>OY015312.1:116519617-116869617 GCA_955612985.1 Cheilosia scutellata | reverse complement strand
TAACCTACCAGTGTATACGTGAGCTTGGTTGCAATTAAAATTACCCATTACCAAATGTGCACGACTGGGTCGCACGAACTTGTTCCTTTTAGCTATAATCGTTATATGGGAAGTATCGTTATTTCGCTTTAAGGCCCACTTTTTTGGGTTACTCTATCATTAGGTCTGTTTTTTTTCCTCATTGATCTCAGTGAAGTAAAGTGAAGTAGGATTTTCAACACGCAATTACAACAACTGCACCCAATTTGACACCACTGAGATTCACACAAGCTATTCATTTCCAGCAAGACCAACTTTGGAGCATTCTTCAATTCTGAACACCAGGGGAACACATTTGATGTTGTCATTTGGATGTGTTCACAGAGTGCCTCCATTTATGATACATAATATGTGGCATAAAGTGCATATATTTTAAACAAATTTCAAAATAGCAACTGAATATTACGGAAAATAATAAAATACTAAATATTTTCTGTTTTTATTTAAGTTGTACTTTGGTAATAAAATATATAGGTATATATTATATACACCTAGACTTATAATAATTGAAAATAAGTATGTTATCTTTGATGTTATGTCATTATGGGATACATTTTTTGTAATAGTACATCCTCCCATTTTGTATTCCCTGTTGATTTTTTAACTGAAGTAGATATGTAATGAAGGCATTATTTACATACTCTTTTTTTTAAATGAAAATCATTCGATTTCAGCTAACTGACATTCCAACTTTTGATTTCGATGGAGATTCGATTTATTTGTTAATTCCTCCGCACATTCTCATATGTTTTTTCGACTGAAAATTTGTGGTCTAAATTTTTATTTAAAAAATGTTTACAGTCAAATTTACATAAAAAATATAAAATTGGAAGCAACATTTGTTCGTTTTATGGAAAAAATTTTCAAATGTAAATAATCGCTTGTCGCAATCAAAATGAACAAACCAAGGACAATTTAAAATGTTAATTTATAATTTATTTAATTTTTATTGCGTTTTTCTGTTCAATTTGATTGTTTCTTTCTCCAAGAATATATATAAATAAGGCCATCTTTTCTCAAATTAAAGTCAAAACCAACTGGCAATCTGACAGTTAAAATATTTATGCAGCCGATTTCGAAATAAAAATCATACAATAGGCGTATTTTTTTGGGAAGTGAGTATAACAAAACCAAAAGTGAGTATACCAGTTTTGCATGTAAAACCAAAAGTGAGTATAACAAAACCAAAAGTGAGTATACCAGTTTTGCATGTAAAAGTGAGCTAGCTATAGATTCCCAAAAAAATATGCCTTATGAAATCATTTGGTAATGAACTTCTTTCCCCCAAAATTTAGATTGTGAGAACTTCATTAGAGTTAAAGTTTTAAATTCGAGGAATACTCGACACGATCCAATCTCAGAATTTGCGTGAATACTCTTTTGGACTCACCTAACAAACACACCCGCGTGTGTTTTTGCTTTTTTTTTTCTTTGGCAATAATTCGCGATTATATTTTGACCATACAAGAGAAAAAAAAGTAAGCAGAAAAAGTAAATATTCTGTAGAAATTGATAATCATTATTTTGTTTGCGCTAAAAGGTTAATTATCCAGTTTTCTAGAAGGAATTTGATTTTGAAATTGAATTTTTCATTGATGGCCATTTTTACAGCAATGCCAGCTGTTTACTTTTCAGGGGTAAAACCGACTGTTCAGAAAAGTGGTTGGGGACCAGTTGGGGACTGTTTTTTTGCACATTTTCTTACTTTACTTTACTTCACTGAGATAGGTGAGGAAAAAAACAGACCTATTGTCATTTCCATTTAAAACCTCGAGACCGACCGTACTTGCCTTTTTAAAAGCAAGTAAAATTTAGAAAAAAAAAAACATTTTATTTTCGCCGTCCCACATCCTGCCAGAGTCTTACAAATAGAATCAATATCTCATATTCTGAAGCTTTCTAATCAAAGCTGTTCCAGAAATTCTAATAGTATCTGAAGGCTCTCTATTTAACCGCCCATGTCAACAAATATTATGGTACTTAAATTTTGCAGATGAACTTTCCTTGCCTGACTATTAGTTGCGCAAAAAGTTTAGCGACTTCAAGTCTTTTGCATAATTATTTGTTAGCCCAACTCAAGTTCACCAATAAACTCATCTTTTGCCAAAGGCTAATTCGCATTTTTTTTTTTTTTTTTCAATTTAGCGGGACAGCATATCATTAAATGGGTGTTTCTTTTTGTTAACGGTGCTCCGTAACTTTATAACTAAAGTGGGTGTTATCTGATGGCAATTGAAGGCGCGTGTTAAAAAATATAATGCTTATAGCAATTACGTCTGTTGTTGTTACATCATAAGCTTTGATCCCGACTTTGTCTACTTTAAGGTGCCACTTAGTTTGATTGGTATTTATTTGCCTCTAATCGACCTGTGGGTGTTTGTATGTCTTATGTGCAGACATTTTCTTATATAAAAATATTACAACCCACAGAAAATTTGTTCGCCATCAGGATAACTATTCATCATCAGTTCACTAACTCCAATTTATTATTTTAATCACAGAACACTGCCCGAATGATTGGCACTAATGAGACCAAAATATTCGCACAGTAATAGTACGGTAATTGTCTCAGACTGTGAAAGAAATACAAATCGAGCGGGGAATTTCTCCAGTAACAACTGCTGGCTGGTTCGTTTGACACATTACCTTTGATGTATCTACAGTAAAGACGACAAATCTTTCGCAAAACCATTTCCCTTTCAACAACGCATCCATAATTCATTCAAGACAATAGGACCTTTGGTCTTTGGTCTGGAATTTCTAGTTCTCTTGTCTCTACAGTGATGTTGCTGTTGCTCAAGGTAAAAATAACCAATACCAATCCCGAACCTGAGTGTGATTAATAAGGTGAATACGATTATTATGACGACAGACACCGGACATGCTATCAACATACTCACAATCAGATTATTTGAATGAAATAACAGATGCTGCACCACATGCACGTTTGACTTCTCCTGGTGTATGTCTATGTGTGTGTCAGCAAAGTTTAGATTGAGTTCAATTTATTGCTTCCAATTTGATTGGCATTATCGATCTCTATATGCACCCATACAAATTCAATATGAAAGCGGACACTCTACCACCGATAGGCTAAGGATTATTGATTAAACTTTTGGCTCATATCACATGTTCCCTTTTGGCTTACTAATTCGGATGTATGTGTGATAATTTGTAAGATTGGATGAGTTGCCAAGATAAACGTCATGTCCTAAAGCTGATTCAATAATCTATTAATTTAGATGCCATCATTTGTATATGCTCTTTAAAGAGAACGAAATATTTAGAACTTATTTGAGTTCAAAAATAGTGGATAAAAAAAAAAACGCTACACCATTAGGTGCGTTTTTATGAAACCCCGCCAGCCAGTGGTTGCCAGTAGTTGCCAGTTGAGACACATTTCACGTGCTAATTAAAACAACAACCTGCTGGCAACTGCTGGCAATAACTCTTCATTTTCTCCCCAGTCGGAGAGCTGCTAGCTGGCAGCTGGCTAAATGAATAAACAGGTGGCGCTGAAAGCAACAAGTGGCTTCGAATTTCCGTACAATTTGCTTAAATCATAATGGCGTTCTTATCTCATGGACACAACATTCCAGAGAAAAATGTCAGAACGTAGCAAATATTTCTACCAAATGCATAATTTTATACTAAAACTCTGCTGGCTGGCTTCATCTTGCTGGCAATTATCCAAATGAACGGCTGGCTGGCGAAGTTTCAAAAAAACATGCCTATTGTCAGTCAATAGCTCAAGAAATCCGCCAGATGGTGGTTGTAGTATTGCTACATATACAGAGGCAGTGCATTTGGTTCGGTTGTGATTGTGATCTGACTTAAGCTTTCTAATTAAAAATCTGTATTTTCTATCAAAATTACATTTTGCGTGAATTATGGGATACCCTTTACTTTACCCTATACTTTCAAGGATAGGTACACATTTTTTTTAGAAATATGTATAATAAGTTCAAAAAAATAACTTCCATTTCCTTCGTCGTTGAGTGCACCACATCATATTCACCATATAAACCCAAGTCCATCTCTCCAAAAATCAAGGGCGACACCATATGATGGCGTCACAAAGTCAACAAAACATAATCGCTCAACATTTTTTTCACATCCGCAACAACACTCTAGGCAATTTTCTCTGCTCATGTTGTACTAACATGACGTCCCTAGGTATATACCATACAAATAGGGTATACCAAACCCCCAATTTGAATTCGTCTGGATTCCCAGTTTCATTATATTCATACAATGGTACAATGGAGGACAAACAGGAGGTACACTGTTATTGCCCTCAGTCGTGAACGTGCTTTCAACATTCGGCAAAATGGAAGGAACAAACGAAGGAATTCTCTTCAAATGTCAACGCTTCAATTAATCACAACAAGGGTAGGAATATAAAACAAAATTCAATATTGATTCGGATCAAACCGAACAGTAGTAGAGGAGTAGAGCGTGCCAGCTTTGGGGCTATTTATTCTCCAGTATCTCCGCTGGCTGTCATTCAACGTGTTTTGAATTTGTTATAAATACCTATACCGAATTTTTCTGGAAACGGAACTTCATTTTCTATCTCCAAAAGAAAAATTACTCAACTGACATTTTATCCTGGCTTTGGGTAGACCCTTTTTAACCAAGACTGTCCGTGTCCATGTCCATGTCTGTGATGTTTACTTTTATATTGTTGTTTGTGTCTATCTATACACCGCCAATTGTTTGCCCAACGTTATTGGAAAATATGAGTTTCAGATGAATCCGGTTAGTACTCTCGCTTGATGGATGGAAACAATTTTAAAATTCGAAAAGGATTACATTGTTGACAAATCGAAATGTTGTATCAAAACCAAACACCATTTACAGATAATTTTTATTTTGTTTTTACTTTGTCCTTGATGATGAATCAATGGAATTTAAAGGTTGTACATCTTCCATATGGATAAACAGATAAAAAAAAATACTCTTGGCGATTGTGAGGGAAAAATGTACACAGATCATAAATAAAATGTATGTTGATTGAATTATATGATCAATATGACTGCTGCTGCTGGACTTTGTTTTACCATATGAAAGCATGCCATCTTTTGTTTGGTCGAAATCGATGGAGTGATCCAGTCTGCAGTGCTCTGCTACGTAGACAGAATAAATGGCGTTTTGTTCATTTAATTGAGTGGTCATCAGCTACTTTATATACTTTGCTATGTATAGTTGAACACAATTTGGCCGATATGTTCTGTTCAAACAACAGACTAAATCTTCTGGCGCACTATTAACGATATAATGGTGCCATGAAATAACGCAATAAGGCCAACTTTTAGAAATTTCGCTATGCAAGAGTGTAATAAGGCCAACTTTCAACAGTTGGTCTTATTTTACTTTAACCAATTGCAATAACGCCAAAAAATTTTAGTAATAAGACCAAGATGGTCTTATTTCACTTTGTTAAAGCGCAATAAGACAATCACCCCTATTCTACGTGGCGTTTATATTAAACGACAGCTGGCGTTTTTTGAGACGAGTCGCTTTATGTCGTTTTCCATTGGGCAAAAAGAAGCGTCCGGGAGCGTCCGGAATCAAGAAAATCACTTCTGAAACCGTTCCATTGGCACAAAAAATACTCTTCTGTTGATTCTGAGGAGAGAATTTCGCTTCTCGATTTCAAGTCAGAATCCACTCGAGGAGCACTTACACAAGTGCATTTTATGTATGTTATACAAGCCAGCTGGCAGCAGCCATACAGTAATTTTTGACATTTCACCAATGCGTGAGTGTAGTCAGCCAGAAGTAGTTTTCTTGTTCCATTGGATTTCGGAATGAGTGAATCCTCGAGTGAAACCAATGGAAAACGACATTAGTGTCGTTTTAGTATCGGTATTCTATTCCCTGAACGCCACCACTCTCATTTGCTTTACATTCCACATGAGTTCCACACCAACAACTGAGTGATAATTGACAGGTAGGTGGGTATTTATGTTTTGTGTTTTATTTGAAATGAACATAAATACCTACAAAAATCAAAAGTATTTCAAATTGTGGTAACATATACTAAAAAACATGAATATCTAGCATTGCAATGTTCCAAAGCAATGTCCAAATCGACGAAGAAGATGAGTCTGCAAAAGAGAGCTGAAACATATACCTAAGAAGAAGAATCAGATCAAAATCCGATCCTTTGGATTTACCAGATTAAAAGTAAGTACATACATATAAATACAAAATAGTTTGAGGTTTTTTTTTTTTTTTTTTTTTTTTTTTTTTTGTCGGAGGTTGTTACTATCCGATGGAGCACTCAGACACAACTACTGGTCCATTGTACTGCCAAACAGACACCTTACATTGCTGTACTTAGTTTTCCCGTCTTTCGAAGAAAGATAAGAAGGAGCTTCAGTGATGAAGAGCTTAGATGTTCGGCACTCACCACGTCAGCCCCAAAAATCCGCCACCTGATGCGAGCAAAGGCAGGACAACTACAGAGGAAGTGTTCCGCCGTATCATCGTCCTCTCCACAAGCAGGACAGATGGTGGTGTCGCTCAAGCCCAATACATTTAAGTGTTTGGCGAAAGCTTGGTGGCCCGAAAGGACGCCCACAAGCAGTCTACAGTCGATTCTCCTGAGAGACAGAAGAAAGGACGCGGACCTTTTGCAGATGTCCGGAAGCAGTCGCTTGGCCTGTCTGCACCCAGCACAATCACGCCATCGACGCTCGTGTTTGCGAGAAACCCAAATATCGATGGATGACCCAACCACAGATGCAGGCAGACCCAGCGCGGGTTCAGGTCCTGAAAGAGCTTCTTCTGAACCCAGCCTGGCAAGCCCATCAGCGATCTCATTTCCCTGGATACCAGTGTGACCTGGGACCCAAACAAGTTTGACCGTGTTTAGCCTACCGACCAAGTTCAAAGCAAGCTTGAGTTCGAGCACTAGCTTGGACGAGGTGAGAGGGTTAAGCAGCGCTTTTAGTGCAGCCTGGCTGTCACTGCAAACGCATATACTTTTAGCCCTCCACCTGTTTGTCACAATATAGCGCATAGCCATAAGGATAGCGAAAATCTCCGCCTGGAAGACAGTCGCGTGGTTACCTAAAGGGTAGTGTAGTCTAATGTTCTCGCATTCCACGAAGACTCCAGAACCAGACCCCTGTCCGGTTTTAGAGCCATCCGTGAATACACGATGGCATTCTTTCCCTGGCTCAGAGTCCGGCCGAAGCCATTCCGTTGCCTGAGGAAAGTTGACGTGGTAGTTTTGTCGCAGTAGGATTTCTGGTGTCATTGCATCAGACGGCATATCCATAAGACAGGGGTCAAAGGATAATTCTCGCACAAGTTCATCAAAATTCCAATGCGCGTGGTACCAAAAGCCACCTCTCTTTAAACGGGAGATGGTTTTCAGTGTACACCCCATGATAAAAATATCAAGGGGGGGGAGATTCATCATAGCATCTAGAGCAGAACCCGGGGTGCTGGGGAAGGCCCCTGTGCAGCCAAGGCAAACTGTTCTTTGGAGTTTGGCGAAAGAGGCAGTAACACGTTTCCGCGAAAGCCTGTTCCACCACACAACCGATGCATATGAGAGAAAAATAGTTTGAGGTAGAAAATAATGCCAATAATATTTCCAGATTCAAAATGTACTTTAGACTTAGCAAAGAAGCCTTGTCTATTTGTTAAATGAAGTGAAGGATAAACTTCCTGCCGCAGGGAGTTCTTTGTCAGTACTCTTCATTTTAAAACTGGCTCCGAAATTGCGTTTTCTTGGGGAAGGTGGCTACCAAAAGAGTGTAGAGAATGTTTTCCTTAATAAAATCCTAACAGAAATACTTACCGTAATCGAAGAAAATAATTATGCGCACAATGGATAAACATGCATACACGGAAGAAGAAGGGAATTGTGCAAAAATTATGTTTTACCAAAAGGGTGGAATTTCATTTGATCGGGGTTGTTATTTTCACCCTTAATCATAAGAGAATTATGAAATCACTGCCTAAACTCACATGAAAAACATGTTTTTTCTTAAATTTGCCTCCTAGTCGTTTAAGAATTTGTAATCGGCAATAATCGGCGTTTTAGTAGTCGTTTTATGCAACTAAAACGACAGTCAGAATGCGAAAAACTGTGTTGACGTTTGTAGAACTTGTGTTCCACGCTACTTAAACGCCATATGTCGATAAACGACATAAAACGCCTAGAAAAACGCCACATGTAATACCGATTTCAAAAAACGCCATTTGTCGTTTAATATAAACGAGACGTAGAATAAGGGTGAATCTTCAAACAAAACTATTGAATTTGTACAAGACAACAACCTGTTTCTAAAATCACAGAAGAATTTCCGTTCTTTAAATATAGTTTTTAAGTAAGAATTGAGGTCATTTGATTAGTAAGTTAAAGTTTGGCCAGAAGGAAACATCGGCGCAGGGACATAACTCCATACATACATAAGTCCATAATTTATTTTTCAAAAATGGGGCATAACATAAGTCCACAATTTTATTGGTAGCATAAATGGGTGCCGTTACATAAGGCCAAATTTTAAAATTTGACTTTAAGGCGCTTTGGTAAGTGCCTTAAAATCTTGTTTATACCGTTTAAATTAATAATAATCGGCCACTGATTGTAATTTCGTGTTAAAAATTTCGCACAAATTTTCTAATGAAACAAATCCATCCAAGCGTTTAGGCTGCAGGCACTAGAAGGACGGACAGAATTGCGAGGAGCGCGCTTGAATTGATTAAAATTTAGAGTTCGAAATTTTGTACGAAAATAATATCTACGTACACTGGCGACAACTAGGATGAGGCCATACATTTTGCAATCGATTTTCGCTCTTTATGGCTGTTGGAAATTTTTTACCCGGAAACTTTTAATACCTGTTAACAGGTACATATTTTCCCAACAGGAAGTCATAAAATTAAAGAGTAAATAAAAAACTATGGCTTAAATTTCCGAAGATCAAAAAATTAACTACCTAAAAAGCATACATATATAAAGATGCGCAACTAGGATGAGGCCACTGCGAATATTTCGTTACAGGAGTGTATATTAGCGATTTTTTTCAAAGTTTTGTTAAGAACTGTTAAAAAGAACTGTTTTTATTTAGTTTAAAAAAAAAATGGGTTCCGGAAAGACTTTGACAGCGACCGAAAGAGGAAAAATATATGCTTTCAAGGAGTTAGGACTCTCAGGCCGAGAAATTGCAAAGAGGCTAAATAGAAGTAAGACTGTTGTAAACAGTTATCTTTCGGATCCACAACACTATGGGAAAAATCAAAAAGGACGTTCGGCAGAGCAACAACATTGCGAGAAAAGCGGTTAATTCTACGGCTTGCCTCAAATTTTACTCTACTACCGACTAAAATAAGGGCCAAAGGCGAAGTATCAGCCAGTATAGTAACGGTCCGAAGGATAATACGAAGAAGTGGTACTATACAGAGAAGAAAACTTAAAAAGAAACCGGTTTTGAGGCAAGTACACAAGGAGCATCGAATGAATTTTGCAAGAGAACATGTCGCTTGGAGCAATGAATGGAAACGCGTTGTCTTTCGGATGAAAAAAATTTTAACCTTGACCTTGAGGAGCTTATTTTGGCTCCTCCTTTCTTAGATCATGGAAATAAAAGTTGTAGCCATCGGAACCGTCAAGGAAAGTATGATTAATTAGGGTTCCGTAGCCAAAAAAAAATGGGTCCTAGAGCATAATCGAACTTCAACGTTCCAGTCTACAAGTCTAGAAAAAACTTCTAAAATGTGCCATGGAATTGGTACCATCATGTTGGTGACGTTCTCTGGGTGTATAAAGTATAACCCATGAGCCATGAATGATATTATGGTCATATAGATCTCCCTTCTAACTAACATGATGCTAGGGGTATTACGACTCACTTTCTACCGCATGGTTTTTTAAATATGTACTTCTCTTGTGGCAAACCTTTAACGCTTCAACAACATCCTTAAGATGTTTGCAGATGGTATTAGTTCTGCAAATATTAAGCCCCCACGACGCAATTTCCAAAGTTTACTCGTCCCTCTAAGACAAACGAGTTTTGAAAAAGTGATGTTCTCGTGGTTGTTAAGTGGTGATAGGGTGATGTGCATTCGTTGTCTGTCTTATAGGCCGCTCATATGTCGCATTTCTAGGAATAATTTCGTTTAGTTAATCTGAACATTCTGCTATAACCTTTACAATTGCAGATAGACAGTGAAAGGAATCAAATCTTTAATCAATCGCTGTTTCTTTGCGTCACCGCTTTACCTGCAACAAAACTGGAATGGGAACCTATGGAACCTCCCAAGCACTAATGTATTCACTTTTGGTGATTCTACCAGATTTATGTAATTATTTCTGCTATAGACCGAACTAAATACCCTGTCTGTTCACTTGACTCTAGCCCTGAAATCTTTATACGAAAGCAGCACTTTCGTATAAATCTTTACGCAACACTGGTAGGTATAGAGCAAATAAAAAGGTTTTAGTTGTTTGTCGAGTTCCTTCTTTCGAACATTTTCATATTCCCTACGCTGAAGTTATTTTCAATCTCATAACCTAATCAGTTCAAAGACATCGAGTTAAAGGGAAACCCGTAATAGGATAGCATTCGAGTAATTCAGCGTAAGCCACAGGGAGTGAGTTTTTTTTTACATTGTTGACACTTGCTTAAACCAACTCCCATTTAAGTTGACCCTCAGATTGGTTCGAGAGACTATTCATTCGTTTCTTGAAGTCGCCTTTATGGCGCTCGTGCTCTTTATTAGTGGTGTGCAATTTGATTACTTTTGAGTAACGAATGAGTACTGATTACTTCAAGTTCAGTATTCGGTATTTGGTATTCGATACCTATAGTACTTTGTCTCGCAGTCAAATGTTTATAGGCTATAGGTATACATGTAGAGCTACATCTTTTTCTTTTATACACATTCGCATCTATCAGCGATTGTTAAGCCTATTAATTAAATGTTTGTTTGTACCTACACAAATGAAATGTACTCAAATCTACTCACCTGCAAAAAAGTAAACTCAGTAATCAGTAATCAATAAATTCGTTGAATCTTGTTTCTTAAAAGTATTCAAGATCAGTTAATATACATAATTACTTGAATGTTTGCATACAACGAGTCCTGGTATTCGTATAAGACTCAGTAATCAATACTTTGATTAGGTACAAGGTACTTTTTGATTACTTTGATTACTTGACTACTGATTCCTGTGATGTGGTTTAAAATATGTGTGGAGAAAAGTAATCAAATTGGAACTGCGTGAGTATGTTGCTTTGTATTCGCAAATTACAAAGCAAATATGTACAAAGCAACATACACAACACACCCAGCAAACCTCGTCTCCCTCGTTCATTATGTCGCGCAGTCACATACTCACTCACTATCATCCATTCTCTTACAATAGTAGGGGGAGTAGGGGATGGTGTAAACGATTTTTAAAAAATGCCTTCCACTATATAATTGGTGCATTTACTGTCAAAATGTATCCAACACAATTTAACTTTGAACCATTGGCCTTCAATTTGAATTAATTGTTTGGAGACATGTCAGAAACAATGTAGTAATTTTAGGCTTTTAAAAAAAAGGCAATATCGTTTATATGTGCCCCACTCATGGGGTAAGTGTAGACAAATTTATGATTCATATGAGGTAGATATAAACACCATACAAAATTATTCAAATCGGTGTTGAAGACGTATCTAGAAGCAGAACGAGATGTCCCGGGTTGTATTGCTCGACTGGGAAGAATGTTATATCGCTTCGCGATACGATAGAAATAATATCCTCCATTAGTGGATAAAATAATGAAGTTTATGGTCTTAGATGCAGACTTTCAAATGTTATGTCGAATTCTAATCGGCTATGTAGTTGAATTGTTTTTCCAACGTAATAAATTGGCCGCCCCTTGTGGTCAGCATTGACCAAGACTAATTAATTTTCGTCGTTTACACCTGCCCCAGTCGGTCTTTAGGAGCAAAACATTGTCTCGTAAAAAAATTGGTTAATCAAACGAAAACTTACCATAATAATACAAAACTTCTATATTGCAGCTACAAAAATATACACTTACACTTTAAAATAGTTAAACAATTTTCTTAAAATTCAGAACTTAACATTTTTTCCAAATTTTACTTTGAGATAGCAAAAACCTTCTCATTTGAATAAAATGTCAGACTGATATCGCAGCTTCACGGTTATTACATAGTGTGTTCGTGTTCATATTTCGTAAGTGTTACCAAATAATATTTATTGCTACATAGTATTGGATAGAAGCAGTATGATTTGTTTACACTTGGCCCGCGTTTACACCATCCCCTACTCCCCCTACATGATACTCGATACTTGAAATGAGTATCGATACCGAATACTACCTACTCAAAATAAGTATTCGATACTGATACTCATTTGCTTACTACTAACATGCAGCACTAACTCCATATAAACAATCAGTATCAGTATTTAAAATACACATACTTACATAATGTTACCTGCAAATACAAAGCAACATACACAACACACCCAGCAAACCTCGTCTCCCTCGCTCATCATGTCTCGCAGTCCCATACTCATATGAACTTCCATTCTCTTACAATGTACTTGATACTCATACAGTTCCAATTTGATTACTTTTCTCCACACATATTTTAAACCATATTTCCCTAGGAATCAGTACTCAGTAGTCAAGTAATCAAAGTAATCAAAGTATGTATATACCTACCTACCTATTGATTACTGAGTCTGCATCGAATACTAGAATATGTGTGGAGAAAAGTAATCAAATTGGAACTGAATGAGTATCAAGTACATTGTAACAGAATGGAAGATCATATGAGTATATGACTGCATCTGCGAGACATAATGAACGAGGGAGACGAGGTTTGCTGGGTGTGTTGTGTATGTTGCTTTGTATTTGCAGGTAACATTATGTATGTGTATTTTAAATACTGATACTGATTGTTTCTGTGGAGTTAGTGCTGCATGTTAGTAGTAAGCAAATGAGTATTAGTATCGAATACTTATTTTGAGTAGTATTCGGTATCGATACTCAATTCAAGTATCGAATACTAAATACCGAATAATTACTTTTTGCACATTACTACTCTTTATACATTTTTACTTAATGAACTTATTATATAGCATACTTTTGGTTGTTGTTGACACACTGCCATGCGATGCTGATGCTGTTATACTATTGCATACTTCAAATGTCGAATATTCGATTATGTATAATTGTATATGTTCACGATAAATGTGACTCAATCTTTGATATAATTTCTAAATTCCTGTTTTAATAAATTTTGAAGTTTTCTTTCCCACGCTAATATTTTTGTTTTTCTTTTAATTGCAGAACATAAACCCTTAACAACTCTCCACACACTGCAGAATCCACAAATAACTAAAGGCATTCATAAAAAAGAAATAAGAAAAATGTCCTCCTCATCACCCCCACAGTCCAACGAGGACAACAATTCATCGCCACCCAATAACACAAATAACAATAACAACAACAATAATAACAACACGAAAACAAATACCACCCATTCGGCGCCCAACAGTGGCAACAACAGCGTTGACAAACTCTCACCGGACCAAGATATCTTCATAAATCCTGTTGACGGCCTTCCCACCCAGCATCCAACTCTACCGGCACTCGACGCCGAAAACGAGCACAACGAGGTAGATCCGGATTCTTTTGACGATTTGCCCACCTCCATTATAGTGACAAATATTCATTCAGAGGTCTTTGCCAACGAGCAGATGAAGGCCGCAATGGAGGACCTCTTTCGCACATTCTCCGAGGAGGCTACGTTCCAATGGTTGCGCAGTTTCCGTCGATTGCGAGTCAACTATGACAATGCGATTGCAGCGGCCAATGCCCGAATTAAACTCCACCAATATGAGTTCAATCAAAAGACCATCATCAGTTGTTATTTTGCGCAGCCCGTCACGCCAGTGTCACACAAGAATCTCCAACCACCGGCACCGGTGAAACAGTTTCTTATCTCACCACCGGCCAGTCCACCTGCTGGATGGGAGCCGCGCGAAGAGAATGAGCCGTTGGTAAATCATGACCTCTTGGCTGCGTTGGCCAATCTTACGCCTGGTGAGAGTCATGAATTGCATCCTCAGACCGAGGATCAGCCGGCGATTATAGTGCACACTGCAAAGTTGCAAGACAGCAGTGGTGGTGGCCCAAAGGCTGCAATAGCTCACACCAAATGCCCAGAGAGGGCGTAAAATACACCGACTGGGTGTTATAATAGAGCGCGTGCGCAGCATCACATACCAGACTGCGATTGTTCCCCGAGGGCTGTTGTCTCGTATTTTTTGTATTCTACACTGAGTTTTTGAAGTAATTGAAGAAATATAGAATTTAGAAGTTTACTATTACATATATATACCTATATACAACTAAAAATAAAAATATATATACAAAACAAATATATAACAAGGAAAATAAATGGAAAAAAAAGTTATTAAAACAAAGAGAAATGTTATACATTTTTTGTGCTATGAAAATACAAAAAAAAAAAAAAAAAAAAAACATTGTGTAACCACAACAATTTTAGGTATTTTAAATAAAATTTTAATTAAACAAGAATTAATTGTTATTTGTAAATAATGTTGAATTTAAATTAAAAACGAACACTATAGTTATCAGAGTGATGTGAAATTGAAGTCTATACATATATTATATAAAATATTTAAAAAGAGAAACGAATTTCTAAATCCACAAAAAATGTGTTTTTTAATTTGAATTTACATTTTTTTTGTGCGCGAAATTGTATTACAAAAAGTTTGTAAATATTTAAGTTTTTTTTTTTTTTTTATTCTTTTTTATACAATTCATTTTATTCATATTTTACTCTTTATTTCTGTATACTCAAACGAATGAACACAAACCGAAAACATTGGACTGTTAAATTGAACAAACAAATACATAGCATAGTTAAAAGAAATAAATCATAATTTTTGTTGTTGGATATAATTTTATTATTTCTCTTATGTTGTATATTGGGGCAATAATGTGCCATGAAAGGTTGAGGATGAAGACTCGGTGATAATCAAGAGGATATGTATTTTTCAGTGTAAGGAAACACAATTGTAAGGAGATGCTCAAAATGCTGATCGAAAGTGAATAGTATTCTAAATATCTATTTGCGAAATCTTCAAAACCTTAGAGAAACAGAAAAGAAGAAGAACAAAAACTATACAAAAACTATAAGCCGCAACGAATGAATTACGGTTGTCAACCACTCAGATGTATTCAGCAATTGGTGGCCAATTCTAGTGCTTAATGCTTAACGCCCCATCGGCGCATGTAATTGAGCACTAGACTAGTTAGGCGCTTGATCAATTGACGGCGAAGCGAACTACAGGGTAACTTCTTGATAGGGGAAATTCATAATATTTCAAGAGCAAAGCAGATTGCTCCAGATATTCTTCCTTGATCTGTACCTGCCACTCTTCTTACTAGCGGACTGTCAGACCCCCGCCTAACCAGCGCGGGGTTAGTCTGCTTTCATCACCCCTTCGGCCTCCCCGATGACTAACCACCACCTGGAGGAGCTGACTACATCGATCACCCTCATTTCGACTATTCGAAGATGAGGGGGTTAGACATTAAACTGTTCCGGTCATCTCTCGCCATTTCACCGAAGACATATCGCGACCTCTCTTTATGATACCAAGCAGTAGGACGAAGTGCTTGAATCAAGCTATTCTGCTCAGCACCACCACCAGTCTCTGTCCTGTATACTGATTGTCAAAGGGAAATAAACGGGAGGCACACTGCTACGGTTAAACCCATCCTTTTCCAACAGACATAATCCATCCAGATACTTTTAGTCAAGCAGCAAAGCGGACTGGTTCAATCACCCACTTCTCCCACGCACCAGTCTCCCTCCTTAGTGATGGTCTGTCAGAGGCAATAGGCAGGGGGCAGACTGTTTCGGTCAACCTTCCTATCCGAAGACTAAGCCGCAACCAGGAGGTGCAAACTTATATAAGATTTTACTGCCTCAGTCACCATCAAAATCTCTTAACGTGGTAAGACACCAAATTTGGGCCCCAAATTCGCAAGTATCAATAGAGTTCCCACTGTAATGTCCGGCACATATTTTTTTGTGGCCACTTCTTGTATCACCATGGACCAAACAATATGGTCTAAGGCCCCTATTGTGAGTGTCGATAGTTGATCGTTGAGCGACAACTGTCGATCGATCGATATCTGTGGTTTTCGATTGCGATTGCGATTGATAATTGTCGACAGTCGCTTGTAGTCGATTACAAATGTCTGGCCGATGCTTTCTCTTGGAAGTGAAACAATTTTGTGCGTACGAATAGCTAAATTCAATCAACGCAATCGACAATTGTCGTGACGATCGCTGATAGACAATCACAATAAGGGCCTAAGTGTCTCCCCTTTAGGACAACCACCTTACCTAACCTAACCTAATAACATGCTACGGTATTTACGTATTTGAGTTGAGGACATCCGAAGGCAAAAAGCTGTCCAATCGGCAGTTGTTATTGATTGCTATTAGAACAAAGATCGCCGAATCTGTTGCTATTTCGTCCGCTTCGGAGCTCGGAGGCGGCGGCGCTACAGCCCCTGCCCTTAACTAATAACTCTCTGCAGGCCAAAGTTTCGTTAGTGTCAGTCTGGGATAGATTTGCAGACACTCCAAGACGAATGACTTTTTCTTTCTAGTCGCATGAGTTTTATTTGTTTATTCGACATTCATTTACCTTTGCTTTATTTTGTTTTTAAAGAAGAAACAATATATATAAAAAAAACTGTAAATATATTAGAGAATTCCTATAACGCTAGTTAAAACCAAAGAAATAAATAATTTTAAATTCAATAAAAAGCAACTAAAACTCAACATAAATTAAAATAAAAAATTTGATGAGAACTGCGCAACCCAACCTTAATCAAGTACCATATACAATCTTGTAATAATTCAATGGCCATCAAAACAATTTTAACTCATATATGAATGTAAATATAATATATTTATAAAAATTCAAGTATGTGTGCTTGTATTTGATGTTAAACAAATAAACTGAATCATATTTTACTAAAAAGAAAATGCTGCTAAATTCTATATAACCATACAAAAACAATATACATCTTAACTAAACTAATTGATGGAAATTAAATTCAATTACTATATGAAAAGAAATTCAATGAACTTTAATCTAAATGTATATTTTATATGTCCCTTTTAATCTGTCTTCACAGATTTTCATCATAACTAATACAAGAAGAAAACAATAAACAATTGAGAAAATAACTTCTTAGACCTAGTAAATTCAAAAATAAAATGATGAAAAACTAAATTAAATGAGTAACACAAATATAACGATAATAAAACTGAAGATGCGTTATTGTTTGAAATTAATTTTGCATTTTATATTTAAGCTAAAATGGGATAAGCTAGACTTTTGTAAATAATTGTGTTGTATATGTATTTACATTTGCGGAATGATGTCGGAAGGACACTTAAGTGAAATCGTACAAAAATGGGGAAATTATTGTCTCAAATTATTCCTGGAGGCATAATGATTTACACATGGTATTTTTCCACACAGGGCCTGTTCCTTTACTTTTGTAGATAGTAAGAATTGAAAAGACTGTCAAAATTGTAGTGGGAGAGATAAATTTT
The DNA here is from genome assembly GCA_955612985.1 of Cheilosia scutellata. NCBI lineage: Eukaryota > Metazoa > Arthropoda > Insecta > Diptera > Syrphidae > Cheilosia > Cheilosia scutellata. The sequence goes on along the minus strand of OY015312.1, from coordinate 116,851,918 downwards.
CCCACAAACTTTGTGGGAACGCTTTTCTAAATTGTCGTAAATTGTCGTAAATTGTAAACAAATGACGGATGTTTCTATTTGTTATTGCAGTGGTAAACAAAAGTAACTAACTTGTCTAATAAACGCGGTGAGCGCAGTGGCGCAGTGGTTAGTGTGTTGGACTACTGTACGAGGGGTCCCAGGTTCGATCCGCGGAAAGACACAAATTACATCTTAAGGTTTTTTTCACTGCGCCACCTCTCGCGAAGGTCTGACAAACATCCTAGAGTAAAACTGTATTGAAAAAGCTTCGCAATTCAGCCTTCCATTCGTCCCAAAAGTAAGAACTCATACAAACGAATAGTTTTGAGAAGCTTTGCCTAGGGTGTTTACAGTCTACACGCCTGTTTAAGGACTACATTTTTAAGAATTAGAGCATGTGGAAGATGGAGCATAATACATGTCCTATATTTTTCTAGGCTAGTATGAGTTTTCTCAAATTTTTATTTGGGCATTGAAGACTTTTTCCATCATAATTTGTAAATTATATCATTTAAGTGATATTGGATTGGAAAAAAAAGAGCTCGAAGAAAATGGCAAACTACGATCCCAGATGAATGTTCCAATTTTTATAAACAGTACAGCAGTACCTTACTCTAATACCGCCAATTACCTTGGAATGACTTTGGATGCAAAGTTCATATGGAAGAGCACATCAAAAACAAAAGAGAAGAACTAAACTTGAAGTACTGAAAAATGTACTGGTCACTAGAAGAGAACTCTGACCTATCTATTCAGAACAAACTAATGTTATATAAGAAATACTGAAACCTGTTTGGACATATGGCATCAAACTATGGGACTGTACAAAAAAAACGAATGCTGAACCCACCCAAAAATTCGAGAGCGTCCTTCGTGGAATAATTAATGCCCCTTGGTATATAAGAAATAGCGATCTACATCGTCACCTTCAACTTGAAATGGTTACAGAAGTGGTTTAAAAAACACGCTGAATCACACAATCAGCGACAGCGAATGGAGACCGTCTTAAATGTACGAAACAATGTTCGGAGCTATGGGAAAGTGTAGGAAGTTAGTTGTCGATAGTTCATAGATTGGTCCTGTTCCAATGGTGGTTTTAGTGCGGTAAGAGTCCAACACTACTTGGAAACGATTCTTTCCGAGTGTCTTTTGAAGATGTCCATCGGATAATAAAAAAAATATTTTAAGTGGCCGCCGTCATTATTGATACCTTTTTTTTTTTCTTTAGAACTTCGGGTGATAAGTTTTGTACTTCTTGATAAATGTTCTCCTTGAGGGCTGTCAAAGTTTGTACCTTTAATAACCCTATAGAAAGAAGTCATGTGGCTTACTCCTGACATCGATTATTCGGGTGTGTGAATCGTGCATAGCATGTTGAAAGCATGAGCTACCGCATCTCCCAAAAAACCTAATTGTACTTACTTAACAAAGACATGACTAAATAACCAGGAGTTTGAAGAAATTCTCTAGGCTCCTTAGAGCGGGTCATCACTCGTTACTCGTTATTTTGCTAATTTTCTCTTTTTCTGTCCTTTTTGAGAAAATTATAGATTCTGAGCGATTGCGTTCGATTTAAACTCCTTCAGGGAATGAACTTGATGTATACATACATACTTTTTTAAACAATAGAATTCACTTGGCAAATATGAGCCACATTTTATGTGCACATCCTCCCAAATATTGAAACCACTCATGATCAAAGTCAAATGACTGATGATTAACTTAAAACTCTACTTTATTCAATTATGTTCTAAACAAAAAACAGTAATGATAACAAGCACTTATGAACTAATTTTCAACGCTTAAAAGAATTTACATATAGATATATGCATTTTATTTAACATTTCCTTGACAGCATTTTATACAGTTTTGGTTGAAAACAATACTTTTGGAATGATTTTATTCTAAAATACACAATTGACGTTATATGCACAATTGACGGTTTATAACTTATTTATTATTTTAACACTGAGCAAAGTTTTACTCCCGACAAATAATAATTAACATTCAGCTATATCAATATCCAAATAAAATTCGCATGCCATCATCAAATTCGATTTTCTTTCTGTAGTTCGTTCGTATTTTCATTAAGGACTTTTATAAAATTTAAACAAAAATTATATTTGTAGAGTATTTGTCTCAATTCTACAACTAAACACAAAAATAGAATCTCTTCTCTCCTTAAATTGAAAAAAAAAGAAACTGCTCATTTACGATCAATATCCTTTAATGGCACCATATGTTCAGGATCATCCTCTGGATATGTTTGCTTTCTGCCAGCACATTGACTGAACCAGGTGTCACCTTTGCCATAGTTTTCACCGTCCTCTATCGATTCGGGCATTGGTTGATTCATGGTCTCTGGCAGGAACATCACCCAGAAGCCGGAAATAAGGGATATAACTCCGAAGATCACTGCAGGTATCTTTGGATCAAATGAGTCCAACAAGGTGATGAGAGGTGTTAAGGCACCGGCAAAACGAGCACACATTGAACCCAATCCCATTGCGGAGTTCCTTACCACAGTGGGGAAGAGTTCCGCCGAGTAGTTGTAGATAACAGCAAACGAGCCAGCAATGAATAACTTGCCCATCATTACAATGGCTGTGGATGTGGTGCTGCCTTGGAGGACATACGCAGCAATGATGCAACAAATGCCGCCGGCTAACATGAGTGTACTAGTAATTGACCGTCTTCCCAACTTGTCCAGAATAATTGCGATTGTTATGTAGCTAGGGAACTCCACCAAGCCCATGATAAAGAGGATGAGGAATGGATTTCCGTTGAGTTTTCCAGCACTCAATGACAGACCATAGTAGACGATGGAGTTAGCGAACCAACACAGGCAGACATTTAAAGTTTTCATTCGAAGGTTTGGTGTTTTGAAGAGATCAGTCATGCCGGCGGATGATTTTTCTTCTATACTCGTTTGGTGTTTAGACTTCTGAATGTAGTACTCCTTGTCAACACTAATTCCAGATCCATTTATTCTCAGACCCTTTGCAACTATGTCGACAGCCTCCTTGGCGCGACCTTGTGCCCACAACCAACGTGGGGATTCGTCCATTAACCACCAGTGCGGAATCAAAATCAGCGCATGTAGGCCATAAACAATCTGAAGGATTTGTCGGTCCTTAATAAGAGCTCCCCATCCTGCAACAAGCATGATACCTCCGGCAAATACCGCCTGGAAACTTATACCACAAACTGTGCGCTTACTTAGGCCAACAAGTTCCATTGTCAGTACAAATCCGGTAATGTACGCACCAGCAGATCCGAAAATACCCAACAAAAAGCGAACCACCAGGAAGGCATGATATTCCGGAACGAAAGCAACTCCAACGCCTAAGATCAACTGCAGAGTTGCTGACCAGCAAAAGATGGTTTTGCGACCAACCTTATCGGCCATTCTTCCCAAAACAACAGCACCTGTGAACACACCCAGCATGTACATTGTCTGGGCAATGGAGCCCATCCAACGGTCACTGCACACGAAATTCCATTCAATTGTTCGTGACGACTGATAATAAGTTCGGTCGTAGACATATGACTCACAGGCCACAGTGTTATTCTGACTGTCAAACATTTGACAAGAATGCAATTCGCCTGATGGTTTCAGTGGGATCGCTGCCAGAATTTCTGATGAGTTCCATGGAGCGTAATTCGTGCCATTGTCCACACCTTCGATGTAGCATCTGTGTTCAGGAACAGCAGCGACTGTCACCAGTGACAGCATGTGCAGACCAGCCAATAGGGCTGACAGAATGTGTAGGAAGAACTGGTAGAATTGGTATTTACCAAAATCACCTGCAAAGAAAGAAAATAATATCGACTTTAGTAAAAAAATACATTTAAAAATCCTAACGACTAATGAATATTGTTGCCAGCGGCTCTCAAACTGTTAATGAGAATTTATGTCAAAAGCACTGCATACTTTTAGAGGCGATTACTTTTTTTTTATTGTGACAGTTGGGAGTAATGTTTTTGAATATTTGAAATGTAATAGCATTATATGTACATACACGAATGGATATGAGCGGAAATGTAAATTTGTTTATATGAAGTCTACCATTAATTTGACGTGTGTCTATTTAGTAACGACAAGGCTTTTCTCCACATAAGTAAATCTTGACAGTCAGTTTTGATATGTAACATTTGACAAAATTTAACTTCCGTTATGGATAAAATTTGTTATTTTTGCGTTTTTGTATTTATTTTTAAACAAAAAAAGGGCTATACCGGCATCATTGCCAACACCTACACACTGTTACATCAGATAGTCACACCTCGGTTTCAATTTACGTGACACTACACCTTTTGTTCGACTTCTATACCTGACCGGATTATCTATGCATTTAATTTATGGCAATATTTTATTAGAGTTCGTTAGCTAGATTTGTTTGTTTTTTTAATTCGCTATGCAGCATGCAGCTTAGCTGGGAATTAAGTGTACTAATGTGCAGCTATTTGTGAAATGGTGTGTGTATTTGCATACATTTTTAATATGAAGGTTACCCGCAAAAATATATTGCTGGCTTACCGTGCTAAAAGAGAGGGACAGCATATGAGTGATAACGAGAAAGTAACGAGTTAACAATAATTGGATTTGTTGATAAATTTACATTGTTGGTTGGGATTTAGTTAATTTAGTCTTGATTTATTAGGTTCGAAATGGAAATAACAATATTTTCGCTGATAATAATGCGTGCTGATAAATTTTAGAATGGCATTACAAATGACAATTATTCTTAAGTAGTAAGTGTTTTGACAAGTATCAGTTTATAAGAAAATCAGAGCAACTGTCAAAACATACTTCTTGCTTCATTTTCATAAAAAAACATTTGAGGATTTACTAATAAGAACTGGACTATTAGGAATAATAATTTTCGGCCCTAGCGAGGTATCCGTCGGAATGGAAAATTCTCCGATTTCATACGAATCGAAGGATTTTTGCTTCGAGGTATACTTCGGAACAGCTTTTCTGAACTCCGTTCCGACAAATATGCAACGCAACTGGCGTTTTTCATTTCAGTGCGATCAAGTGCGTTTTTACTGATAATTTTGACAGCTTCATATGAATTTTCTTGCGATATGCTCCGACAGGAATTGGTTGCGGAATTTGTTTACGATTTGCAGTGAAGTGTTGATAAATGAAAGCAACAAAGAAAAAAAACTTTAGGAAAGTAATTGGTTATATTTTGTTGCTTAAATTTGTGTTTCCAGGGCAAAAACAAACGAAAAAAAAACACTAAATAGAAAAACCCCGATGTACCACGACACAACATCATGTCAAATCAATGCGTCGTCGTATTTTAATTATTCTTTCCGAAGGCGGATTACCTCGAATGTAATTTGAGTCTCAGAAGGAGTATGCATTGCGGAAAATTCTCCGTTCCGACGGATACCTCGCTAGGGTCGTTTATTCTCGAACTATTTTTCTCGCATTTTTTTGGCAACATATTTTATTTTTTAAATTTTCTGAGTTTAATTTCAAATTTCCACAAAATGTTGCCAGAGTTGACAGATTCAACAATTCGACATTCCTCACTTAATTTCTCAGCTCGACATCATTTTCCGACATGTAGTTTAACTTGTATTGTTTACTTTCTGAAGGTAAATAAAATAGTACGTATACGCCTAGTAGGCCAGTCAAATTCGATTTTTGCTTTGGGCAAATTCCTATAGATAATTAAATTTTGGTCGGGATATTTACTAATGCGTTTAAATCACCTTAACTATCAAAAGTATATTGGATTGAAGTGTTCGGGAGTTTTATGTCGAAGAATGCGCGAAAAAACATTTTGGGAAAAATCTCAACTACTACCTACTAACTATAATTTTATTACTAAAAAATGTATTTATCTACAAATGAGTCTGAAAGCTACAGTCTTTTCCAGTAAAGCCTGTGTAAAATCATTGGAACCATTGGAAGCGCCGCGGATGAATTAAAGGTTTGATACAAACCTTTGTAAATAAAGAGGAATAAAATCAGCACTATGATTTGTGAAACGACTACTCCATTAATATTCTTACAAAGAATGCAGAGCCATTGATTGCAGAAACTTTGAAAATAACAAATTTTGTGTTTTGTGGTTTCGGCAACATAAATTCCATACAATGTGAATCATAATTAGATACACATGACTTATTTGCTTGAAAAAAATAATAAATAAGTTGTTTGGGGCAATGGGACCATATCCATATAGAACCCTAGGTCTAGCTTCGTACAATCAATTGTTTGTTTGTGAGTTTTGAAATTCAAGTTCTTGAGCGGTCAACTATATGAATCAACTAAACTTCTGTATACACATCAGCAACAAATGGACTTTTCTCCATATTAACACAATTTTTTTGTCTACTGATGAGCCCACCCACCATATCGGGGCGAAACGCATTCTGGAGCATTATGCCACACATTATCAATATCAATATAACAAGTTTTGTTCTTAATTGACTATAGATGCTCGGATACAACTTACAACTTTTCCGTTTTCTAATACCTACTATAATGAGTTATGTTGGAAGTTGTACCTATTCGAAAGTTGTTTTCTGTATAGGTAATCGTTGGAAACTATTTTAATACCAATTAGTATTCAGACGTAAACGACAAGAAATTGGGATTTATAGTGCAATGATCATTGGCCGTATCAACTTAGTTTTAAAGAAAGCAATTATTTAACTAAATAAACACACTTATCACAAATTGATAAATTACCTACAAATTAAATGTGTTAAAGTGATTGATGAATTATATTTATCGCTAACTGATACCATCAGTAACAATGCACACTACAACTGTTGATAAGATCTACAAATTGTATAGCTTTATAAGTCCTATACTCCGACAGATTTAAATAAATTAAAAAAATGCGATTTGATGCGTTTACGGCTAATTTTTTAATAGTTGGAAAAAACTCTCAGAGCGGTTTGGTTTCAGTTTATTCGAAATCTGCTTTGTCGCTAGGCATATTGTACATTTGCCCAGAAAGGCCCGGACAGGTGAATATTGAACTTCTCCGCCAGACTGTTTTGGGCTATGAATAAGACTTCGTTTATCTCCATTATTTCCTCCTAGAATACGCTACAGTGATTGGAAAGACGGAAGTAGCTAAGATTTAGTCTGACGCAGAAGACACCACCAAATTTTAGATTCATCTGTAAAGAAGTGGATCAAACCATCATTCAAGAATGTATCATCTCCGAAATGGTCTCAATGGTGACTTGCAAATTTTTGTCAAACACTAGCTGGGAGTGGGTCCCTTTACTATATATTAAGCTTACAGCGCAACTTTCTGTCTAAAATAGAACTTAAGTGCATATTTAGCTTCTTTAGAAAATGTCAATATTGTTTCATTGATTGATGCGTGCGGTCATTGTGAGGACCTTTTTTTCTCTAGGAGTGATTTTTGTGGGGTTCTATTTTTTTTAATTTACACCATACACAATACACAACGATTCGACAATCATATTAGCTTCCTATGGGCATATTGTAGGAGGGTCTTTTAAATTATTGAGGTGCATTTCAGACCGCAATAGCAACGTCATACGTATAAGTAATCACAAAATATGAAGCATGAACATGCCTTTTTCAAAGTGTTCCATTTTAACAGAGTTTGTAGTATGGCCACCCAGAATATCGAGTTTTTGTTATATTCAGACTCAAAACGCACTTTATTTAATTATTCAAAGTTTTGGCCAAAATTCCCAAGACATTTGCAACATCACAGAATATTCAAAAGTTTTGGCTATATCTAAATAATTATTATATGGAGACACACATAATAAATCTCCGCTTAGTAACAATTCCCCAACAATAATACTCAAAAAGATTAACTAATCTTAGTCCACTAAAAACATAATGACCATGAAAGTTTAGATTTTGATAAGAGTAAATTACAACTAGAGGTACTTGTAGTATTGACATAAAATCCGATTTCGCTATCAGGAGAAATAAAACAAGCCGATTATATATTTTCAGTAGGTACTTCAGAAAATATAAACCGCGAAGAAGAACATCGAAGAAATCAAGGCCAGCAACTAATAAGCTTAAGAAAAATGCCTATTTTTAGAAGAAGACTTTATTTTATAATAACATGCCAATTAATGTAACTTTTTAGCGGTTGAAAACCACAGAGTGAGGATCAAAGCAAAAACATTTTCTCATCTTACAAAACCTCCAGTCAATCGTATACCCACACAAGTGGTAATTGCGACAGCACTGGCGTTACGCCTTATTGAATTCAAGTCTAGCGTCGATCATAAATTTTCAATTGATCGCAATTTTATTCAATTAGCTTTAACAAAACATTATTGGTACCTAGTTTGCTTTTTGTGTAGCTTTAACGTCAGAAGTGAGTTGCGATATAAATAAACACAGGCCATTTGTTACGTTATAGATAATTTCTATAACTTTTCTGTTTTTACACATATTTTAGGGCGAAATGATTATCTGACATTGAATTCAAATTTTTAGTTAACTTTACGGAATGTTATCAGTGGAAGAAACCGCATGTTTTTTAAGAATGAGATTTTGGTTAATTTTTCTAACGTTGCGTTGGCGTCATAACACATGATAAAAACGACAGATGTACCTAAAGTTTGTAAACTGCTAAATTCGGAGCTTATTTTTAAAAGGATTTACCAGTGAGTTTATATACTATGTAATATAGGCCTATAAGATTCGAGATAGTTTCAATACCCTCTCACTATAGGCAGCGAAATCAGAGTAGGTAGGTAATTTCAAAAAAGGAGACGTAAAAACAAAAATTGGTAACACCGATATCGTGGTTTTGAAAAAAAAAGAGTACTGCATGTCTAAAAAATGCCTAAAATTAGAAACATGTTGTGGAATCCCATAATAATTGATAACCACTATCATATATTTTTTTTTTTATTTCGTCTCAAAAAATTAAAAATCACAAACTAATTTTCTTTAAACAAGATTCTAGTCTTGACAACGAAATGGTTGTCGCATTTGACTATCGTAAAAGTCACTATATCAACTCACATCTTACGAAATTTCAATCCTGTTCTAAAAATATGTATACAAACTTAGCATCTATAACTTTGTTAAACATTGGGATATCGCGACTAGCTCAAACGTCATGTCCATATTTACCTCCTCGCACATTGTGTTTAGATGCAGATTATGGAATTTATTTATGGAACATTATTTGCTTAGATTAACATACTTGTTGTATTTATTTCCTATGCAAATAGACTGGCAAATTACGCCGATACAGAAATGTTATCTCTTGTGGGAGTGATGCTGTTTTAGTAACAAAAAAAAACCAGTAAGACAATTATCTTCGACTATGCCAAAGCTCAAATACCCGGTACTATATTATTGTAAAATAAAAAAAATATTTTAGTATTAAAAAATTATATATTTGTATGGGAGGTATGGGTACTTTTTATTCGACCAAGCTCATTTTTTGTCAAAAATTTTTAAATATTATTAAAACAATATGTGCAAAGTTTAAACTTGCTATCTTTACTGTAGCTATTTAAATTTAATTTTTAACATAAAAAGCTATATAAATCTGATATTTTTGTATGGGAGGTAGTAGTAGTTTTCATCCGATCTTGCTCATCTTCTAACTTAGCCTCAGTTTGGTGGATAAAAGCTTACATACCAAATTTCAAGTCGATAGCTCTTAAATTACGGCCGTAATCGTGCGGACAGACGGACAGACGGACAGACGGACAGACGGACAGACGGACAGACAGACGGACAGACAGACGGACAGACAGACGGACATCGCTAGATCGACTAAGAAAGTGATGCTGATCAATAATATATATAGTTTGTCATACCAACAACGCCTCCTTATGGGCGTTACAAATGGAATGACAAAGTGAATATACCCTCACCACAGTGTGGTACCGGGTATAAACATTGCAAATGGATAGTGGATTAAATATTCATAATATGATATTAGGAAAGTGTATACTGTATAGTACATTTAAGAAAATCACAAGGTAGATAAGTAATTTGGTGATAGCAACATCTAAACTCAAGTTCCATAGCGGTGCTGGTTTAGTCCGGTCCACAAGAAAGAATACCATATTATGAAGTGCGCTAACTATAGAACCCTCAGTCTCCTTAACATCGCATCCTGTCTGGCGTACTGTTTAAATTCCTGCAAATATTTGTCAATGATCTGGAAATATAGCCAGATCCTGGAGAATTCCCAAGAAGTCCACATCGACACCAACCATCTGCTTATCGATGATCAGAAATCAAAAGAAAAACCAGTAAGACAATTATCTTCGACTATGCCGAAGCTCAAATACCCGGTACTATATTATTGTAAAATAAAAAAATATTTTAGTATTAAAAAATTATATATTTGTATGGGAGGTGTGGGTACTTTTTATTCGACCAAGCTCATTTTTTGTCAAAAATTTTTAAATATTATTAAAACAATATGTGCAAAGTTTAAACTTGCTATCTTTACTGTAGCTATTTAAATTTAATTTTTAACATAAAAAGCTATATAAATCTGATATTTTTGTATGGGAGGTAGTAGTAGTTTTCATCCGATCTTGCTCATCTTCGAACTTAGCCTCAGTTTGGTGGATAAAAGCTTACATACCAAATTTCAAGTCGATAGCTCTTAAATTACGGCCGTAATCGTGCGGACAGACGGACAGACAGACGGACAGACAGACGGACATCGCTAGATCGACTAAGAAAGTGATGCTGATCAATAATATATATAGTTTGTCATACCTATAACGCCTCCTTATGGGCGTTACAAATGGAATGACAAAGTGAATATACCCTCACCACAGTGTGGTACCGGGTATAACTAGAATTATCAATCGCTATTTTTTTAGGCCTAAAAAACTGCGTTAAGAAACAATACGAGGAGACTTCATATAAGACCTTGACCACCAAAATACTGTTTTATTGGGCAGAAACAAAGACGTAAGCAAAATGGATGAAAATATCCCTTGTTGTTTTGAATGCAAAATTATTCCAGTGATCAGTTGGCGAGCAACATTGTAAAGCGGATCATAACCAACTTGGATTATGCTACCAAAGTTTATACCCAAAGACAGCGCTTACTAGAGAGGCAAATTGGTTGAAGACTGTAGCCCCTACTACGCAAGTGTAGTAAGTTCTTCATGTGTTTCCTTGGAAAGTTCTGTTATGACAGTTGTTGTACTCTCAGATGACTGTAACGCCCCGGTATTCATAGAGAAATTCGCTAAAGTGGCGTCTACAATTCTGACATTAGAGGTGATACATACATAAAGAGGGGTATACTAACATAATGGTAGTTTACTCTGGTGGCAAGCGCTGTCAAAGACCACCCACCTTAGAACCATGACAAAAATTCAAAGAATTGCCTTTATTGGCACCACGGAGAAATGAGAACCAGCCTCACAGCAGGGCTATAGGGGCTATACTCAATCTTAAACTACTAGACCTCTTAGTACAGGAATCTACTGCATTAAACAGCGCCCTTAACCGAAGCCAGACCAAACGCTGGGAACACAGCCTGACGGGACATGCTCACATTTTTAACAAATACATGGGCATTAATGTATGCACGGACTATAATACTCCCTGGGTAGATTTTACAATATAATTTACCACATGTTTTCCCAGAAGGGACGAATGGTACGAAGATCAACAATACCTATCTACACGGATGGATCAAAAACAAAAATCGACGTTGGCGCGGGTTTCTACTCCGAACGTCTCGGACTATCCAGTTCAGTTAGACTTCCTGATTTCAGCACCGTATTCAAAGTTGAGGTAATGGCAGTGTCAACAGCTGCTAAACAGGTTGCAATGATGGCAATACCTCATGCAGATATTACCTTTTTCATTGACAGTCAAGCGGCAATAAAAGCGATCTCTGCCGTTGAGTTAAAATCAAAGCTAATAAGTCGCTGTCGCGAAGAGTTACAGGTTCTATGCGTGCAGCACACCGTAAGATTATGCTGGGTTCCCAGGCACAGACGTGTGTCTGGAAATGAAAAAGCTGATGAGTTGGCAAGAAAAGGGTCCTCCCTTGAACTAAACCAGGCCGACAGACGATTAGGATGGAGCAAGCTCGACTCCTGTGCCATAACCAGGAAAATGTGGCCAATCTACAACAAACAGAAAACTGAAAAAATCTTACAATTGAACAAGAAATCATTGTCCTCGATGGTGGGTATTATCACCGGACACAATATGCTGAAATACCATACTAATAAAATAGTTATCAGTACAGATGACCTGTGCAAAAGATGCGGTGATGAGGAGGTGCATAAGGCCACCCCACACTTTTTTTGTCACCCAGCGCTCTGCCACATAAAAAATAGAATCCTGGTTAGTTACTTCTCCGGTTTCCAGTGTATGGGGGTAATAAACCACTAGGGCATTACAACGGATCTACATTGATCTAAGTGTGGCACGTACAGGTTTCTCCTGTCTTGCCAACCCACTAACCTAACCTAAGGGGGTATCCATTTATGCAAATTCTACTGGGCTGCAAAAAGTAATATAGAATATAGATATAATATAATATAGACCTTGTCAATGTGATAGACGTCACGCTGCTAGGTGAAGATCTATTTAAATGGATGCGAAATTATCCAAATTTACTAAGTCTCATCCTTACTTGTTTTAGATGCATAGAAAAACGATTCATACCATAAAATGCGGCCATGTTAATAAAACCCACTTAGTGGTTTTCAAATTAACTATAAACGTCAAAAGAAAAATCTGCATTAAGCTCACAAAATTCATCTCTCCGACTGCCTGCCAAGTCAATTAGTTCCACCATACATTCATATTCTCAGGGTTAAAGTGAATTACTTCCATCTGTTAATCGAACCATTTCAATGAATGTACTATAAGCAAACTTTCTGATTTTTGTTTTCATTTTCTATTAGATACCTATGATTGTTTGAAATTGGCACTGAACTTTGAAATCAGACCAATTCCGTTCAACCATTAATAAATCACTGACCCAAATCTCATTCTCAATAGAATAAATTATAACCTCTTACGTAGGTACATACAACATATATGCATTCACTTCACTTTACCGCAGTAGCTAAATGTAAGCACAATCAAATGAAGCTCAAATTAATTGTTTTGCCATAATGAAACCGCCTCCCGTCTGTCTCACTATCAATTTACAAACCAACCCTATCGGTTTTATTTATCTCGACAGTAAAACACTAAAGATTGACAATATTTTGCTAAAAAGCAATCATGATGTGGCGCTCGGTGCCCACCGATCCTTCTCTCCGGCCGGCATGTTGGAAATGGAATCCCCAACATTCTAAATTGTGAAATTACTTAGCGTACAACGCCAAACCACATGATCACCGACCGCACTCTGTTTAAATAGGTGAGACTACATCATTTCAATTCAATTCATTTTTTTTACATATAAATTGATTCGCATGGCATGGCACAAGCGTTTTCGGATTGATGCTGCGCGAGCGCCAGCGGGGTCTCATTGAATCCAATATTTTCCAGCCAGTGTACTGTACTGTACATGTGTGTGTGATGATTCTCGAGCTTCCCTCGTTTCAATTTAGAAAATCAATTGCGATCGTCAGTTCATTACGATGTCAGACTTTTGAATTAGGGAGGTGTGTCACATCGGTAATGACAGTTGAAGGTGTTTTAATTGACATCGCATAAATTAAAATGAGCCCGTTGCGCTCTACGTTCACTCATTGTGAATGGGGAAATTTTTTACCTACTTAAATGGTAAATAAACTTTCGACTTTGTCGGTTACTCAAATACCTACTTATAGTCTCTGGTTTTTAATATAAACAAAAAAAAACAGTAACTCAATCAGGTCAGGGGTTTCGCAACGATTTCATTGAACCCAAGTTGCTTTGGTCTATGTTGCATGACGTCTGAGTGTGTTTAATGATTCATGCATATACGTCAAAAGAGAAATTCGATACAAACACTTTAATTTTTTTAATGTTTTCTGTCGAAGAAATCATCTTAAACTATATTGAAAATTGAATACATGCCCAAAGCACTGACACTTACCAATTTGTTGTCATTTTATTCTTAGAGTTTGCATTGACGCAAAAGCAAACAAAAGAAACAGGTGTCAGGTGTCAAAACCGCAGTTGTTTTTGAACAAAGTATAGAATTTTGTTTTATGTAATAGAATCACTTGATCACACTACAAATGTATAAAATATGCAGCACTCATTTGAGTTTTATTTCATAAGGGATGCATCAGAATCACCTTTCTAAAGTTTTGTCCACCTGCGTCAAAAGCAAATTGTTTTTTTTTGTTTTTGCTGCGTGGGAAGACGGAAATAGATATCAATAGATAGCGCGTCATGATGACGTAATTTAGAAGACATTTCTCTTAGAAAATATAAATATGCTGAAGATCAAGTTAAAACGATTTTGTCTCGTGCTAATTTCTTTTATTTTTAGATGGGGAAGCTGGAATGTCCATAATTCTTGCGATTATAAGATTGTGAATTATACTCTGAGATTAGCAGGACGCCTCTGGTTCAAGTGTGCGTTCGGTTTTATCGTTAAGAATGATCCAAGATTCGAGAGAATTACAACTAATTGAGTTGGTAATAGAAACAACTTGAGCGGTCAATAATTTTACGCGGAAAAAATAAAAACTCATGTGTCACCATATTTCGCATATTCTTTTCCTGAAAATTCGTACAATCCACCCCCATAAATTTACATATCGTTCCCCAGAAAGTTAGCATAATCTACCTACCTTAATGAATCCGCTCATGTATAATGTACTTTACGTCTTTTTGATGTCTCTCTTGAGCGTAGGTATTTTTAAACGCCGGGGAGTCTTCAATTGATATTAGCCGCGACGTCAATAATTTCAAAATGAAACATTTATCGAATGGTATTCTTAGATGCATTCACCAGCGAACGGAATATTCTTCGAGGGAACTTGAAGCGAACTTATTGCGGCTTACAGACGGTTCTAAGATGGATTCAGGGATTATGGATCTGGCATTTATGGAGAATCGCCGCAAGTGAACTTTTCTGTCAGCCTAGGCAAGCATTCATCCGCATATTCCAGGCTCAAGTCCTAGCCATTAACCATTGCGTTAGAATACATTTAAGTTCTAAATCTAATACAGGTGGTAAAACCATATTCATCTTCTCAAGGTGCTCTTAAAGCTCTGGACTCATCTGTCATAAAATCGGAGCTGGTCTTGCAAACTTATATGGCCATCTACGAACTTGCAAAGGAAAACCTAGTGTTCCTACAGTGGATTCCAGCCCTGAGGGGCTTTGCTGGAAACGAAACATCTGACTCACTGGCTAAAGTCGGCGCGACAATACCACTTGTCGGACCTGAACCGTCTTCTGTGGTGTCAGCAAGGAATATTTCAGAAAGTACATTAGGAGCTTAGCTCAAAATGAATCTAATGAAGTCTGTCTTAAAACTCAAACAGTTCTTCCCAAAATTCTCCACAGAAAATCTTATTTTCTTACTAATCTCGACAAAAATAAAATTGGGGTCGAAATTCTAGCGAGGTCAAAATTCTTTTTTTTTAAATATTCTGCTTTCAAAATTCTGTTTTACAAAATTCTGCTTTTCAGAATTCTTTTTTTCAAAATTCTGCTTTTCAAAATTATTTTTTTCAAAATTCTGCTTTTCAAAATTCTACTTTACAAAATTCTGCAAATAATAAAAAAAACATTTTCCAAACCTTTTTTTATTATTTATGTAAAACATTCTACCTACGACCTACCTATACACTTGTTATAGAAGAATAGGTAAAAGGAGTTTTTTTATTGGTTTTAAGTTTGCTCTCTTGGTTTAACAAATATTCTGTTAGTATACCCTTGTGAGTGAACGTGTGCTTCTAGAGTGAAAATGAATTATCTGTAATTAAATCCAATAAAGGAAAAGATAAGTTGTGCGTGGATGGATATATGCAGTGATGGGTTGTAATGATTAATTTTGTAATTA
The DNA here is from genome assembly GCA_955612985.1 of Cheilosia scutellata. Taxonomy (NCBI): domain Eukaryota; kingdom Metazoa; phylum Arthropoda; class Insecta; order Diptera; family Syrphidae; genus Cheilosia; species Cheilosia scutellata. The sequence goes on along the minus strand of OY015312.1, from coordinate 116,835,946 downwards.
AATAGTTAATTAATTACTTCCACGTGTAATTGCCATGTAATTTAATTACTTCGCAATTACTCAGTAATTGTAATTGCATTTTCTAATTACAATTACAAGTAATTGTAAACAGTAATTGCAATTACAATATTGCAATAAGTAATTGCAATTACACGAATGTAATTAGAATGAAGTAATTAATCACGTAATTAAGCTATTCTTTGTCCATTTATTTAGTCTAGCTTTGTCTAAAGAGCTGGCAGCTGGAGTGTCATTGTAAATGAGCATTGGGATCGCTGACGAGGCCGAATTCCTAATATTTTTTACAAATGACCAAAAGTACTATCCTTGGTCACATTAAAAATTTAATTAAAATCATCGGAACAAACTATCCGACGCAAATTTTGAAAGCTAACTCGAAATATAAATACGAGTAGCTAGTTAGAGCAATAAAATATCGAAGGCTCTTTTTTATAAACTAAATAAAAGGACAAAGAATAGCTTAATTACGTGAATAATTACTTCATTCTAATTACATCCCTAATTACATTCGTGTAATTGCAATTACTTATTGAAAGTTTGTAATTCAATTACTAATTACAATTACAAGTAATTACAAGTAATTACAAGTAATTGTAATTAGAAATTCCAATTACAATTACTGAGTAATTGCGAAGTAATTAAATTACATGGCAATTACATCTGCAAGTAATTGTAATTTAATTAAAATTGCAATTACCCATCACTGGATATATGTAGGTATTATTGTGAAAAATTAAATAAATGTAAAAATTATATTGCAATTATGAAATAATTTGTCATTTTTTGGCTGTTTTTTTTTTTTTTTTTTTGTGTTCCTGGTACCCATCTGTGCCTTCTTTATATGAAATATATTGTAATTTGTTGACAAAGTTGAGAAATATTTGTTTTCTTTAAATTCGTAAATTGAAAAAAAAAAAAACAGAATTAGCAGAATTTATTTGTTTAAAATATTGCCTGTCAGAATTTTAAAAAGCAGAATTTTGTACAGAACAGAAAAAAACAGAATTTTGAAAAGCAGAATTTTTGTGTTAAAATTCAGAATTTTGCAAAGCAGAATTTCGACCCGCTCCCGTAGACTTTGCCTGGAGAGTGACGAATTATCTCTTCACATTCTCATGGAATGTTCGGCTCTCTTTCGTCTCAGAAAGAATGTCCTTGGCGAAGAAATTGTTACCACTGAAAAACTTGCTGACCTACCCCTAGAGAAAATACTTGTCTTCCTGACTGTCTCTGGAGTAAAAAGATGGCTCTAGGACCTCACCAGGCAAGACACAATAGGCTCCTTTAGAGAGGCCGCAGTGTCAGGGCCCGATGAAGGCTCTCTCGACCTTTTAATCTAATCTAATCTAATCTAATCTATTGTGAATCACACAGTTCACAGTAAAAATGTCTGCTAAATTTTCAGGGCAACCGATTTCGTTTCAAACACAAAAAATGAATGATTTAATTTATTTTCAATCTACTTCTAAAAATAGTAGTTACAACAAGCAGTTGCTTATAGCAAATAATGACTGAAAATTCTATTAACATTAACTTGTACCAATGCAACCTAGGGCGACCCAGGGGTTGATATCGAACGTACCTACTGATTACAGAAGTCGGGCTAAGTGATCCGGTTTGTTCAACTTAAACTACATACACATATTAACTAATAGTTCTTACAAATATTAACTAGGTATACCTAACATTTTATATTAATTCAAGTGCAATGATTGTATTTATAGTTTGTTTGGTTAGTTATTATACAAACAAGTAGGTACTCGTAGTACCTACTTAAGCAAATACAATTCAGTCTGGTCAACACAGTATGCCTTACAAATTACGCTAATTAATTTGCGGTAATATGTAAAGTACCTTCAGTCTGGAACTTATGTACATGTCAAATACATTGAAACCAATAAAAGCATTCTATTAAAATATGGAGCTGTTAGTATGACAAGTAAACCTTAAGCTCAGAATGAAGTTTTCATTAGCAGTCAAATGTGAGAATTTGTATATAAGTGGGATGTGGATTTCAATGAATAATCTCACGCAATGACATTTTAAATTGGAGTATGACTAGTCACCGGTCAATGACTGTCTACTAGTTGATTTGTGAGTTAATCACGACATCTTGACCACTGACAAGTGGTTGGTAACATTTTGTAATCAAAATTAACACGAAATGATTAATAAAACCGTAATGAAGTTAAAATCTGTGTTTGGCTATGTTTTATGTATAGAAATAAAAAAAGTTTTTTTTACATGGATGGCATTTCATGTCAAAAACACATCCCATACTGAGTTTCCTACTGAATCCATATTGTTCAAAGACGTAGTCGCAAACTCCGAAAGTGAGTTGTTCGATCTACGAATGTTCACTAGCTTACCTTCCTTTACTGGTAAAAGATTATGCCATCATAGGCTTCTATAGCTGTCACGGCTTTTTAGCGAAGAGAAACTTAAATCGGCTGTTGACAGTTTCGAACCGTTCAAATTCTTGGGAGGAAATTGTATTTTTCCTGTCATCTCTAGATGGCATTCGGAGTCATTTTATGAAACTCATTCTGTGTAAGCCTGCCTGGGAATTACACATGACATCAGTTCCGACCCAAAGGTATAGTCTTTATACAGAAAGCTGATAACAATAATATTCAATTCCAATGATTACCTCTTTTCTACGACATAAACTAAGCAATGCCTATACGGGGATGATAAAGACTTTCATTGATTCTAGGAACGGGCAGCTTGACTCATCTGGTCTCTTCCCAGTGTCACGACAATGGATCTACATTTGGTCTAAGTGGTTTCAATAATGAAAAATTAAAAAATCCTATGACCTGTCAACTTATTTCATAAATCAGACTTAAAATTCATATAACTAGTATGACTTATTATATTGTGATGTGACATTTAGCCAATGTCATAAAGCTCCGGCAATTCTAGTTAAACGTACACAATAATTAAATTGATGCAGGGATGTAACCAATGTTGTCTTTTCACGAAATTTGTCAATAATACAGTTGTAGTGTATTGATTATGTTTTTGGAATTGCCTAGTTAATCGGGTACAAAATTAAGAGTGTCAAAGTGAATGTGGCAGTGAACTCTTCGACTGCTCAGCAATGGAAGACGATTTCGTTCGCTGGCAAGTTCACCTGAGAATCGCAGACGATATTTCGTGTAAATTGATTTACGACGAGTCGAGACATAATGAATAAACATTATTATATTCAAAATTTTTGGTTTTATAATGTCATAATTTCTGCGCAGCGATAAATAGGAACAAGAAAAGGAACTACAATTTATCCAGGCATCCTTATTATTATGTTATCTGATCCTTCCACTTTTTGGCACTGAACTAATAGCCGCATACGTTTTTTTTTTTTAAGTTGAATTGATTTGTTTTGTATTTGTATAAAATGATGAGAAGTCATTTATGTGTTTTCTACGAACATGTGAAGAGGCTTTTTGGCTGTAGTGTATATACAGATACAATTTTAGGCCAAATTATTCCAATTTCGTAGTACGTACTTTAAGTCAATTGGACTACTTAAATTGTATTTTATTTCCCTCGCTTCCATAGTTCTGTCAATATTTATATTTCAATTGTTTTGTTGTGATAGGTAGGTCTAATAATAGATAACGTAGAGTACAAGTAGCTCGAGACATACCATACATCACAAGAGTAGCCCATGAAGTGTTATCAACGTTTTCTTATCATGCAACTGTATAGTCGTTATCAAAGTTATTTACGGCTTTTGTCATGCATCCAGGTACTCGTAATTGCGGTGCATTTAAAGGATTATTATTTTATGGATATAGGTTGGGGTATGGATATTGGACATGGTGTATGGATTATTTTTTATTAATAATGTCTGCGTAGGTTTTATTGAATTATAATTACCAGCGTGATGTGGTATACTAACTAATCACAATAGCAATTTTTATATGTATTTAGATTTCGATGTTCTAGTAACCTTGATGATTTTCTATTAAAAAAGGTAATTACTTTTGAAAATTAAACAACTGGACGGTAACTGGATGTTACATTATTAATACCGGTATTCACGATTCGGTGTATCAGGTCTAGTAAAATTGTGAAATACTATACTATAGTATAGTATATTTTGTTTCTACACTTTTACACTTTTACTATACCCCAGACCTATAGTAACAAAAAAATACAACAGTGTAAAATGTATTAGTTCGCAAATGTCAGTTCGATTTCCAATGTTTTTTGTTATTTTCTCGTGTTGCTATAGAGATTAGAAAATGTCTAGTATTGCTATAGAGATTAGCAAAAGTGTGCTCACGATGTGATAAAAAAATACAATTTCACAATTTTACTAGACCTAGATACACCGAATCGTGAATACCCCTAGTGTAAAAAAAAAACTTCATACTTTTACACTTTCACAATAATACCGCGCATTGTATCCCCCATACATTTCCCAAGTTCACAATGGCGAATTTGTTTTAAAATTAGCTATTGTGACCTACAGTAAATTTAAGTCGAAGAATAAGAATTACTATTTGTAAGGCCTATTAAGGTCGTGTGTCAATTGAGCTAAAATATACATATTTGACAATTCGGCCGTGTTTCAATTGGGCTAAATAATTATCCTCGGATAATTTTCTGACACGTATGAGAATGTTGAGAGAGAAGTTCACCAAACTCCAATCTTAAAACAGAGATTTATCGAATTTTACGCTAGTAATTAACTAAAATTCATTGTTTTATTTCCTCTTCAACAATCAAGCAAAACATCAATAAAAAACCGTCAAAAAATTACTCATAGGATGATCCCGGAGTATGATAATTTTTTGACAGTTGAAAATTCGTTTTCGTTGTGTCAGAAAATTATCCGAGGACAATTATTTAGCCCAATTGAAACACGACCGAATTGTCAAATAAGTATATTTGAATGCATACTGTTCACTGTCAATAGCCTATATCAATAGTTACAGTCACATCAACTCAACTATTCTGCCTCGTTGAAAATTTAAGTACATACTTACCTAACCTATATATGGTTTTTCTATTTTTGTTTGCTATCCGCGATAGTACAATGTTGCCAACCACGCGCTCATTTTATTATTCAAAGTCAAACACTCTTATTTAGTGTGGAGATGGAGATGTTTCTTAAAATGGCTATTTTCGATAAGTGTCACTTGACCACGCGCTAATTGCTTTTAATTGCAAAATAAATTATAGGTCTCAATTGCTTAATTGATGTGATATGGGTGAAGAGTTTCATAATCTCGATTGGTGAGATATCGGCCGAATTTTTATTAATTAATTAGATGATGATTCCATTCATGAATGAGGTCTTGACTTGCTTTGTGAATGTACTAAACCAGTTGTGGGACCTAAGTTATTGATAGATAAATGCCAAGTAACAGCAACTAGTTCTTAAACGGAACTGTTCTACTGGCGGGTTATTTAAAATTAAGAAAAATGTATAGAATATATAGTTAAATTGTGATCCATATAAGGCTTCGCATATTTGCGCTTTTAGATTTATCGGTGGGTGTCCTATTTAAAAAGATTTTACTGACATATTTGGCAAACTACGAGAAAACTCATTACAGTAGATAAATATTTCTCGTTATCATTAGAAATTGATTTGTTACTCCGGGTGTAAATCAGGACTAAGTTAATTTTACACCCAATCATTAATCCGCAATTTATTAAACCCGACAATTTAAGCCCATGTCCATAATATTCACTCAAAAACACGCATTAAGCCCGCTGGATTAAAAACAGATTTAAAACAGTTTAAATCAATTTTTGATCCGATTTTAACCCGTTTTAAACTTACGTAATGTCAAATTTCACACAAAAATGGCATTTGTTAGTTGTCGTTTGTGTCTAATTGGAAATTGATTTGATTTGTTGTCACATAAACATTAATTGGTGAATATTACTAGTTTTTGTGTCCAGTGTGAAATAAGTGGACTCGTGTACAATAATATAAATACATTTATCTTTTACTATAACAAAAAAGAAATGTTAGATACTATAAAGTTAATTCCAAAATTTACATGTGGTGCCATAACCGTTGTCAAAACTAATAAAATAGATTTTTCTTATATCTTCTTGCTTTTTATTATATTTTCATTTTTATTTATTTTCTGCGAGCGAAGAAATGTCAAAAATGTAACATAAAAAAAATAGATAATAATATGAAATTGAGTTTTAACCCGGGTTAAATTACTTAAACTGGTCTACGGAGTGCAGTTTAAATTCAATCGGATTAAACGGCAAGGTTTAAAAAACTGGTTTATTATCGGGTTTAACGACTGAATATTATGGACTTGGGTTTAATTTTCAGGTTAAATTTACTTAAAGCCGGGTGTTAATTTTAATCCGGATTAAAGTGAGTGAATAATATGACCGTTAAAGGCGGTGTTCAATTGACCACTAGATGACTACCGACATGTTCAAATTCATATTAAAAAACTGACATTTCACCATTTTTTGCGCTAGAGCTCTAACATGATTTGTGAAGTAGCTATGTTTTTTTTATGCAAATTGAGAAAAAGAGAGAGAGGAGAAAATGAGCTGTCAATATCGGTAGGTATCTACCATAAATAAATTTTGAAAAACAAACAAGAGTGGAGGTGGAGTTCGTCCATAAAATTCGAAATAAAATTAATTAGAAGGACAAACATCACATTTTTCATGTTTGACAACTCTTACGAATATCCCTTTTTATGCTGTACAAAAAAGAATAAAAAGACATAAGACAGAATTTATTCCCGAATTTCCTATGCAAAATGATGGCAATATAAAAATAAAAGTAGCAGAATGGAAAATTATTGTAGAAGAATTATATTTTTTGATTAGACATGTCAAAAGCCACGACTTCATTGTAAGAACTGTTTTACGAGTTGGTATGACAATATAGATAATAAGGGTATTCATTTAAACGCGTAAAAGCCTCATAAACTGCGTAAACTGTAGAAATTTACCACCTCGTAAATCAACTGTCAGATTTTGTATGGAGAATAGGTAGTTTACGCAGACCTTATAATTTCCCGCGACGATATAGGCTCGGAAATCAACCGCGGAAAGTTACGCAAATCATAAATGTCAAACTTTGATACAAGTCATAAGAATTGTCCCGGCAGCGACTACGGTTAGGGAGTAAGTCTTAAGTGAGTTATTCAAATACAGTAATGTCAAATTATAACGAACTGAAGGGGTCGATATAACTTAGATTATACAATAAAAGGCAAACAAATTAATAATTAAAAATTAGAACAAATGCTAAAACCATAAGCTAATTTAAAATAGGTAATACCTGCAGGTGTAAAAAAAAAGGTAAATTTTTAAATTTTCTGAATAACTACATCCATGTTTAGCTACAAAATTAGCAAGTAGTATTTGTATTTATACTTGTATTTGTGACTTTTCAGAAATTATAAGCACAGACTTAACATTGTTATAACTACTGTACCTACTGTCGTAAATTGATGAAACATTTACTCAAACTCGCGTATCTCGTTATTCTTCGGAAAACAACTTTTGATATCCTTAGTTTTAGTCAAGATAAAATTATGTATTTCCAAACGAAGAAAAAGCATCAAACTCAAGTACATATTGTATCTCTTAAAACGCGTTCAAGGTCGGAAAACAACTTTTGATATCCTTAGTTTTAGTCAAGATAAAATTATGTATTTCCAAACGAAGAAAAAGCATCAAACTCAAGTACATATTGTATCTCTTAAAACGCGTTCAAGGCAACACTGGCATGACACACCGACCCCGGGGTCTTGCAATAAGAGTTTCTTTAAATGCAGACAATGAATGACATTAGCAACATTTTAATCATCGCTAAATCCACTTGAAATACATAACAAGATTCAATCCTGCTACAAGTTATTAAAGCCATTAAAGTTTTGTTTTTGATTGGAAAACTTGTTTACACACATTCATTTAAAAACATCAATCAAGAATGTGTCACTTTTTAGAAGAGCGTTAAACCGAAAATGCATTTCATCTGTCAGCTTCACTTTCATTATAACTTACCCAACTTCCCCATAAGATCCTCCAAAACAAAGTCCACTGCCATTATTGCTTTTCTCTATTTCTTTCTTAAAATTAATTTGTTTATTTAATTAAAAACAGAAAGAAATTGATTACGAACACAGTTCACACGGGGAGTTCCAAAAACTGATAGACACGCCGCTATAAAAGAATGCGATATCTAGATACGCGTTTTAGGTAGGTATACGAATTTTGATAATTATCACTCTAATGACCAAAAATCCACTTTTCGAAACTGGTTTTTCCTTGTTCCGTTTCTTTTTGTAATTGGAACGTCAAAAGGACCGTCGCGGTCGTAATCACTTCACTACTTTGGCAGTATATTGTATGATTGATAAATTATAATCTCTTCGCGGCTTGTTAATCGCAAAACGACGACGACGACGGGGAACAAATTTCGTGAAAGATGGCCTTATCAAGTACGAATCACTCACTCCAAGGCACCAGTCTTAAGAAGCACCATCCAGCCAATGGCGCGAACGCAATGAAACTGAATAGAAATTGAAAGTACTAGGCGCTAGTGGCGCTCCTCAACTCACAAGTCAGAGCTTCCCATAAAAATATTGTCTGCCGATATCAAGTTCCAAAAAAACAGTGGAGTAGTATTTGAACTTTTGCAGTGTGATCGTGTGACGTGACGTTAGAAAGAGCATTTGCCAAGTTGGCTTGGCCTGTTGGCCATCGATGATGGATTGAAGTGGTATTGGGTTGGGGCTGTTGGGAGAAAACAATATTAAAAAAGCTTTTCGCAAAAATGACGAGTTTGATTGTGGCAACCACGCGGGCGTTTGGGTGGGTTATCATATCAAATGCAGTGGGAGATTGGAATTGCGAGGGAGTGTTGTTTACCAATGGAAAAGCTAATGAACCGCAATTTGCTAACCACATTGGTGAACTTTTTGTTAGCAACTTTATGAAATTTACATGTGTTTATTGTTAACACCATAATCATAATGTGGTACAAATATAGGTATTTGGGGAACACACGTGCGCTGATTTTTGATGACGCATTTTGTTGACACTTTTTCTTATCGGACTTCATTATGTTTAGGTAATCTTATAAACTAAAAAAAGCAAATCGAGAAAACTTTCCTTGTGGAAAATTAAGAACTAGAGATAAGCGACTATTTTGCTATAGACAATTATACACCCTCATAAATATTACTTTCAGTTAAGAATTGATTTGTTTGGTATCAAAAATGTTGAGCATTTTAATCAGTAAAAAATAGGAAACTCCATTACCTGCTCTAATACGTTATACCTACCACCGAGAATTTATTTCTTAATTTGCTTTGTTTTTATAAATGTGTCCTAATTTACTTGCAATTATTGTAAATTAAGGGTGGGCAAACTTTTTCAGGTGACGGACTACTACTAACCTTTTACAAAACTTCGCGGTCCACTTGGCAATATAGGTGACAAAATTCACAATATTTTTTTTTTCAGAATTCAAAATATTAACAAACAGAAAAGAATTTACTTAACAAATAAAAACATATTTCATTACTGCTGTACACTAAAAAAAAAGAAATTCAGCAGTTCTTAGCTGTTCTAGGCGATTCTAATTAATAGGTTGAACAGAGGAATGACGTTAAATGAAAGGTATTTTTTTAACTTTCTCGTATAGCTACGTAGTAAGAGAAAGATATTGTTTTCGTAAAAAAATTAGAACTCGAGATTTTGATCAATTCTGATATTCGTATGTGTGTGTCTGTCCCACCCCTGGGGGGTTTCAAACTACGTATTTAGAGTTTGTGGGCTTCCCGATAGGAACATTTTTTTTTTGTTTCATGATAGCCCTAATATTAACGGTACTTCCCATATAAAAATTTTACGAAATATTAAACAATTTAGATTTTTTTCAAAAACGGCTCTAACGATTTGAACCAAAATTGATAGTTGAGTTTATGTAGGCATACCCAGTTTTTCGCTAAAAAGTCCAGCAACGGCAGTTTTGAAAATTGGCTTTTTCTCGATAGCGGTAAAAACGATTTAAAAAAACGTATTGTTAAGGTAGTATTGTCATTATTAACTTGATAGCGAACTCAATTTTTCTTTGAAAAGATTGCGTCCTTTGATATCCACCCAAATCCCTAACTATAGTACTTTAAAAAACTGATCATATCTCAAAAACGCCATTTTCGATTATGATACAAATATAACTGGCAGGTAATGATTAAATCCATAGTAATACCATTTGCTCAGTTTTGAGCTAAACGGTTGCAAAACAGGGTTATTTGAACCATGAATGCGTCCTTCGATTCACCCCCAGCGCTAAAAATGGTACTTTAAAAACTGCTTATATCTCGAAAACGCCATTTTCGATTTGGATGATAATCTAACTGCAATTTTCAGCTAAACAGTTTAATAGCAGTGCTTTTCGAATCCAAAGTTGTAACATTTATCAGCATAATTTTACAAAAAAACCGCTCTAACAATTTTGATAAAATACACATTTAAGAGAACATAAGCATTCTGAACAGCCACCTTACCACTGGTGGGGGGATAGCTGTTTAGTAGTCTTTACTTTAATTGCTAAAGTTCAACTCATTTATTTTACTTTAATTACTTCCTATTTATACATAAATTTTGCTTACTAACATTAATACATTGCGGGTCAATAATTGCAATGTCAACTTTTGGTCGTATGCTGCCCTTTTGCTGAGTCCGCTTGATGGTAACATGTTGTATTATTGCTTCGTGGGTCATGCGCTGGGAGTAGGTCAACATTGTGCCTTGGTGGTGCTGAGTTGGGTTTTTGGTCATGCACTTTAAATGGGTCGATGTGCAATAATTGTACATTCTGCCGCGCCAATTAAACACTGAAATCGGCTACCGTGAGATGTCTTCTAGCTGGTTGTGGTTGTGCTTCTGTTTCTTGCTGTTCCTCTGCGCTGATCTTGCGGCGGCGTTGCCAGACGATGTAACCAATAGTGCTTACGGCAAATACTAACATTACGGCATAAGTGATATTGTGGTGGATGTCGTGTGGTGTTGTATTCCCCGGTAGTTGCTCGTGCTTTTTTAAGTCTTCGATCCATTGACTTACTGCGTTGAGATTATCATGGTCAATTTTGAGACTCATCCTTGGGATTATGTTTGCTTTATTTCTTGTAGTATTTAATAATATGTGTGAAATATTAACAGATGGGATGAATGACGTATTAACACGACTGGAAATCTTATTCTTGGATAAGATTGTCATGGTGTCTTGCTTGACAATGCAATTAGGTTCTATTGTTAGTATTCCGTCGTCTTTAAGTGTGGTTTCGAAAATCTTCTGTCCACAAATTATATTGATAGTGTACTCCTTTTCCAACACGTAGATCCATTTATTTGCGTTGTTTAGCTGAATCCATACAGGATGTGGCTCCATACTTCGTAGTGTACAAAATGGTGAGATTTCGTCTGCATGTGTCAATAGTTCCATTTCGCACCTGCTTATGTTTGATCTTCTATTGTATGTTGGATGCTGTTGGTGGCATATGTATTTGTCATTATTCTGAATACATCTTATTAATTCGTCTTTTGTTATTGTGTAGTACGCTTCTCGAAGCAGGTTTACTACTAAGTAGTCAGCTGATGGTTCGATGAATATGTATTCCTTTTGATGAACAGTTGGTACAGGTATCACCTTAAAGATCTCATAATCCTCTATATTCGCCAAGGGTATCGTTATCTCAAATACAACGTTTTGTTGCATTACTCTGCCCTTCACAGTAAGAAGCTTGAAAAACTGTAATAAGTTCGGCTGTGACGCATCTCCTGCGATGGCTAATTGTGGCGGCAGATGATTCCTTATAGTGGTTAGTTGTGAGTGAAGCTGATCTGGCGTTAGTATGAGCGGATTCATTTTCCCATGGTGTATATCGATCAAGACATCGATCAGAGCATTCTGGGCTTGTTGGTAGTTGAGCATTGCTAGCGTGGCGAATGTTGATAGTGATAAGAATTCTACTTTGGCATTGCAATCTTCATTGGCTGCTAATACATCGTTTGCTAGGTTTTCGAGATGAGTATGAAATATTTCTAACTGCTGGGTTATTACTTCAGTGTCTTTTTGTAGAATGTTTTTTGTTGATTCTATGATTGATGTCTGATTTTTGACCATACCAAGTAGATGTTTTTCATTTTCCTTAAATGACTGTATTTGGTTTTCGTATTGCTGAGCAAAGTCTTCGTCCAAAACTCCGAATAGTTTGTTTGCTACCATACCTACGAAATCAAAGGGGGATCGTTTGGCCCTAGCCTCTGGCTCCTTTCCGACACCTTGTTTTAGAAGTAGATTATTGTTGTTCTTTATTATACTTAGCTGGTGATCGAATTGATTTGCTATTTTTATGCACTGAGTGTATTTCTTAAAGCCGTCCGTGTTTTTCCTCTTACAGAAATCGTTTAGTCCGTTGATGAGTTCTTTAAATCCTCTGTATTCGCGCCAATAATTTCCCAAGTCATAATATACTAGAATTTTCCACTCATTTGTTACTAAATTGACGTTGCCAATCTTCTCAAAATATATACCAGGCCGATGTTTGAAGGGCGTTGTTGTAATTTGTGTGGATCCTTGATGTGGCAGGGCTACTATCACGAGCGCTATAGATAGTAACAGTGATGGAAGGGCTACTCGTTTTATTCTGCTATCATGCTGTTTATTGGATTCATGTGGCCGCTTCCTCTCTTGATGACGTCCTATTAGCTCTTCGATAGGTGGTCTCGACGGAATGTTAGTAGGTCTAATTTTATTCCTCTTGGTGCTTCTATACTCCTCGACCGTTACTTGGATGTGGTGACTTGATACTGTTTTAGGTATATTTTTCAACGTTTCAATTCTATTCGTCGATGGCTTCACCTTGGTAGCTGGAGTTTGCATGATTTCTTTCGTTTTTCTGTCAAGGTTCGTAAACTCGTCATTATCGGTAATTGGTAACAAACAAATTTTTGTTACGGGTCTCTTATAGGTTTTGTTGTGCGTTTCTACCGTTACCACTCGTACTAGACCATCAGTCCCAGCGTGTGTTTCTACTACCTTTGCCAATTTCCACTTAGTTGGGGGAAGCTGCTCATCCTTGATAAGGACAATGTTTCCAACCTTTAAATTCCCAACAGTTTTCGTCCACTTGGATCGTTGTTGAAGTGTTGCTAAGTACTCAGTGCTCCATTTTTTCCAAAATTGTTGCTGCATCCGCTCTAAGAGATGCCATCGAGTTAGTAATCCCATTTCACTGTCTAGCATGCATCTTTCCGGTGGTGCCAATAGGGCCGTGCCGATTAGAAAATGCCCTGGTGTTATCACCTCAGTCTCCTCTGGGTCATTTGAAAGTGGGCATATTGGCCTTGAATTCAAACATGCCTCTATTTGAGTTAGTAGTGTTGATAATTCCTCGTATGTTAATTTGTGCTCGCCGATAGTTCGCTTGAGATGGTGCTTGATCGATTTTACCCCAGCTTCCCACAAACCGCCAAAGTGGGGAGATCCTGGTGGAATGAAGTGCCATTCTGTATGATTGGACGCTAGTGTATCATAGATTTCTTCATTCCACTTCTTGGCATCTTTTACATTCAACTGTAGAATCTTGTTAGCAGCTACGAAATTTGTTCCATTATCACTATAGAGGTGTCCAATATGACCTCTTCTCGCGCAGACTCTCTTGAAGGCGGAAACAAATGCGTTTGCGGTCAGGTCACTCACTGCTTCTATGTGAACTGCTTTGGTCGCTAAGCATACAAATATTGCTATATATCCTTTATAGGATTTATTGCCCCTTCCTTTCGTCATTCGTATATCTATGGGTCCTGCGTAATCTACTCCTGTATGCAGAAACGGCCTGTTAATAGTTACTCTTGGCTGTGGGAGATTTCCCATTAGTTGATTGCTAATTTTGGACTTGAATCGAAAACATATGGCACATCTATGAATACTTTGTTTGACTGCGCTTGCTCCGTTGATGATCCAATAGCGTTGTCGTAAGTGTGCTTGTGTCAGTGTGTTTCCCCCGTGCAGTGTTGTTTTGTGAGCATCTTCAATTAGCATAGTGGTGAGAGGACCAGAATGTGGAATGATGAATGGATGTTTCTGCGTCGGTGGAATATCTGCTTCTGTTAACCGTCCTCCTACGCGTAGCATATCGTCTTTGTCCATGAATGCGTTAAGACACCGAAGTTTGCTCTTCTTTTCGATTTCTTTGCCTCTTTTCAGGTGTCTGATTTCTTTGCTAAACTCTTCATCTTGTACCTTTTTTATTATATTTTTTGTTGCTGACCATATTTCATCACATGTTAATGGTCCTAGGCGTTTACCATCCTCAGATGTTCGTGCGTTGTGAATGAACCGTTTACAATAGGCAAGTACTCTTGTCAGTCGCCTCAGTGTGCTGTATTGTGCTAACATCCCTTTAATACGATCTGGTTCTTGTTCGTTTAATGTTGTTAATGTTTGCGTCTTGACTTTACGTTCTTCTAAGTCCGTGTATTGTTGTTCAGTATCAGTGTAGGTTATTTCTAGTTTTGATAGCCATTTTGGCCCGTTCCACCATAATGCGTGTCCCTTGAGTTTAGAGGGACATATACCTCTGGACGCACAGTCTGCTGGGTTTTCTGTACCCTTTACGTGGTGCCAATTTTCTGCGCTCAGAATTGCTGTTATTTCCGTAACCCTGTTTGCCACGAAATTCTTCCATTTAGTTGGGCCTCCTTTTATCCAGGCGAGATTTATCGTGGAGTCCGACCAAGCATGCGTCTCTATGTTTTCTATTTGTAGTGCTTTTTTCGCCTTTTTTATTAGTTTGGCCAGAAGCACTGCTCCATTAAGCTCTAGTCTGGGAAGTGTTATTTGTTTGATTGGTGCCGCTTTGGTTTTCGCGCATAGTAACGTCGTTAGTACTTCACCAGTTTTAGTGATTACCCTACTGTAGACTGCGGCAGCATACGCTTTTTCTGATGCATCGCAGAAACCATGCAGCTCAATACGGTATTTCGTCTCGTATTGATTCCATCGTGGTATGCTAATACTCTCGATATTGTAGAGATTTTCTTTGAAGTTCATCCATCTTTTTGATATGTCATCTGGTAAATTTTCGTCCCAAGATTTTCCCGATAACCACAGCTCTTGTTGAATCAATTTCGCTGTAATGATTATAGGTGCCAGCCATCCTAGCGGGTCGAAAAGTCTTGCCATTTCTGAGATAATAATTCTCTTGGTAAGGTTTTTAGTGGACGGGTTCATGTTTATTTTAAACTCGAATGTATCGGAGTCGGGTCTCCAGTATATTCCCAATGTCTTTATTGCCTCACATGCTGTTACTTCGTATATTCCTTGCTCCTGATCTTCTCGTTTTATATCTCTTAGTAATGTTGTTCTATTTGATGACCATTTGCGGAGTTTGAATCCTCCTTTTTGCATTAGCTGTATGATTTGATGTTGGGCTCTTCTTGCCTCCTCCAATGTGTCCTCTCCTGATAGTAGATCGTCTACGTAGAAATCTCGCTGTGCTATCTTTGATGCAGTCTTAAGGTTGTTTTCTTCGTCTACGGCCAGTTGCTGTAATGTTTTTATAGCCAAGTACGGTGCTGAAGATGTTCCGTATGTCACTGTTGTAAGTCTATATTCCTGTATTTGCTTTGATGGTTCTTCCCTCCAGAGGATCCTTTGAAAGTCCCTGTCTTCTTCCGCTATCTTTATTTGGCGGTACATTTTCTCAATGTCTGCTCGGTAGACGTATTTATGTTTTCTCCAACGCGACAAAATGCTATATAAATCCTGTTGCAAAACTGGACCTGTAAGCATCGTGTCATTTAGGCTTAGCCCAGAGCTTGTTCTTGATGATGCGTCAAACACCACTCTTGTTTTGGTGGTCGTGCTATCTGGCTTTATTACTGCTTGATGTGGCATGTAGTAAACTATCTCGTTGTTTGACGTAGATTTTACTGGCTCCATGTGTCCAAGTTCCAGGTATTCTTTCATGAACTTCGTGTAGTTCTTGTGTAACTCAGTGTCCCGCGTAAATTTTTTCTCTAATTGGAGAAGACGGGCTAATGCTCTGTCTTTTGATTTACCCAATTTACCTGTATCGTTTTTGAATGGAATGCGCACCGTGTATCTTCCTGTTTTATCCCTCTTGTGTGTGGTTTTGTAGTATTCTTCACATCGCATGTTGTCTTCTGTGGTAGCTCTCTCTTCTTGTACCTCTTCCGTTTCCCAAAACGATTTCAGTTGGTTGTTTAACTCTACGTTGGATACGTGGCATAGTGTTGCTTCGTTTCGTTTGTGTTGACAACTTCCTGATAATATCCATCCTAATTGAGTGTTTTGGGCGACTGGAGTTCCGACGTCTCCCTTTACGACGCCTTCAAGAATAATTTCTTGGAAGATATCTGCTCCGATTAATACGTCCACCGATGTCTTTTTGTTAAAGGATGGGTCGGCTAGCGGTAAGTGCTTAACGTGATCCCATCCACGTACCGTGAATGATTCGTCCGGCAACGGCTTTGTAAGTTTGTTCAGTACTAACAATGTTCCCCATATTTTGAAGTCTGACGGGTAGATTGATGAGATGTTTAGCTCAATTTTACTTGTTGCTGTTGCTGCTTTTGCTGTCCCTAGTCCTGTAATAGAGGCATCAGCTCGAATTTTTTGCAGCTGCAGTCTTTGCACTGCGTCTTCCGTAATGAACGACGATTGGGACCCCTGATCTATTAGCGCCCTCAAATAGTGGTCACATCCTTTCCAGTTAGTTTTTATTACTGCTGTTGCCAAGAGTATCTTGTTACACTCCATACCCGATGCGAAATGGGATTGTTGCTGCTCCCTCTGATTAGTTGTCTCGTTTGAGTGCAGCAGAGTGTGGTGGCGTTGTTGACATTTTTGACAGGCTTTGCGTGACTGACAATTTGCTGTGACGTGGTTGCCTCCAAGGCAGTTATGGCACAGTTTTTCTGTTAGCACCACGTCTTTCCTTTGCAGAATTGGCATTTGAATAAATCTCCTGCATGTCTGTAGTCGGTGTTCCTCGTTGCATAACTTGCAACAAGGGTTACTTGTGGAATGATAATTTTTGTATACATTTTTCCTTGTGACTACTCCATTTGCTTTCTGCATGTGTCTTTCGTCTTTTTGGTATTCTGTTTTGTTCCGCCGTCCTTCTAGGTTGTCAAGAGCATGGAACTTGTTTTCTATAAACGTTAGGAATTCGTTTAGTGATTGTAACGCCTTTGGGTCTTTTAATGACTGCTCATACGCTTTTCTTGTCTCATTGTCCAGTTTTTGAGATAGTATGAATACGATAATTGGATCCCAGCTTCCAGTCTCCAAGCTTAAGCCTTTCAGTGCATTTATGCACTCTGTTGTTGTATCGTGTAGTCTTCTAAGATGCGTTGCGGATTCAATTTGACTATCTTTTTGATTTAGTAATGCTTGTATTTGTGCATTAACTAGTAGTCGGGTGTTCTCGTACCGATTTCTCAAGATTTCCCTTGCCTTGTCGTAATTGCAGTCCAATATTTGAAGATGTTGGATTATTTTTGCCGCCTCTCCTGTTATGTTGGTCTTGAGATAATGCATTTTCTGAGCATTTCCCAGTTTTCCGTTGTTGTGTATTGCCTGCTCAAACAGATCGTTAAATGATTTCCATTGCCTGTAGTCTCCATTGAATGTCATCAGCTTTAGAGTAGGTAGTTTGAGCTCGTGATTTGTTGTGGTGTCGCTAATCGCTTCTTGATGTGTGCTGTTTTGAGAGATCATTTCATTTATTTTCTCTTTTACGTTCACCATTATTTCATTGTATTTTTCTTCCAGTTGTTCGTACTCTGTGCAAATTTTAACGTATCTTTCACTTGAAGTTGTTTCCGTCAGCTCGACTATATCGCTGTGCGTCTTTGTTATTGTTTCCCATTGATTTTGCAGAACTTGTTGGCTATGTTGGTAATAGGCTTTCGTTCCCTGCCCGTTTTGTTCTACCCTGCCAACAGATCTGATAAATGCCTGTATTTGGGCTTCTTGTCTCCTAATTCTCTTGTCTTGTTCTCCAGACAGTTCGCCTTCTTGGTCTTGGTTGTCTTTTTCCTTTCTAATTGTTGTGTTTAGCTCGTCACTCGCGCCCTGTGTCGTCATCTGTCTCTTCTTTTCTTCCTTGAGTCTCTTCTGCTCTTCTTCCAGGATTTCGTCTAGTTTGGTTTCTAATTTCTGCCTTAGGTTGTCAACAGTCGACTTCACAGCTGCATAAAAGTTCGACTCCGTATATGGTTGCCTGTTTGTACAGTTCGGGTGAGCCTTTATTTTGTTGTCCGTCTCCTTGAACTCCGTCCATTGGTACTCCAGGTCTGCTAGTCTTTCCCTCACGAACTCTTTTGTTCTTCGTAGTATTGGCTCTTTGGTGTATTTTTCACCAATTTTCTTAATCCATTCCGCCCTCTCTTTCTGTATCTCAAAGAGCTCTTCCAGTTCTGTCATACTTGCGTTGATCTCGTTCGACTTTTGCTATTTTCTTCAATATCTGCTGGCTTTGCAGCTTCCGTAATCTCCTTGTAGTTCGTTGTTTCTCGAAGGACCAAATGAACAGCCACCTTACCACTGGTGGGGGGATAGCTGTTTAGTAGTCTTTACTTTAATTGCTAAAGTTCAACTCATTTATTTTACTTTAATTACTTCCTATTTATACATAAATTTTGCTTACTAACATTAATACATTGCGGGTCAATAATTGCAATGTCAACTTTTGGTCGTATGCTGCCCTTTTGCTGAGTCCGCTTGATGGTAACATGTTGTATTATTGCTTCGTGGGTCATGCGCTGGGAGTAGGTCAACATTGTGCCTTGGTGGTGCTGAGTTGGGTTTTTGGTCATGCACTTTAAATGGGTCGATGTGCAATAATTGTACACATTCTAAACATGATCACGTACTTAGTTTTTCTCAGAAAACTCGAATATAGCCGTTTTATAAATATTTCTCAAAGTTACCCAAATCCCGATCTGTATTCACACCCGGCATATTTTTGCAAAGCCAAAAACTTCAGTGGCAATATAAATAATTCGAAATTCATCGCCTACTTGCCTCTGCCTCATTCAAGTATCAGTTCGGGGTGAAATTTGTAGTTAATACGTATGTTTATGTAGTATGTACAGTAGACGCTCGATATAGTGAACTAATAAAAACCAGGCCTGTTCACTATATCGAAATTGTTCACTATTTCCAGCGGGAGTTTTTAAATTAATGTTCAAATAAGCTAATTTGATATAAATAAACACATACCAACGTTTTGATTACAAAACACTAAAATAACAACTCGGTGCCATCTTAGTTTATCTTTCAGCATCGTTTTTGAAAGTAACAAATCTTTGGTAAGCTTCCGATTTTGCTTTCAAAAAATATGAAAACCTTTTTTTTACTAAATCTAAATGGATTGCAGTGCCAATCTTTTTCTTTTCCTTTAAAGGCGTTCTAGTTTGTTTGCCTTTTCAACAGCCCTCTTTGTCGATTTTGTTAAAACAAATACCAGAAAAGCACTCATTTAATTTATTTAACAGACCATTGAAATGTTGACGACCCTTTCGACGATGCCCTACCTCAATCTACCTACATACCTACTTGCTGTTCTCTGCATCGGCTTCATTCAAATCTGACAGCACTTTTAATCGAAGTGGGTACACGGAGTATGGCTCCCTTTTCCTCTACCATCTGACTGACTGACAGCAATGTGATTTTCAATTGGGCACATCAGATTTTTATTTCAGATCTCAGATTTTTCGTGACAGATTGATCGGCTTTTGTAATAATGTACTATTACTGTTCCTTTACTTTTGTAGTAAAAATGGAAAAGACTGTCAAAATGACTATGGTGGGGATAAATTTTCTCTCAAAGAGAAAAACTTACGACAACATTAGGGAACGCTTTTGTAGTAATCATGAAAAATGACAGATGCTTTTTTTGCCATAAATTGCATGTGAATATGAATCCAAGTATGTGGAAGAGTTTGAAGTGATTGAACTAAAATCATTCGAGAAGAGATAAAAGCCACATAGTTTTCCCACCTTCTGATACCATTTTTACACCAGTTTGTTTCTCATATAGCAGGAAATCAAAAGACAAATGCAAATAGCCGTTACACGCGTTTCAAATCAAATTTCAAACCTTATAGGTCTGTTCCTTTACTTTTGTAGTAAAAATGGAAAAGACTGTCAAAATGGCAGTGGTGGGGATGAAGTCTCTCTCAAAGAGAAAAACTTACGAAAACGTTAGAGCTTTGGTAGTAAGTAGTAACTATGAAAAATGACAGATGCATTTTGTTTTTCCATAAATTGGATGTGAGTATGAATCCAAGTATGTGAAAGTGTTTTTACATTTGAGACTCAATTGCATGTAGTTCAGTCTCAAATTTTTGAGAAGAGAAAAAAAGCTACATTATTTTCCCGCCTTCTCATACCATTTTCATACCAATTTGTTTCTCATAATATCGCAGGAAATCAAAATACAAATGCAAATAGTCGTTACACGCGTTTCAAATCAAATTTCAAATTAATTGTCGATTTTCAGGCGACTGACAGTTGTTTCAATTCTTATTCAAAGAAATTTCGATACCGCTCTCTTTTAGAATTTTTCAAGTTAGGGAACGACGAGTAAAAATGCGTAAAAATTCGTAAGAATTAGTAAAAATTCGTAAGATTTAAAAATAAAGGAACTAAAATGTGAACTGACATTTTTTTTATCGATCATTGGAACGCGGCCATTGGAAATAACTACGTTTATATGAAAGATGGATCGATTTAAACTGAATCGAAAGTTGATCACTGTTTTCACTCTCAGCGAAATGAAAAATTGAATTGAAATAGAATTGAGTTATACATGGTTGTTATACAGAATACGTCCACACCTTTCTTGTAGAAATTATCACAAATATTTTTTTTTTGTTTATTACACATAAATCTAAATCCACCAGCCGAAAAAATCACATGCAAATATAAAGAGAGAAAGAATTGGGCGATAAAACATTATTATCATTCTATCTCTCTTCTCTGCATGTTGTTAAACAGACCAATAAGAAAAAAGGAATGTCCCTTGACCATAATCCTTGTCAAATAACAATGACACAACCATCTCTGCGAAGAAAAGTATCGCATCGCCATTCTATTTATAATATTGCATCTCCTTTCATTTGTTCCCCTTTTGAAACCAAACAACTACCCCAACCCCAACCTTACTTCATATCAGAATGAAATTCATACTGCATGGCGCTGGCGATACATAGGTAATGTATATCTGTCTTCTTCCTTCTCTCTACGTTATATCTCTCTTCTCCCTCGTAGAACGTTACACATTAAATTTTACTTGAAATTTCAATCCCAATTCTCGGTCAATAATTGAATCGTTGCCGCCTAAGAAGTTTTATTTCAAAAAAACTCACTTTCTCCCATGATAAACTCGATCTTTCAATTTGCATTTACATCATCATTTTCAATCATGACGCAAAATTTTGTTATCGGATTGACAGAATTCATTTTCGATCCGATGAATGTTTACATGGGTTTCAATTCGAATTGAATCGCCCATGTAAACGTAGTAAGACGTTCCGCGGTACTAATAATCATTTTTAGTGTCCAGGCTAACTTTTACGAAGTCACAATGGCGAAAATTTCCATATAAAATTTTCCATTGTGACCGTCAAAATATTTAAGTTGAAGGCTAAAAATGATTATTGGTAAGGCCCGTTGTAAACAGCAAAATCTCGAAAATCATTTTGAACAGCAACAGGCGGACAAATTATGGCTTAACAGTCTAGCGCAAAAATACCCTCTAGTGTCTGTCTAGTCTAGAAAAAAATTGAGAAAAATGAGATTAAAAAACAAGCTGTGTATATGTAAATTGCCGGATACAGTTGGATCAAAACTAAGATCTAAACTAGGGTCTAGCACGCAATATGGCAGATGAAGTTACGTCCGCTGGAGCTCAAGCGTCGGTGGAACATCCCATGTCCATTCCATAACCGAACTCCAGCATGGCTTATATACTGGTAAGTAGGTATTATAAAGTACATATGTAATTTCGTATTAAAACAATACATTATTCATTGTCATTGTGCTCAATTGTCTGCCAGACGATTCCTATTTAAACAAAAATAGCAGTAGGTAGTGACAGCAAAATGTATGTAGGTACAGAATCCACTTCCACTCCCAAATGTATCCGGGATAAGTAAAGATCATAAAACATTTGAAAATTCAATCAAAGTGTAAACAATTCTCCAAAGTAGAAACAAAATAAAAATGACAAAATTTCTTGGTGTCATATCAAATTGCGCTCCAAGGCCTTCCGACGATCGCGTCTTAGAATTTACTGATCTTGACCTTTTGGCCAACTTTCTTTGCAACGAAACGCAAAATTTATTTGAAGAATTTCAGCAGAAAACGCAATTTTTCAACCAGCGGGAAATCACAGTCAACGATAACATAACTAAAGTACCAACCATTGCATAGTTAGGTACCTACTCTTTCGTTCGTCACCTTTTCTTTTTCTAGTTAACCGAGATTTACGAGTTGTATCAGATTCTCAAACAAAAATCCATTGAAATAGAGCAAGATACCGATGAAGTCGGCTTCTGGCTTTGTAAAATGGAGAACTCCATCAAATGTATGGAGCGGCTGCCAATGGACTTTTCCGGCTGCAAATGCACATCGAACTTGGAGCGTAGTAAAATTCTTAACATGCTTGTGATATTTTCTGAGGACAGCAATGAGATTCGCTACAAAGTGGCTGCAATAGAGGAGCTTGAGAAAGCGATGCCTTTGAAAGAATCATGCAATTTTGTGAGTACATATCTGGTTGAAAATTAATAGGTTACCTCATTCACATCCTTGTAGAGCAGCAATTTGCTGCCCTTTTTAGATTTGCATACAAAGATTCTGGAGAACATCGAACGAAAGATGGATATGATTTCAGACATGTCAAAGAGAGTCGACGAATTGTTCATCAATGCACACAGTATGTCATGTATTGCACCAGCCATTTCTTTGTTAACCCTCTTCCTTGCAGAGAGGCTCACTGGCGCTTGCTATCACAAACCAAGACATGACTACTCGTCCGATTGTTAAAAATGAGCTCAATACTTTTTTTCGGTATAAAACTAACGCAACTATTTTATTTCAAACAATAAAAAACACTTTGTATGTAATGCGAAATGGAATTAACGTTCGATGAGGAGTCACTTTGGTGCTTGCTTAATTCTGATTTTCCCGGAAGAAGATAACATCGTCCGCAATGATGCTTGAACTGGGCTTTTGGTTACCCTGTTGGTCTGTGATTTCTCCGTAAGTAATCCTCCCCTGAATCATAGTTCTCTGTCCTTTCTTGAGGTACTCCATTACCGTGTCTCGGAGATTCGGCTTGAATACAACCACGCGATGCCAGTCGGTGCGTTGTGCCCAATCTCCATTTTCATATCTAATAGAAAACATTTCATTACCTGTCGTATTGATAAGTGAAACCCTACTATACTTACTTGTAATTGTTGTGTGTGGCGACTGAGAATGTGACCACTGGATGCTCGGCATTGCCCTTCATTTGTGGATCAGCACCAACTCGCCCCAAAATTGTAACTGTATTTATAGCTATAAATAAACAAGATAAATATATTTCCAATTAGAAATGCCAAGAAATTTTCTCACTTTTCTCAACTTTGGGGGGAGCACTTGCAAAGCACCTTGCTACCACGCTTTTCACTACCGCTGGGGTAAACTGAAATGTCAACAAATGAATTTCAATTAAAAATGCAATATAGTGTTATTTTAATCATTTTACCAATTTTGTTGATGAAATTAAAAGCATTTTGGAGGGAAATTATATAAAAATAGCCGGCAAAATGTTAATCACGATGCTGAGGCAGCTGCGAATTCGTTTTTTTGTAAAATTAAAAATGTCAATTTGACGTAACCTATGGATTGTGGAAAGTGGAACTCATCAGAGAGTGCGTTCAACAAATGAAATATCAACTTAGCGGATGCAATGTCCCATTTAAGCGAAACGGTTCACTTGTCTCATTATTTTCGTACATAATGGTTTTGAAACTAACTACAACTACAATATTTGATGAAATTGGGTGCCATATTGTCATTGACTTATTATATATGGACTGCTAGTGAAATGTCAGTTCATACAAATTTTGCCCAGAAAATGACGCCAACATAAACTAGCGCTCTTGGTTCGGAGCGAAAAATAAGTGAAACAAAATGACGAACCATCTTGGATTTCTCCATAGAATGCTAGAGGCACCTATTGGGCGTGAGAGAATTTATGAGGTAAATTCAAATTGTTGCGTCTCTGTTTAAAGTAGATGGCATTGGAAAACGAAGCCAATGATCACAACCATCTTTGATTTCTCCATAGAATGCTAGAGACACCTATAGGGCGTTAGTGGATTTGGCAAGTAAAACAATTGAAATTCAAATTGTTGCGACATTGTTAACAATAGATGCCACTACAAAAAAGTGTGAATTTCCAAATTATTCCGCTCCGAACCAAGAGGGCTAGTGGTTATGTTGGAACCAACGCGAAGACGTCTACTAGCAGTCCATATATAATAAGTCAATGCATATTGTATTCATTTGACGGTTTATTATGAGAATAAAATACAAATGTATACTCAAATTTACGAAAAGTTGCGATTATATCGATGTACTAAGCATTATTTTGCTTTAGTAAATGGATTTAAGAAAGCAGATACTATTCGAATGTAAAATAAAAAAGAGAAAAGGAAATGACAATGTTCTGTAGCTTTGCTGTTTCCGGTAACGGTGGTACTAGACAATGCTCGTATAGATGGCTCTGAGTGTACCATATTTGAAATAGATTAGAATTGTTAAAGGCGTAGGAAAAGGGTTGGGGGAATGTAAATAGAAATTGCCCAAGACTTCAACAGTGTAGCGTAACAAACAAAATATTAAATACGATTTAAAAGACGAATATTCACAATAAAAACTAGCAAAATGGGTTTCAAAAATAAGTTTGCGTCGTAATAAATGCAAATGAAAGTATTTTTTGAACATATGCCGTAGAATATTGATAGTCCGGGAGCCAGCGACATTTTTCGATGTCTAAGTTATGTAGACTTGGATTTTTTTCTGTTATAATTACATTAATAATTAACAAAATCGATGCCTGCCTTCTCAACAGTGGGACAAAGTACTCCTGACGTTGACTTAAAGTTGCAACAAAATCGAAAAATTTGTCTAAGTTGTGTAGAGCTGAAATTTGTTTTAATCACTAGATTAACATTTGCAATAATGGAAAAACTTTGCCTGCCAGCTGTATGCCGGGACAAAACCGTCGGCAGGACCAAAAGTAGTCGCAAACCCCCATAGTGTATTATAGTCCAATTATGTTGAGTTTTTGGATGAAAACCTCGGGGAACCACAATGTTTCAATTAAATTCGATAGAGTTTTAGACATAGATAACGGGAAAAATAGGCACCGCATTCAAAAAGTGATGCATCGCCATAAAAAGGGGGCCATATGGGAAAAAAAAAACCCTATTTTATAAGTTTTTTCTTTATATTTCAAAAATTAAGTGCATTTTGTCCGTTTTAATCATGTAATTAGTGTATTTTAAGGATATACCACGGAGTTTCTTACTTTTCAGTGTGGTAATTTTTATCCTAGAGTATAGACGTATTGATCAATTTGTGAGATGTTCAACCAGTTTGTGTTTTTTGTGGTAGAAAAAAAGAGAAAATTATTTTATTCAATCAAGAACGTTTAGATAAATGCCTTGAAATTTTGAAAATTCGACAATCCAAGAAGTTAGTAGGGCACACAGTTAAATTGCAGCCAGTCTTAAGTGAAAGTGAAGGATTTTATAATAAATCAGTTACCTCCGGAAGTGAACATTCATCGTCAACCCCTTCAATGCCAGCCGAAGTACTATATGTTTTGAAGGCATAATGCCCAAGCCACAATGGCGCTTTGCGGCGTGCGTGCGTTGACAGATAGAGTAGAACCAATGCTTTCATATGGTGCAAGCCAGAATGCGGCTTCAGGCTTCGGGTCGCGTTGTGATCGTAAATATCGTAAAGTTCAACGCGGCGCCCAAGTAGAGCAACTTTCTACTTTCAGTGGCGTTGGGCGGCTTTGACGTTTTCTTTCGGTTTGGTTTGTTCGATTTGATAATATTTAAAGTGTTAGAGCATTATGCCGTTCATTGTTGGAGTTGCATGGATTCACTTAGGTATATACGTACCTACTCGTTTTTAGTAGCCTATGAGGTATTTTCAATACAAATTAATTATTTTACTGTGTGGAAATGACGAATATTATTTTTGTTGTAATGCTACTAGTGATTTCTTTAGATTGTTTATAAAAGAAATATGTGCTCAAATGTTATGTACACGCTTTTGATATTTCAATTTTGTCTGAAACTACTCTATTCTTCATACAATTTATTAACGAGATAAACATTTTTGTTTAGAATATTTATAGTTTCTTTATCTAGTTGAGGGTAAATCTAATTTCCTGCGATGTGCAAATGATAGGTATTATTTTATTACTTGGTTTACCCGCCCAGGTTTGCTCGTGCCAATGAATATTGCATTGCTTAGATATATTTTTTATTGTCCATCGGGACAATGCACATGAATATGCGCACCTTAGTCCGACTTTGGCCCAACTTCACGGGAATTCTCTGGCCAATAGATATCGAAGATTCCCTGTAAATTTGAACTCAATCGGCTGGTAGGGTTTGAAGTCCGTACATAAGAACATAAAAAAATGTCTGGACAAGACAGCGAAGATCTTCGCGGAAATATAGCAAAAAAATTACTCTAATTAGGTCATAAAATCCTTTCAATATGCATTGTCCGATGGGTGACCGGATGTGGTAAAAACCCAGCGAGCGACGAGAAGCAGTACCTGCGATCGCAATCGTCCGAATGTCCAGCATACCACCAGATGTATACATTGAAATAATATATAAATATAAATTGAAAAATCAAGTAAATCGTCGGTATCCATATTTGAGAATTTATTAATAGGGGTTTTTTTTTAAATAGCCAAACCAAGTTTTTAACAAAATTGCACTTCTCTATTTAAGTGACTGAACTTCTTTCCACAGCTCAGATAAATGCTGTCCATTTGGTAATATTGCTCACTTAAATCGTTTTACAAGAAGTATTCCACAAAGTAATCAATTCACAATTTTAAGGGAAGGGATTTTCGATGTAATTTACCCATATTTTCTCAACTAAACTAAAAATCTACCTGTCTCGCCTGAAACGCCTTTCATGTGAAGGCATGCACCTGTGTACATTGAATGCACAGGCAATTCTTCCACAAAAATATTCCACGACAATAAAAGTCAAAATACATTTTATTGATATTTATTTATGAATTTTTTTTATTATTTTGAACAAATTTCCTCTTAATTCGTGCATTAAAATAACAATTATAAGCAAAAAGGAGTAGTTGCATTCTGCTCTGAATTCGTACATAACGTACGTACGCAACATAAACCAAACAGAACTTTCAATCTCTCCTACTCTAATCTCTCAACGCGCCAACGCTCTGAAGCGCCATTTAGTTTTGGAAAAGTGCGGCTTGCGCGCGTTGACATAAAGTATCGTAAAGTCTCTGAAACGCCTGTCAACGCACGCACGCCGCAAAGCGTCATTGTGAATTGGGTATAATTGTTTTATTGCAAACGGCTTGGATAACGTCCTCTGAAAACGAAACAACAATTCTTTGGAAATTTTGACTTCTCTTCCGACGATATCCGCTTCCGCGGATCAAATCGGTGTCTTCAAGTGCAACTCCCGTATACGGTTTAACTATTTTCCGATTGTTACTGTAGTGTGGATTGAAAAGTACTACTTATTGACCACAGCGCCATCTAATAGAAAGTAGACGAACTTATTCAACGGAACTTCGAATCTTCGAAACTCAACGAATGGTGAATGGTCTAAAACGAAACTAGTACATTCTCGATTGTTCCGGTTGGAGTATAGAATATTCGAGAAGCTTTAGTGGGGAGTATAAAAAGGGTTGCGAAATCCGACGAGCAGACAGTTTATCTTTAAAACGTGTAAAGTAAAGTTCGAATAGTATCGGTAGTGATATAAAATAAGTGGAAAGATTGTAAGAAGCGAAAAAGTTGATTTTGAGTAATATTGTCTTGTAATAAAAGTGAATTATTAAAGTTTAGTAAACAGAATAGTGTTTTATCTTTGGTATCTTTGGTCTTGTGCTCATTGGCATTGCAGATAATCACCGTTATCATTGCCTTTGTCTAGTTAGTGGCTACCGATAAGGATAACATGTCTTAGCTCTCACATCACATAAATGCTTCGGTGGTTTGTTTACGTATGTTCAAGTCCTGCCATGGAATCCGTACCTTCAGGTAGACTTCCTTTAGATAAGCCAAAGATGAGATGGCTAAATCAAGTCCGACTTTTCTCCTCTACTCGTATGAGGATTCAATTGACCCTGAGGACAAAGTTGGTGGCGGAAGATCGAATGTTCCACTTAACACTTGACACTGGCGACCCTTATAATGGAAATGCGTCACATTGAAAGTGATGATGATGCTGCTTGCGTGTAAATTGAAACCAAATGAGGTACATACCATCGGCTTTGTAACTAATTCATTATATGGCCTCCAATTCACTGCAGGTGGTGTCATTTGACAATACCCACACTGCATCTTTTTCATACATTTATTAACTCTTTAAATTGAATACTTAAGCTTTAAATCAATGTCGATCAAAATGTGCACTCAATGTACCAGCCCATAGCTGGCGATTTAAGCGCGTTTTCCATTTTGTATTTAAATCCATCTGCCGATCCAATGTTGCATCAACCCGCTCGCCCAACCTCTTACCCGCTGTCATTTTGACCAATTTAATTCACCGCCATACAATATACAGACAGACAATCCATCATACATATACTACGCCCCCACTTTTGGCTCCCATATATATATACATACAAATATATATCTACCATAATACAAACAATTGTATTTCATATCCCGAAACTTCCATCGGTGGTGTGTATACAGTATACACCGTACCATGGAGGACACTGACAGCCGTCCATATTCTGGGTCATCTCCCTGGAGAAAGGAGAGAAATTGTTCAGCAGAGATGGAGTGGTAGAAGATAAAATGAGCTACAAGTGCTCAATAAAGGACAAATGATTAAAAAAAAAATGGATCTACATATCTCCGTACCCGTACCTGGACAATGGGCAGGTGTTGGCTTCGGGTTATGGTCATGTTTGCTAAGGGTGGACAAAGTGCACATACTGAACGAAACGAGTGCGGCCCCCCTAATAAACATTTATTGTCACTTTTCGCATTATTAGATTTTAGGGTTGGCATTGTGTAAGTGTAAGCTTATTTGAGGCTTGAAAGGGCCTGCTCCAAAACCATGATCGCTGATAACTTTTCACATTCAAATTTGGCTTCATCGGCGGACTTGCTTTCACACCCCCCTTTGGTGGGTTGGTGCAATTTTCTAAACAGCTAAGGGGAATGTTGAACAAAAAAAAAAAAAACTGTCCCTTGTGAATGGCAGCGTTTTTTTTATATTTTTATTTCGATGTATACTTGCAGGAGTTTGTGTCTGTGGCGTGGTCCTTGTTGCTTTGCTGTGTATCGGGTAATCCTGTATTATAGTGGCAACAACCACTACCAGTATCGTTCGCACGTTGCAGATGCTGGGCTATCGGGATGCTGAATGGAATGAGTATTGTACGCAGCAGTCTTACCCTTGAAAAAAGTTTCCCTTGCAATCAATCACCCTTGGGTCTTTGGGTTTGAGTTCGGATGTTGGGATGTTTAATTTTTTTTTGTAAAGTATTAGGAGACAAGCCTTTTTTTAAGGGTGATGATTTCAAGTTTCTTGCCCGGTTTGATGGTGATGCTAACTTTATGTTACGACCGGGAAGTAAGTCAGAAAATTTCGTAGAAAACTTTGTGTCTTGGTTAACCTTTAAAATTTCCATTGCCAAGATGGATGTTAGTTTTCTTTTTTTCGCTTTTATGGGGTGTTAAGGAAAGTTTGTCGTTCCCTTGACGGAATATCGTCATTCATGAACCGGTTTCCGCGCAGCAGACCGTCTATAAAGTTTGAATGGGAATTTGGGTCAAGGAACTGATAGAGATTGTTAAATAAGGACATAACTTGAGGATGTCATTGAATTGCTATTTTCACGGGTATCATTCTCTTATGCTGATGAATACACTATAGGTACGGATATGGGACAGTCTAATTGTCTCAAGTGGAAAGTATTTTCGGTTTTTTTTTTGTGGTAAAATCAACATCAAAAATCGGTGGTCAAATAATAATTATTTGAGTCCCCTGGGTTTGGGCATCTCATGCTCCAGTCAATTCAGAAGCATTCCGTCTCTATAGCATTTCGAGCGCATTTTATTTGATACTCGACGACGTCTTGCTACAGGGAAATTCTGTTAGTTCTATGGTGCCGATGCCGAAGTTTGAACGATAAGCTAGAAAAAGGAATTCTGCGTTGAATATTTATTCCCGTACATGAGGGTAAGTGTTGCCCGCTCCAATAACGCAAAGTTTATGTTCCGGAATTCAGCTCCACAGATAGAATTGAGAGTATCTAGCATTCAGTGCACAATTAGTAGGATCTAACTAAATTTTCACAGCCATACTCGGTTAGAGTACAACGCACGCGCCACCATCAAACAATTCCTCCGATTTCTTATTTAGTTAACAGTGGCTCTCGGTGAGAGAAACACTTAAGCCGTTTATCGGCCCATTGTGCATACCACTGAGATTTGGGGAGCTTTCTTTTACTGGCTACTCATGTAAACCATTTGCTACCGGTTATAAAGCTAAGAATGTTAACGGCGCTGGTATTACCTAGATCACTGAGATCATTGAGAAAATAGTTTCCTAAGTGTGCCTTTCCTAGATTGGCCAGGGCCTCTTCATCTCTACAGCTTTTGCAGAAGTCATTGTATGGCAGACCGAGCCTTTGCGCGTGTTTGCCTAATATGCAGTGCCCGGAGATCACATTAACGACTTTCGAGACGCTGGATCTTTTAAGTCGAAGAAGCTCCTTGAATCGTTTTGTGTCCAGAGCTGGCCAGGTGAGCCTAGCAGTGTCGGAGTATCCTAGATGTTTCCATCTGAACTCTGCTCTACTTGCTGCGTCCGCCTGAATTATTTGTTTAGCGTAGGCAAGCGGTGCAGACTTATACTATCCACGACAGAGGAGCCCCGCCTTGCTAGTTCGTCTGCTGCACAGTTCCCTGGGATGTCACAGTGACCAGGAACCCAGCAGAGGGTGAGGTTGTGCTGTCCAGCTATATCGTTAAGAGATACGCGGCAATCTTCCACCGCCTTAGATCTTATTTCGCTGGGATATTAGGAATTTGATTGCAGCCTGGCTATCAATGTATATGATGGCATCCCTTTGTGATACCGAATTAATCGACATCCACGCTGTGGCTTGACGAATAGCTGTAATTTCGGCTTGGAAGACACTGCAGTATTTCGGAAGACAGAAGGAGATGCTCGGATTCAATTCTTCTGGAAAGACTCCGGCGCCCACTCCCTCTAGTAGTAAGAAGTATAGCTATCTAAGCAATACAATTCCTAGGCAGGACCAAAGCCGGGTACAGCTAAGTTATAACACAAATGGTTATGATTTATGCACGCTCCAAAAACGATTTTTGAGTTTGATATCCAGTTTTGCGGTTGGTGAAAGGAAGACGAAGCTTTGAGAAAAGTGGCATTCTTCCTGAAGAAATGTTTCGTCGATAGTCGATTCTAGCCAGACAGTACCTAATATCTATACAAAACAAGTTCATTCCTTTGCTAACCACACCAGTAATGTCTTCAATTTAAAAGATGCAATCCAGTATTTTCTTGATAACAGCAATCAAATGAAAATACTTCACATATCCCCCAACACTCGTACGTTATAATGGTATACATACCTACACTCATTTACCGAAGTAATATGCAAAATTGCAAACTACCCTCCAAAGAAAAACTTCCAATGGAATTTCCTTTTTGCATTCCTCCGCCTATCCCATATAATAATCAATTTATTTCACAAGAGCTTTGATCGTTGCAATTACTCATACCTATACGTGCTTACACTTTCAAAACGCATGACAAATGAAAATAAATGTTCACGTGTTTGCAGCAAATTTCCAGTATGCAATAGAGTAAACGAAAATCTACATCCTCCTCGTCTGTAAGTCTGTCTGTATCTACTTTACTTACCCCATCTACAAGAGAGGGCATACATCAAATTAATGTCTCGTCTACCACGTGGTTCATGATCATGACGATCATGACATGACCTTATCGATGGTTAGTAAATAGGGGAAGAAGGGGTATATTGACCAGAAACTATATTTATTTAGACCGCCAACTTCCGTGAACTTACCCGATTCTCCCCGGAAAAAATCTCCTCTTAATTGCCCTGCCTGTGAATACATGTGAAATACTAAATTTAATCAGTGTTGCCACTAAAAAAAAATGAATCCGGTCAAATCTGACCGAATGACCGGATTTTTATTTTCTAAATCCGGTCAAAAATTCCGGTCAAAAGTTATAATGAGAATTTTTGACCTGAAACCCGGTCAAAAAGAGAAAATACCTATACTTACCTATACAATTTACGAATTTTTATGTTATGTTATGTTTAGAAAACGTTTTTATAATATGTGAATCTTGAGTTTGTGAACTTGTTTTTTATTTCGTTTGTTTAAAATTTACTGAAACTAATTTTTCATTTTATATGACATGTTTTAAGTTCTGAAATACACTTTTAGTGCATGGCCATACACGCCTTCCAATGAACGAGGTGTCTAGCGACACAGGTAGATTTTGAGTGAGTAAAGGAGAAAGGTATATAGCATAGAAAATCTACTTTCAGAAATAATTCTGGTACGTTCTTTTTCGCACCATTATGCTTTCGATACAAATCTTTATTTGATATTTGCGTTGATAGAGTGAGGACGTCAAAAACGGGCGTCCGCTTCGGCTTAACCATAGAAATTGTTTGTGTTTTCAATTTCACTATTCTTTTACCAGCCAAATTTTATTTCATTGCAATGACGCCTGGTTTTTGTGTGTAGCCAAATTGTTAATGGAAATGAAAGCCATGGGAGGACGTGTATGGCCAGGCCATGTACTAAGGCCGTGTGTCAATTGGGCTAAGTAATTATTCTCGAATAATTTTCTGACACTTGAAAAGAGTAGTTCACCAATCTGAGATTTATCGAATTTCACACTTTAATTAATTGAAATTCAATATTTAATTTCCTCTTCAAAATTCTAGCAAAAGAAAACGTCAAAAAATTAGCCTATAAGATAATTTATTATCCTGCTCCCTGAGCAGAATTTGTTTGAACTTGGGAACATGTTCGTAATGTGTGGCAAAGTTATATTCAAATTATAGAAATCTATCTTTATTTATAGTCAGTAGGGAAATTTTATTTTTCCGGTCAAAAAAGGGTTTTCCGGTTAAAAACATTTTTCGTTCCGGTCAAAAAACGGTTAGGCCGGCTTTCAAAATTTTCTCCGGTCAGAGCAAACAGATTCCGGTCAGATATGACCGGAATCCGGTCAGAATGGCATCACTGAATTTAATGGCCGCAAAAGCTACTACGGTTCTATTGTGTTGCTATTGCGGTATAACGAAGTGTAACTAAAAGAGACGGAACCAGCAGAACACAGGCCCCATACCACATTTGTTTAAGTGTGCGTGGTCTAATGGCGCTCCTTTGATGTATACAGGCCCAATACTTATAAACAAATCCTGAGCGAGCCAGGCAGCTTCTAGGCAAAGTTCCGTTTCTGGGCGGAGTTGGCGGTCTAATATACATATTTATTTTTGATATTGATGCTTCAGTCATTATTTCCCACTGAAAGATCCAATATAGACAAGGCAATACAGATTAATAGGACTCTTTCCACACGATAATGTATTCGAACATTTTAGTCAAAAATGGCCAAACTCAGCTCAGCGAGTATTGATAGCGAGTATTGATAAATAAGACCCTAACTGGCAGGCAGAGTATTGGAATAGCTACCATTAGGAGGAAGATCTTAAAGCGTAAGCTTAAAAGATAGTGTATATACACACCGAATCTGAAGTCGGACTACGAAGCTTTTTTAAATGGAGGATTTAGCTCCTCGAAACAGATACAGGAGGCACGTAGAATTTCCAAATTGGCTGTTAAAATAGCCACAAACTAGGTTTGAAAGAAGTTCGGCGAAAAGTTATCACAAATCTGCAAGAAAGACGTTTCGGCAGAGGATCCGTCGTCTACTACACTAGGTACCTCTTAGGTAACCATGCGTCTGCCTTCCAAGCGGAGGTGGAGGGCTAGAAGCATATGCGTTATAGCCAAGCTGCTCTAAAAGCGCTGCTTAACCCCCTTACCTCGTCCAAGTTAGTGCTGCTTGTGGGCGTCCTTTCGGGCCACCAAGCTTTTGCCAAACACTTAAATGTATTGGGCTTGAGCGACACCACCATCTGTCCTCCTTGTAGAGAGGAGGACAATACAGCGGAAAACTTCCTCTGTAGTTGTACTGCCTTTGCTCGCATCAGGTGGCGGATATTTGGGGCTGACGTGTTGAGTGCCGAACTTCTAAGCTCTTCATCACTGAAGCTCCTTCT
Organism: Cheilosia scutellata; assembly: GCA_955612985.1. Lineage (NCBI taxonomy): Eukaryota > Metazoa > Arthropoda > Insecta > Diptera > Syrphidae > Cheilosia > Cheilosia scutellata. Next base: position 116,801,252 of record OY015312.1, on the reverse strand, counting down.
CATCTTTCTTGGAAAGACGGGAAAACTAAGTACCGTAAAGTAAGGTGTCTGTTTGGCAGTACAATGGACCAGTAAGTGTCTGAGTGCTCCATCGGATAGTAGCAACCTCCGACAAAGAAGAAGAAAGAAAATCCGTCATCTTAGAGGAAGGAAGTGGAATATAATTGAAGTGATCAAATTCAAAGGTGCAGCAATTCTTGCCAATAATAAAGTCATCTTGCACAGCACAGACAGGGCATTGAATATATGAATGACAGATCCATTGCTTTGAGCGCATAATAGGCCAACGGTAGTGAATTTTAGATCAGTTGGGAAATCTATCGGATTGAATAGAATAGGCTCCAAGCCGTAGGTGAAGACGGAGTTAAATGGCTCCTGACCAGAGCTGTAGCCGAGTCATGGGAGGCGGATCAGCAGTGCACAACCATAAGAAGTTGTTCACTCTCAGAATGGTACTTGAGAAGGCTTGGGACTATGCTTGACCTATTTACACGTGTTTTTGTAGATCTGTTGTAGGGCTTATCCCTTATCCCACATAATGGGAACCTATAAAAACTACCCTATAATGACTTACAACTTTAAGTATAGGTCATTTAAGGATTCTATTTCTAATGTGGGAGAGTGCTGCGTAGTGACAAAGAAAATGTGGACCTGCGGAGTGTCCTCATAAATCTCTTTGTCACCGCATACTCTTCAAAGAAGGCAACCATATTTTATTCATTATTGTAGAATTCTCTCAGTTTTCTGTTTGTTGTATTTGTATATAGAGCCGACATTTTCCTGATTATGACACATAAGGAATTGAGCTTTCTCTATCTTTCATTTGTCGCTACTATAGTATTTTGTCTACAATATCTTGTCTGAGATTACAGAGGAGAGTGCGCACTGTGGCATGGTTCAGTTCGAGGGACGATCTCTTTCTTGCCAGTGTTATCAGCTTTTTTTCATTAGTCTTCTAGTGCGCCAAGAACCCGCAGTTCTTTGGCGGCGACTTATAAGCCTTGATTCTATGTCTACGTCAGGGATTGTTTTTATTGCCGCTTTAAAAAAAAAGTATATTGCCATCATTTTAACCTGTTTAGTAGTTCTTGTCACTGCCAATACCTCAGCTTGGAACACGCTGCTGATGCAGACAGAAAGTCTGATGATTAAATTTGGTTAGTCCAAGTGCGGTACTAATAATCAATTTTAGTGTCCAGGCTAACTTTTAAGAAGTCACAATGGTGAATAATTCCATATAAAATGATCTCTTGTCAAAATATTTAAGTTGAAGGTTAAAAATGATTATTGGTAAGGCCCCAAGACTTTAGGCATATCCGACGTTCATCTTTGATCCATCTATGTAGATTAGATGGGTATAGTTGATCCGATGGGTATCGGCTGGTCTTCTTGCCATTCATAGGTACCAATGTTTTTGGAAACAAAGTGACAAATAATGCCGAGAAACTTGACACAAAATGTCAAACGCACTGATGAAGAGGGATTTTCTTCTGTAGATTTGTCGATTATCGTCCTTATTTGTCAATAAAAACAGTGTCATAGGCCTTTATTGTGATTGTCGATCAACGATCGTCACGACAATGTCGATTGAGTCGATTGATTTTAGCTATTCGTACGCACACATTTTTTTCACTTCCAAGAGAAAGCATCAGACATTTGTAATCGACTACAAGCGACTGTCAAATCGACATATATCAATCGCAATCGACGACAACTGTGTCGCACAACTATCGACATCGACACTCACAATAGGGGCGGCCGTAGTTTACAAGAGTAAAGTAATAAATAAGAGATCTAACCCCACTATTAATTAACCCTAGTCAGGCAATAGCAAAGATGTCCGCGCCTCACATCAAATATAATAAAAAAGACTAAACAACATTCAAAACCAAAAGCAGACACAGATCCTTGAACAATTCAAATAAATTAAACGCAAATTTCGCATCATCTTACAACTCATCGACATTTTCTACGACATCCTGCAAAATTGGCGCCGCACCGTACATTCCGCTGAATCACATTCCCTTAAAAAGAAATCAACACAAAACACACTCCACGAGCATTCCTCCCAGTCCCAACGCGAGTATGGTGAAGAAAACACTTTACTCGCTCGTCGCAACTCATCATCCCAATGGAATGCGCTGGCATGCACCACCAACACTACTGCATGCACACGAACGAGACAAGGGCGGCAGGTGAATGATTCAACAGCACAGCACACAACACACCACCGAGAACCACCATTTAACCAGTTTCACATCCTGCTTCCGCTTCGCTATTGCGACAAAAAATACGATATAACTGCTGCAAGATCGTTAAAAAGCTCAACCGTATAATGCAACATGGCAACAGTTCCTGTTTGAATACGACTTCTATGATCACTCATATCCTAAAAATTGTTTTCTATTGCAATCGAATGGGGGAGCAAAAGTTTCTGAGTCTGAGTTTCAAACCCATTTTCGGTTCAGAAAAACTATAAGAAATTCGGCGCATTATGGGGCAGCACCAAATCCAAAATTAGGTACATAAGTATAAAAAGACTAAAGAAAAAAAGAACCCATGAAAGTGAGGTCGAGTCCCCTTACGGCTTTCTGATGATTCCCCCCGCTAAAGTGTCTGAAGAAAATACCTACCCAAATTTCGATTCCTCTGCAGCATCGAATTCGAAGCAAGTCTTGGTTCTGAAAAGAACCTTTTTACGATACGTACGATACGGCTACGGAGGGCGGAAAGGAAAAATTCAGTTCTTCGATTTTTCCCTCGATTGCGTTGCGCTTCTTTCTACTTCTAGTCTTATATTCATTTCGTTCGGTGTATCTTCTTGAAGCATTATTTTTATTCTCGTCCCCTTGTAGCACACGGCACTGCTGCTTCATCATCTGGATTTTCCATCGGCCAGAGAGCACTTTGTACCGACAGTCCGTCGTTCAGTCGAAAATGCTGGTTGGCTGGTGCGATGGATAATGCCTTCCGACGAAAAACGAGATTCAATGAGATAGTTCGTGCATGAAAAGGACGTACGAGGGGAAACGGCAGGCGACAGGAATGGTTGGTAGGTAGTACTTCGAATTTTATATTCCTCTATAACACTGGGCTGATGTGTTTCACTGCACCTCGCACACCCCCGTATCCAGATGTAGCTGCACTGAAACGATTGTGCGCTGTGCTGTTTGCGTTTTTCGATACACGGCAGAGGGTACATACGTACCGCCGCAGCTATACGAAAATAACCCTCTACACTCAAAGTCACCAACATCTGCCATGTATATGCGGATAAATGTTGGATTATTGCAGATGCAGAAGAGGAAGGTTATGTTTAAGGCTGCGTTTGCATTGAATATTTCATTAACAGAGAATAGTTCAGATATTTATTGTAGTTTCGACCTGTTGTTAAGACTGACAGGTAAACACTGACAGTTTGACCTTTTTTTCAAATTCAAAGATATAGTAATTGAAAACCCCATTTATATGGAGGAGGAGGATATTCGTGGTGTCATGTTATATACGTCAAAATCGGTGATAACGATTTTACATTTCTCCACAAACAATCAATTTTGTTGCAGTTATAATACAGTTTAGAGAACACAAGTATCCAAAGATGATTCATATTTTGACAATTATTGCTACTGGACAGCAATTGAAATAGATTTGACGTTTGAAACTGGATCACATAACGTGCGATATATGCCAATCGGTTTAAGTTGGCGTTAGTAGGTGCCTACTTAAAATCATTCTTAGCGTCTAAGTTAAATTTTACGAACTCACAATTGTAACATTTTTAGTGCAGTTGTTGTTACCTACAAAATATTTAAGGTGAATGTTAAAATTGTTCAAAACTAGCCTAAATATCGTTCTGGCCTTATGCTACAATAGATCTTTTGGGTCAATGTACCTTTTCATCTCCTAAAGCGAGACAGACATACCTAGTAATAAAAAAAAAAATTAAAACATATTTTGACATTGACAGAACTGCATTTTAAACAAATTTAGCTTGAACCTGCTTAGTAAAACCTGCTAAGGGTCACTTGCACCAAACTCATTTGACAGCAGTATTTATTCAGTTTAGCTCTATTCCGTTGATTACGTAAAAATTGGGTTGCAGGTCTACACTTATTTATCTATCCATGGATAAATTCAAAAAATATTTATCCAGTCTCGAAAGGCTGGATAGTCGTGCCCAAACGTCAAATAGTAAAACAAAGTTTTTTTTATAATCGAGGAATACTCGATACCTACTCTATTAACAAAATATACTACTTTGCGCTTGCTTTACCAGGTCTGTAGCTACAAAAGCTGTTAAGTTGAATTGAAGTCGCTGATAGCTTTCTACTTTTTTTGTTAAAAATTTAAATAAAAATAGCGAAAGTTTGACCCTCGGTTGGGTTGAATACAATATTAAACATCAATAATATTTACATACAGCCCTATTATGGCTATCAAATATCAACACGATATTTGATAATAATTGATACGTATCAACAAAATGAATGAATCGGTATTATGGTTATCAACCTATCAACATTTTTGATGAATTGTGAATTGTATTAGATTTAAGATCTATTGTGAATAGTTTTATCGATAAACTTGGTATTACGGTTATCAAAAAAATTTATATTCATCAAATTTTCTATCAACCACAAATTTCTCGTTGATACGTATCAAATATTCGGTGCATCAAATTAAAAAATGTATATCCTCGTTTTTACTGTAAAATAACGACTTTAGAGCGAAATGTCTTCGGTAGACATCCCAAATGTATTCAAACTACGAGTAGCAGCGATTTTAAAATTATTTACTCAATAAGGAAACTATCAACTAAGCGTTGGGAATAACTTTAGCATTGGCATTGCACAATCAACAGTGTTGTTCGTTCTTTTGATTTGAAAAAAAAAAAAAAAACAAGTTTTGCTTATAAAAAACAACAACATTATTTAACCAAAACTAGTAGTCAGCCATACAACAAAAACCAACTACAAATCAGAAACGTCAAACGTCAAAACATAACCCATTCTCAATGAATTTTCGATAAGTATTCACAATGAGGTAAAATGTATCAATTGATACTCGTAATACGAAACGATCAATGAATTGATAGATCTTATCAAGTATCAACTAATTGATATTTGATAGCCATAATAGGGCTGATACATTTCAATTATCACACATTTTCACATTTTTAACTGGACTCGATTGATAACAAACATTTCCCGCATTTTATTAACATATAAAATATTTGCCGAGTTTTACATTTTCTCTAGCTCTAACTCGTACCATATGTCAATTATTGTTGTAAATGGAGTTTGACGTATTTCTTGTCACCTAGCAGCTAGTGGAACAGGGGCAGTACCGGCACTTAAGTTGACGTTTCTGGGTGGGTAACCTACAAATCTCGCAGAGATATTTCTGAGACAAATACATACTCAGTTGACATTAAGATTATCTAAAAGCTTATCGGGAATTCAAAATATTTTATCGATTTTATAAAAAAAAACAACAACTGTGCTTTTGTTGAAATTTAAAAGGCACAGAGCTGTATTGCAAAAAAAAGCACATTTGAAATAGAAACAAAAAAATAGTCATTAAACTTCGATTTAAAGTTTGAGAGCAATAGTTTATGAACACAAAAAGTTACTCTACATTTATTCAAATTGTCCGCATTCAAGAATCTTGTCAAGGTCTTGACGTCTAGTCGTCTTTAATTGTCAAAATGACCTGAATGCGAAAAACTAACTTAATTGTCGGTATGTCACTTATTGACAATTGAATTTTTTCTCATGAGATCCGAGTTTCTGATTGGTGCTCTACACGTCAGGGCAACCAAAATGTCAACCTGTGCTCTCCGATGCTCTCCGATAACCCAATAGAAATGTCAAAACTGGGTTCTCCAGAAATATGTTGAAGCAAATAGACGTCAACTTAGTAGTATAAGTCGAAAAATTCTTGACTTGATTCGTCGGTGTTGCGGACATAGACGTCAACTGAGAAACTGTTTAGTTTAGTGACCAGTTTTGCCCAATGAAAACTCAGCAACATGAATTTTAGGAGCTGTCAGACTAACTATTCATATTTAAAACTGTCGGAGTACATGGTTTCATGATCTGTGGTACTAATAATCATTTTTAGTGTCCAGGCTAATTACGAAGTCACAGTGGCTTAAATTTCAATATAAAATTATCGATTGTGACCGTCATAATATTTAAGTTAGATATTAAAAATGATTGTTGGTTAGGCTCAATGAAAATCATTTGTCGTAATCACTTCTTTTGATAATATATAAATTGTTAGTGTCGACTCTAAACTTAAGGAGATTGCAATTCCCAATACAAATTGCTTAATAATTGTAGCTTCCATAAATTAAAAGTCGTAAATAAATCGAGCTCTATGGAAATAGTTTGCAAAAGTTTAAGTTTCTTGTATAACAAAATGTGTCAGGACAATCAAGTATGTGATATATGACAAATTCAATTCCGCTGTACTAATAATCATTTTCTGTGTCCAGCTTAAATTTTACGAACTCACAATGGCGAACTTTTCATATAAAATTATCTCTATTGTGACCTACAAATTATTTAAAGTGATTAAATATGAAGTTTAATTTACCAAATTTGAAGATTCAAACGTATCCAATGGTGTCGATATTGCGATCTAACTTTTCGCAGTTACATTTTTACCTATTCACAATCGATATTCCAGAATCTTAACGTTGACAATTTCACTGTAAATAGGTGAACAAAAATTGGTTTTAAGGATAGTTGAACATTTTATTGGAATGAGTTGACAGTGGGCTTTACTAATAACCATATTTTTAGTTTCGGCTTCAGACTATAAACATTTTTGAGAGCACCCTGTAGTCTTGAGCCTTAAAAAATTCTGTTTGAGTGGTCAAATCATGACTTGTAGATATTTACCTATCCGGGGAAAGTAAAGTTTGTGAGTTGTTTGTAAACCTCGTCGAACTCTATTTCAAAGGACATGTTGCAGGTGACGTAGTATTTCGAAAAATTTGTCCCACATTTTTTTAAAGAAGTTGGTCTACTACAAAAAAAGAAATTACACTCGGGTGGGTCAATTTCTAAACATTCATATGACATCATGTATATGACAAGTCAGACACGCAACGAAGCAACAATATAACATGAATGTTAAAACTTGGAAGACTATTTTGTTTGTATTTTTATAAATAACTGAAATAGTGTGAGCACCACCTAAGCATACCATACACAACCTTATCCTCTGACCAACCATAGAACTTCATGCGCACATAAATGTATAAAGTAGGTACAATTCCACCCGAACCGGAGTGACTGTTGGTGGTGCCACACATCGAGCGATTGTGCCACATCTACCCTACCTTCTACCTACCCAACAGTCATGCATATCTCTAGCTAACCTCATAGCTCGACTTATACCACATCTGCTGTATAACTCCACAGCAGTGTATAGCTGGTAGATACTCGTTTGTATATGTACATACATCCCAACAACACCGCACAGAGCACAATGGAACCCATGGCACCGTCATAGTAATAGCAGCCAACAACCAACCTTCCGCAGAACACACATAACCATATCCAAGTTCATATCTACAGATATAGCTGAATGGGAATGGCTGATGGCTCAGCACCAGAGTCAGACTGGATGCGATTGAAAAGGGGGGACTGGAGGAAATGAGAGGCGTCGTGGTCTTATGAGATACGACCGACCTGCAGGAGGATGACGAGCTGTTGGTTGGTGTGGTGGGTGGATGGACCGTTCTGTTCACTCTTTGCACTAAAACGGGCGTCATCAGCTATATGTACTATACTCACTTACTCACTCATTCCCTGCGAAAGTGATGTGGTTGATGAGGAGTGTGGGGCACGATGGGTGGGGTTGTTTTTTCGCCTTGGTATACAAATTCCTATTACGCTTTCTAGTTTAAGTTGTGTGCTTGCGATAATGGCATCTCTCTACTCATTGTCGTTCGTCGTAGTCGTAGTCTTCGTAGTCGTCGTTTGTGGCCCGTTCGTAGCCGAGTGCTGTTGGAAGAATACTACTGCTGCCTCAACGATGAAGAAGAACCAAGAGTTTTGTGCTTTTGTCCTCGCAGCAGAGCTCTCTCTAGATACATTCCAGTTATATAGACGTTATTAATGTTGATGATGACGACGACGACGACGACGATGGAGAAGTGGTGGTGGGCTCCCCCTCAGAGATGGCTGTGTGAAGATGGGGGTGGACTCAGAAGGTCTTTTAATCTGTAGCCTGTTTTTGGAGGACATGGCGAAAAGCTTTTCGTTCTCTCTTCTCTTTATACCGGTTCCTGTTTTTCTTCTTCTTTTGCATTATTATGGCTGAAAATTTTATTTTATATCCTTTTTTTGCATTGATGCACACCACATACACTAGTGCACAAGCACAGGCTAAGGACGAACAAGGGAAGTATTTTCTGACATGACATTGTTATCAAAGTGGAAACGTAACTTGCTCTCTTTTCTCGGTAACTACTTTTTTTATTTTTTGTTTCTGCGATGATGATGTCCTTTAAAACAATTTTAAAAATAAGTAATTTATGGAAATGTGTTAATTAGGAATCGTTCGTTAATAAAATTGTAACAGGACAAAGTAGTCGCGCGAGTTTCGACGAATGTTAAGCATACGCCACAGTGGTCGAGATGGATTTTCTTTGTTTTCGCTCTTTTAAGTTGGCGGCGAATGGATATTCGACGTTTTTTTTTTCTGTGGTGCTATCAGGTGTAAGGATATGGTACTGTGGGGCTTAAGGGATCAATGATTTATCTTTTAAGGTTTTAGTAGAACATGAAGGAAACTTTCTTTGATTGGTGTGCAAATTCCAATTTTTGAGGTAGGTACACATGAATGGTTATATTATTTAATTTTTATAATGGCTCTTTTTTGGTCCCGTTTCACAGGCTTTGGATGAGGAGATTTAAAAGTGAATTCTATGATCTATATAGCGACATCCACTTGGTTAGATAGTTATGTATTTAGGGCAAATGGGAACCAACTATTCAGTTGGAATAGTCATGAAAGTTGACCTCAACCAATGTGTAGTGCGCAACTGGAGACAACGGGCTATAAGGCCCGGTGCACACATGCGTTTTTTTCCCGCGCGGGCCCGGCTCTAAAGAAGTTTATTGCTTAAAACTTAGTTTTATTTCCCACAACTTATTGTGCCTTTTAATAATGTTCTTTTTTTTATAAACGTACAGAAAATTCGTTGCTTCTATTAGTAAACGTCATTTCCGATTATGACTTAACAACACTAAATGCCAAGCGAACTTCGGAGATATGTATTAATATGTTAAATTATGTTAAAATATTATTAAAATGTTCCTTATGTACAATACTTGTTATTTTCTGTTATCGGCCCAGGCCTATTCCACAATTCGAATAAGTGCAGAATGAAGGAGATCCCTAACTCGATCTCATCAAATCTTGGTGACCGGCGACATATTGGTACCTACCTAAGTTTAGTTCATGAAAATAGTAGTGCTGCTCTACACAAAACCAAATGAAACGTTACTTTCGGTCAAAATTGATTTGATTTTGACGATTTTAGAGAGATGCGTTGAAAATTGAAGAAACTTGAAAAAAAAAAAATAACAATTGTAAATAAAATAAAAGAAAAACCTTTCAACGGTAAGTGTAATTAATTATGTTATATTTTATTGATTGAAAATTACTGAAATTGCAATCTTTTTTAGATTTTAGTGGGTAGAGGAAATAATTGCTCGGCCGAAAAGAGAAGTTTAATTGTAAGACTTAAAAATCAAGGCAAAACATATAAAGAAATTGAGAATATTGTTGGATTCACAGCTCCTTTGTAACGCCATTCATTATAAAAAGAAGCTGGAAAAACGTGGTGGCAAAATGAAAACTAACTTGCTAGAGGATAGACAAATTGTGGGATATGCTAAGATTAATCCGTTAGCTTCAGCAAAATAGATTAAAGAGGAATTAAATCTCCCGGTTAGTGATGTGACAGTTCGTCGTCGACTTGTGCAACATAATTTATTTGCAAGAAGTCCCAGAAAGGTACCCCTTTTATCTAAAAAGAACCTTGCCGCAAGAATTCAATTTGCAAAAATTCATGGAAACTGTCCAATCAATAAGTGGCGCAACATACTGTCGACGGATGGTGGGAAAGGCTCTATACAGAATGTTTGGCGTCCACCAAACACGGAATATCATCCCAAGTACACTCAGGAAGACGGTTAAACAAGGCGGTCTGAGTATTATGATATCGCACCTCCAGTAAAACAACGACGTAAGTGCAAAAATTTTAATTCTAAGAAAAACGCATTTGAAATTATTTAAATCGTTTTTATTAAAAAGCTAACACAATTCTTAAAATAATTAAAGTTAGTTGTAACATACAGAAAATTTGACACACTTTCTGGTGTAGTAATTCACTTTAAAAAAAAAAATATTTAACACAAAATAACCAAAATAAAAAAAAGTTCCATGTACCTATTAAAAAAAAAATAAGCACTTATGTCGTTGTTCCACTGAAAACGATATGAAAAACCCTAAAAATATATTTTAGCACTGACATATAATGAACACTTACGTCTTTGTTACACCAAAAATCGAAATTCACCTACCAGACTCAAAACACAACTGACTGATATGTCATTGTTGTTCCAATTTTTTTTTCAATAGGGTATTTCGCGAAGCTATCCCTTTCAGAAGTGTGCTTTCTCTTTCACTGAAATGTCAAAAAAACTTGTAGGAAAGCAAACGAAATTTTACATGGCGGGAGATAGGGTTTGCCCATTTTATTTGTGAAAAGTTTATAATAAAGTGCCAAATACAAATTGAAAACATTGCAGTCTTGAAATTTAGAGTTTCTTAAAAGTGTTTACAAAAGTTCAATAAATAAATTTGTAGAGATTGTTTCAAAAAATCCAAAATTAATGTAAACCCTATCTCCCGCCATATAAAATTTCGTTTGTTTTCCTACAAGTTTTTTTAGCTGTCACTTTGTTTTTTTTTTTTCTCATTCGACATTGACGTTGTCGCGAACTACCCTATGACGGTGTATTAGAACGGAAGGGAACAAAGACGTATCTTGCCCCTAGTGGCAAAATTAATGTTTATCAAGTAGGACTTTGTTTTATTGGAAAGAACTACCTATAATTTGTTATGCTTTTGACATACTTAACTCAGAAAATCAAAATTTTCCACTTACGTCGTCGTTTTACTGGAGGTGCGATATGGGTATGTTTTTCGTATGCTGGTGTTGGTCCGATAATAATAATAATATGTAATAAGTAATAAATGGTATCATGCACAAAAATATGTACTTTCAATTGTTAAAAAATACAATGCCAGTTGGAAAATGCCTTTGAAATGGACGTTTCAGCGTAGCGGTTTCAGGTTTGCGAAGGGATCTTCGTCATGCTATGGCCAGCTCAGTCCCCGGATCTAAATAGGATCGAAAACCTATGGGACGATGTTAAGAGAACTGTGGCAACTGCAAAGCCATCGACCAAAGCAGAACTGTGGCAAGTTGTTCAGGAGGCGTGGCACCAAATTCTTCTGAAACGGAGCCAGGACCTCATCGATTGCATGCCACGCAGGTGCCAAGCAATGATAAAAAATAATGGATTTACAACTAAATATTAGATCAAACAAAATATGTAAAACATAATACATGAAGTTAGACTAGTGTTAAATAGTATTTTTTTTTTTTCCTTTTTTAGTAGCCACTGCTATTTTCATGAACGACTAAATTCTGTGAATTTTACTTTCTTAAGCCCTGAAGTGCACATGTTTCTAAGTTTCTAACAAAAACACATCTAAATTAATAAAAAAAATATGTTAATCTTTATATTTGTTTCATATTGGTTTCAAAATATTGTGTTTATCACTTAATTTTACTGTCCAACATTTAGAGCTCAGTCGCACTACTATTTTCATGAACACAGAGATTTCAATGAAATACTATTTTTATAGCAATTTGGCATCACTTTTATCATACCTACCGCATTCGTCTTCACATTTTGTACCACTTGCTTCAATTATTCGGTCGTTCTTAAATTTAAACAATATTATTAGAGCATTTTAAATTTTCAGCCAGGGTCCAGAAATCGAGTGAAATCGAAATTGCAAATCGAGTGAATTCGTTTTCAGTGTTCTGCATTTCGAGCGATTCGGAAACTCCGAAATTTATTCGAAATCACAATTTCACTTTGTCTCAATTCCGAAAATTTTAAAATCGAAATCGAATACAGTGAAATGTAGAACACAAAAAATCATTTCCGATTTCATTTCGAGTGAAAGTGAAATGTGGAACCTAGCAGTTTATATCGCCCAATTCCATTTACATTTCATACTCTATCTCTCTCAATTCCATTATGATATTCGTACTCTAAAAGAGATATTTTGCGAAAAAGTCCACAAATAATTTGAAATGCATTATATCTGGCCACTGGTCGCACTGCTTCAGTTGTTCATTCATTCGTTGAGAGAAAAGTGCTGCCAAACTTTAATAAATTTCTTGTAATACATATATTGTAATTTTTTTCAAGAGAGGCCACTGGTCACACTGCTTTAGTTGTTAATTCGTTTAGCGAAAAGTGCTGCCAAACTTAAATTAAATTTCTTGTAATATATTGTAATTTTTCAAGAAAGGGGTTTAATGTAACATCCAATAAAATCCATTTAAAAAAGTACCTACATGGTCCTCAAAAATTAGGTTTAATCTGAGCTTTCTAGATTCTAGATTAATCTAATGGTTAAGCGTTTGACTAACAGCCGAATGCAGCGATTATTTCCACAAAACATGTTTGTGCGGTTGCGCCTGCGCTACATACACTATATGAGCGTCAGAGCTGGCATTTCCAAGACCTCCAAATGCGCAGAGCATTGACGTGGGCAATGAAAGAGACCGAACTCTTTTTCTATGCTATAGAAACTTGGAAGCTGTGATGTAGCCGCCACCGGCCTTCGCTATCTATGCGACTAGCGAGTTAACTATCTATAAGTTGGTATGGTACTACCATGTGAGCTGGACTTTTCCTCCGTGCGTCGTACGTTCGCCCTTCGTATTGGCTTTGTTGCATGTGTCTATTATTTCCTTTTGGCTAACACTGTTATTCGACTTCTACTACGTCTTTGAATTTTGTTTTTATTCTCAATCAATGGCGTGTGGATTCGTTATGGGCAAGATGGGAGAAGGTGGTCGCTTCGCCGCGCCAGTCGCCGCCACAGTCTTCGATGCTGTGTCGTTGTCGTCGCCGCGGTATAACAAATTGATCCAAAGCAGCAAAGTAGTCAGGCGGTATGCAGGTTACAGGGGGGCGTCATGCGTTGTGTCGTAAATGACGTTCAGTCGCGCTCTTTTTTGTCTTCATTCCCGTCTCCGTCCCCGTATGATGTCGCATCTTTTCTTGTTTTTGTTATTTTTTCTTCAGGCGAACAGCAAGTTGATTGCATCAACTTTGCTGTTTGTTGTGGGACTTTGAAACCATTCAGCATGTAGTTGTTGTTATTGTGGTAGAGGTTGATGGTGGTCGATTTTGGGGTACGTTGGGGGTATAGAAAACGGTATTAACGGAACACGGTGCAAGCAAACACACTGAGACAGTATTAAAGTCATAGTAGTAGTACCCCATAGCCAAGAGAGCAGTTAGGTAAGTTGATGAACAAACTTGAGGGTAGTTTTGCTCGCTGCTGGTTCGTTTATCACTGACACCGTTGCCACCCTCGCCCTTTGGTTATTTGCTTAGGCTGGCTGGCATAAGGCCGAATGGCTGCTTCTTTTTTTTTAGTGTGTGTTGTGTATATGCAATATACCTATTGAAGAAGAATGCGTCATATACCAGAGGTGACAATGAATAGAGTTTTGACATTTTCGATGGAACTTTGACGTAGGAATGTGACACGCAGTGTATTAGCAGAAAATGTCACACAGTATCGTTTAAGAACTGATTATAAGCGAAACTGGTGTACGAGGATAATGGTACAGGTACCGCTTAAAATGTTTAAACGATGATAGATATGGATGTAGGTATAATTTGATTGGCATAATTATTTGCTTGCGGACGTTTGGATGAGTAAAAATGGGTCTGATAAATATGTTGGATTGCAGGACCTTGATCCTGATTACAAATGAATTATCATCTAAAATGTGAGTCTAGGCAGATGTGGTGGTTCGTCTACTGATGAGTCCACCCACCACATCGGGGCGAAACGCATTTTGGAGCATTATGCCACACATTATTATTATCTCGCATTAGCTATAGCGAGCACCATTAACTCTTATTGCCTGCCGCATTTTTTAAGAGGATTGATCCGATAATACCTCAAGCCCAAAATTCGCAGTGACAATGAAATGTCATGGATACATTTGTTTGTCAACAATTGATTTTCTTAACCAAAAATTCGACATGTTGACGATTAACAAAGTCATCAAGATGAAAACGATGAACTGTAGCCGCCAAACCATTAATATTTTCTTAAATAGTGTTCAATAATGAAAACGCGCTGTTCTTCTTCATTTTTAATAATCCTGAACTGTTTTTATCGTTAGCAGCGCCTTATTGCCCTAAATTAAGAAAAAAATACCCTTTATAAAATAGCATTGGCCCCAATACGATTAAAAATCTAAAAAATATGATATTAATACAGAATCTGGCAGCACTTATTGTGCAAAAAATCAAAGACCAATGCAGGCAGTGTGACCAGGAAACCCCTTTACTAGGTACACGTATAAGGCTAGCCGCAGAATGGACGCGTTTTCGTACGAATTTAACGTCTATTTAGCGGAGCAAATCGTACTCAGTATGCGCACTCAATTTGTACGACCAATTCATACGTTTACGTACGATGTAAATTCGTAACCAATGTGCGGCTAGCCTAAGGCCTACTGTCCACGTAGCTGCACTTCATACGCACGCTTTAGTCATTAGCATCTACGTGGACAGTAGGCCTAAAAGTTGTAAAAATTTCGAAGCGATCTTTAAAGTTTAATTCTAGTTAGTTAGGTTATGTGTAGGAAGGCAAAGTTTGCCTCTGACAAACCTCCAAAGAAGTCGTTTCATGGTCTTACCTCTTATTAGCACACATGTCCAAAAACTATATATAATTAGGCCGGCAACTTCCGTGCACCTACCCGATTTGCACCGGAAAATTTACCTCTTATTTGCCCTGTCTGTGAATGCGTGTGAATATTGTTAAAATGAATGGCCGCAAAAGCTGCTTTTGTGTTGCTATTGCGGTATAACGAAGTGTAACTAAAAGAGACGCAACCAGCATAGAACACCGCCCCAACACTTGACATTAATATCCCACTGAGAGCCCAAGATTTGTTTGAGTAAGTATGCGTGGACTAATGACGCATCTTTGATTTATACAGGCCCAATACACGAGCAGATCCTGGGTGCACTAGGCAGATTGTAAGCAAAGTCCCGTCTGTGGGCAGAGTTGGCGGTCTAATTATGTATAGTTGTTGCACATGACCTTCCATTCAACAAGTCAACTCTTCAGCACAGAGCCATGGTCATCCGCAAATTTGTGTGAGCAAAGCTGTTTGTACATTCACAATGCGGCTAATTAGGAAATAATTTTTTTTAAAGAAATGTTTAAAATCTGTTTATTCTAAATAGTACTCTGGCTTATTGCAAAAGATACTAAAGGTGTCCTACATTTATATAAAGTAGTGGACCTTCGCTTTCCAAAAAGGTACCAATTTAATGGAGCTAAAGTGTCCCAAAGGTAACCCTGTTGGGTATCTAGTATGTCCATTGTTCATATCTATCGGTTCCATTCGGCGATCATTCTGTTTTCCATTCTCGTTTATCGATTATTGCAAGAGGGTGGTTTTATTTCACCCACACACACACTCATCTAGATTAAACTGTTTTAACCGTTGCGCTGCGCAATTGGCTGTTAATTGCGTAAGTGTTGCCTGTTTGTTTTTTTTACATTGGCATGGGAATGGATGGACAAAGTAAAGTACGCAATTGCGCATATAGTCACAGTCGCAGTTGGTTGACAGGATATTCTATTCTGTAGACTGTAATAAGTAAATCCAAGGAACAAATGCATGACTGGCTTCGGCGACTGGTGTCTGTGTCTGCTTCCTGCTGAATCATAACAGTATTGCAATGGAAATAAGATTCGTTCTTTGTGAACATTACTATATTAATCAGTCAGGACTCAGGTCAGCTTTAGTTTCAGTTTCAGCAGTGATCCTTATCAGTCAGATTTTGTGTTATGTTCCGTGAATTGTACTGAATGATTTCGATTGGTTTATGTACCTAATAACTTTGATATCATAAAATCAAGAGTTTCCTTTGAGGTAAGGTTTTTGTTTTTAATTTCAATAACAGATTTTATATCCCACAAGGGAGGGTGGGAGTCAAATATGTACCTAGAAGATAGCTTTTGGTTATACCTACCAATTTTTTTTAAATGATTTTCCTTACTTATTTCTTGCACGTCAATTCGTCCGTTTCATTTACGCGTTCTACCTTCGTCGCGTGGTGGCTTTGAATACTTATGATCTACAAGTGCCAATCCTGCTTTTAAACATTAGGAGTAGTATTTTAATTTCATTTCATACTCTATCCACGTAACAACTTCAATTTATTCGAAAAAGTGTCATATCGGTTAAAAAATACACTTTCTTTTTGATCTTGCTTTAAAAAAATTACATGTCTCGTGAGAATGACCCAAAAGGCTTATAAAATATAATTTGGTAAATCTTAAACCTCTGAAATCTGTAGCTCTACCTTTTGAATTTCCAAAACATCTCAAATGCACCGTTTACTTTAAATAAAAACAAAACCGATCCAGTAACCTACGTCCTTCAAAACGGATCGAAAACTGAATTTCAACTACCCCCAATTTCAGCCAAACAACGACGTTGACTTAGACCAATTTTCATTTCGCCCTGCAGAGCCAACTCAACTTGTTACCAACATCCCTAACAGCCACAGCAATATAACAACAACTAAAATACCAGCAACGAAAATCATTAGATATCTGTTGGAGTGAGTTCTCTCACTCCTTGTTCTTGTATTTGATGCTACTGTACTACTACTAATGCTTGTTCTTCTTCTGCTTCAAGGATATCCTCCTCCCTCCTTCTTCAATAGCACACTGCTGTTGATGCTTCAACATTATTTCTCATCCTTATATTCACTCTTTACCTCCCAGCAACCCCTGCTCCGTCAAGATTTTCTCATAGGAACAATGCTCCAAGACACAATACTTGTATATCTACATATATTTCTTTACACCTACCTTTTGGTGTATATCCATATTAAGAAGACTTTATTTTGGAGCACATTCTAAAAACAGGGTGTGCCGAATAATAAAATAATAATAATTACTATTTAATTCAATATTGTAAACGTTCACAGCCCTAGTTTACTAAGTTTTGACAGCTATCGAGTGTCTGAATTTTAATTGGCCTAGATTGTTTAAGTGAACAGTTTTTTTTTCCGATGACATTTATAGAGGGGTAGCCTAGAAATCCAGTCTAGAATTTCGCCGTTGTTAGTTCGTAAAGTACACGCCCCTTTGTCTAATTTTGACCAATCTTCTGCTTTTGGCAAATAGCAAACACTTTCTTATAAAATTTGAGCTCAATCGGTTCTTTTTATACCCGGTACCACACTGTGGTGAGGGTATATTCACTTTGTCATTCCATTTGTAACGCCCATAAGGAGGCGTTGTAGGTATGACAAACTATATATATTATTGATCAGCATCACTTTCTTAGTCGATCTAGCGATGTCCGTCTGTCTGTCCGTCTGTCTGTCTGTCTGTCCGCACGATTACGGCCGTAATTTAAGAGATATCGACTTGAAATTTGGTACGTAAGCTTTTATCCACCAAACTGAGGCTAAGTTCGAAGATGAGCAAGATCGGATGAAAACTACTACTAGCTCCAATACAAAAATATCAGATTTATATAGCTTTTTATGTTAAAAATTAAATTTAAATAACTACAGTAAAGATAGCAAGTTTAAAATTTGCACATATTGTTTTAGTAATATTTAAAAAATTTTGACAAAAAATGAGCTTGGTCGAATAAAAAGTACCCATACCTCCCATACAAATATATAATTTTTTAATACTAAATTATTTTTTTTATTTTACAATAATATAGTACCGGGTATTTGAGCTTCGGCATAGTCGAAGATAATTGTCTTACTGGTTTAATTTTGCGATTATTGGTGGTGTATATTCCTATACAAAATGGATATTTAGATAATTTTTGATTTTTTGAATTTTTGGTTGAGGTTTCCCGAATCCACCCTTGATTCAAGAGGAATAAAACAAAAGAAAAATCATCCAAATCGGTCCAGTAGCTCTCAGTTTTTCGCGAGACTAGTGTACACGAATTGATTTTTATATGTATAAGATAATGCATTGCTAAAGGTGCCTGTCCATTTGAGATTACTTTCACTAGTAAACTCTCGAGAGTTACTCTCGGGTCGGGTGGCTGTCCATTTGAGAGTAATAATTTCGAGATTTTAATCTCGCGAGTTCTTCGATAACATTTTGAGAGTAGATTCCCTGAGAGTACTCTCATAACCGTGTCCACTTGATATTTATTTTACTAGTTAAAATGTATTCTAACTATGTTCCAACCAGCGTGAAGGGAAGCCATACCAGTACGTGAGTGTGTATTGGTAACGCTATGAGTTGATTTATTTCCTCCGATATACATTGTTCTGCCATGTCGACTCTCGACAGCTACTCGCAAAATACGAACCGTGTTGGAATTTTGAGAGCTAATCTCCGATAGTGATCAGAACATGTGTCCACTTGCGAGTGACTTTCAAAAGGCTCGAATCTCGAGAGTAAAAAGTTAACTCTCCGCGAACTACTCTCAAGACTATGTCCACTTGCGAGTTTGCTATCGAGAGCTGCTTGAGAGCTGCTCGCAGCATTTTTACTCTCAAATGGACAGGCACCTTAAAGGACCATTCACATGAGAGCGAACGAACGAATTGATGAAATGTGAACAAAGCACTTTTTATGCATTATTTGTAAACAGAAAATTGCACATTTTATTATTCCAATAGTAGGATAATTAATTATCCCAACAAAATGTATTAAGAAAACAATTTTATAAATAGTTTAAATAATGAAATTTTGAATTCCAAACTTTTAGCTACGAATGAAAACACCCTTGACGCGAATTGGCAATGTTTATTCGCAATCCACATCACTTAGTTCGCGTTCCACAAACTAGCGAATAAAACATTCGTTCGATCTTAACCTCAAATTAGAAATTTTCAGTAGAAACCGATGGCTGAAGTTCGCGAGCTGCGGCGACCAAGAAAATTGTTCATGTAAATGGACTGCCAGAATTTGCGAATATTCGTTCGTTGTGTTAGTCGCTCTCATGTGAACAGTCCTTAATTGTTTCACAAGAATCAGAGCTCATTCTGATGACAGCTGCTAAAGGACTGATAAGAAATATCAAGAACTTAATAATCGCCATTTAGGACTATTCACATGATGGCGAATTGCGAACTGCAAATGAAGGAATATTCATACATTTTGACATTTCATTCACATAAACACTTTTCTTGGTTGCAGCATTTTACGAATTTCAGCAATTATGTACATAGTTTCTACTAGCGATTTTCCATTCGCTAGTTTGTGGAACCCGTCGTGTTGAGGATTAATTATACTTCTTGGCAATTCGCGGCAATGGAATTGATATTTTATTACATTTTTGCGAAAAACAAATGATTGATAAAACGGCAGCTTGTTAAGCGTTATAGTCCTGACTTCAATGAGGTGAATGATTAAAAAAAACAAAAGTTACTCCCGTTTTCAAAATTTCATTTCAAAGCATATTGCCATTCTTTTTCGAAAATTGTGCATTTTTCTATGCCAATGCATTACAAAATCATGCCTACACAATCTGTCAGGCAAATCGTTTTGAGTTTTATTGAACAAAATGTTTCAGTTTAGAGAAATAGATATTACAAATAATTTCTTGGTCTATTACGAATACTAAATTTTGTGGGTGTTGAATGTTTGTCTGGTTTTCAGCTTCATTTGGCAAATCTAAAACTCCTATCACTTATAAACTTCCAATTATGTATTTTGAAAAACTATAGGTACATAAGCTAGTTGTCAAAATCGTGTATATTTAACTTTACCAATATAAAAATGAGTTAAGAAAAATGTATTTTTAGATTTGAAAAGTTTTCAAAAAGCTTGGAAGCATAAACAAAACGAGAACTATTATTTTTGTCTGACCTATATATGGGTTGCTAGCTATCTCTCATACTTCTCGAAACAAGAGATATCTGCGATGGAAACACCCACACACACTATGTATATATTGAGCTGGGAATCTAAATAAATGTCCACCCTGTATACCCGATAAAGCAGACCGCTTTGCCAGAACCTCCTCAAGAAGACAACAACAATGCCAGCCACCACCGAGACCATGGTGTATAGGATGGCAAGATGGCAACCACTGCTGAGTATTAGAGATGTACGAACGAATAAGCAACCTATACCCACCTATAACAGCAGCTACGACTAACGGTAGAATATTGTGATTAAATTTCTCCCAAAATTCAGAGGAGCCAACCACGGACCACCCCCATCTACATTTCTAATAATCACAAAGACAAACCCCCACCCCCCCCCCCCGGTGGAATTTTCAATTTCTCTCCGTATTTAGGAAAAAAAAATTGAAACAGCTTTGGGATTATAGCAAAAGGGTTGTTTACGCTCTAGCACTGCAGTCAGTGGACATCTAATGCGCTTATGAACTACCCTCGGACTCCCGCAAAAGCACACTTTACACTGTTGGAACCTGGAACCAAGAAAAAAGCATATTCACTTATCAACCAAACCATGTGCTTCCGAGGGGCACTCTCTTTCGCTTTGACTTCCTACTCCTATCTATATGTGTCTCTCCGAAGAGGCAACAAGTTTCTATTTCTATTAATCAAAAGCGATGAACGGAATAGTAGAAAATAAATGGAAATGTACAACCATGTAGTATCTCCGGAAAATAAAACGGCATTAATGCCATATGCACGTGTGCGTGGCGTGTCTCTGCCTCCCCGTCTGTTGCTGTTCCGACCGATGCGATGTCTCGTCTCGATATTTGGGAAATCGAAGTGCACAGCGACTAACAACAACGAGTCTTCAAATTCGAGAAACTCCAAGCTCATGGTTTTCCCCATTCATGTACTTTCATTCATCTATACTCGAATGCGTAGATAGTCGTAGAACATTCGCGCTGCGAACTGCGATGCGATGGATTAGCTGTCAGTAAAAGGGCGACTACGACGACACAACGATGGTTGCTACTACGTCGTGGGTCGGATGGTTGATTTTCTTCATTGCAATGAGGGTGGTTGGTGCATTTTTGGCATGGGCCAGGACCACGAGGGACCCTTTCCCTTTTAATGGTTCTTCTTTTCTCTCCCCAAGTGCTGCGGATTAACGTTTCAACAATGACACTTTAGATCTCGCGTACGCTAGTTGTATGTGTACTCTATGCATACGAATACTTGAGTCCGTTAGCGAGGGCCGTAACAGTCCCGGAGTTTCCCTTTTTTTTTGGCTTTGGAAAAATGTCGAGGGTTATAAATCAAATTGTCTAGTGGACCGATGGGTGGATGATTTAGATGCAACTTGTGGCATTTTGCGTGCTAAAGAATGTGTTGCTAGTGATAGTGTGATATGCAAAGTTTTTATAATGTGGCTGCAACATAAAAGGTTTAAATAGCTTGTTCATATTGAGATTTGATTTACAAACTTACATAGATAGGTACTTATAAGAGGTTCCCAGGCACGAGTACCATCATTTAGGGGCCGAAAATTAATAACGTTTTTGTTTTGTTTTTTGTAGAGGGGTTAAATTGAAGCATTGTTACTATGGGAGTGGCGGGACTATATCGCTTCGTTTTGGTGGGAGGAGTAATTTAAACAAGTAAAACAGGCCTGGCCGATGCTTTGATACCCTCCACTGGATAAAAAAGTCATGCAAATTAGTTTTGTGTAGAAGGTACCAGAACTACTTGACCGACATAGCCCATTTTCAATACCAACCTGACGAGGGTAAAAAGAAGTACTCTCAAAACATTTCAATCGTCTAGAGATCGATTCGTTTGGACGCTATCGTGTTTTCAACAGACAGACAGACCAACATGGCTAAATCGATTCAGAATGTGATCCTGAGTCAGAATATTATATACTTTATAGGGTTTTCGATGACTCCTTCTTGGCGTTACAAATGTAATGGCATTATACCTTCCTGTGGAGGGATAAAAACAATGACAAAACTAAAAACTTGCAGTAAAAGAATTTAGCATTTTGCAAGCCAAGAATCTGTTAGTTTAAAAAAAAAATACTTTCAAACTTGATTTAAGGAATCAATTTAAGTTATAAATTTTCGGCGCCAATGTCTCCCCCGGCTCTACAATTCAGGGCGAAGCGAGACCGTATTTCGCAGCTATGAGAAATCTGCAAAAAATTTGCATACCTACTCATTTTTCGGACCATTTAGCTTATAATAATTAAGCGTTAATCGAGGGCTCAACTAGCAACATAAACTAGAACGTTCCATTTGTATCCCAGGTGAACATGAAGAGCCTTATGTTTACACCAATAGATTAGTTCCGCCAAGTGCGCACATAGCCTCCACATTTGAGAGGGTTTGAATCCAGTTTAAGTAAAGACGAACTCATGTTTGTTCAGAAACTATGGTAGGCTGCACTCCACTGGGATCAACCAAAATCTTCGCCCCATGAGGTTTGTGAGACAAACTAAGTAAGTTATTTCAATTATGTTTTGTCCACTTTGACTTGGATTATTACGATATCTGTAGAGCTGTGTGCGTATATTATGTGAGCCGTTATATATCTACTAAAGTCAAAAGTCGATAACAGAGTTGACGCCAATCCGCTGACTAAAAGAAACATTCGAACTATTCGCAATACTTCTCCTGCCATTTGTCCGATATCTACAATTTTAGTCAGATCGTCTAAATGGCAATACATACCTGGAAGAAGAGATTTCTGATCTGGCATCAAGAGCTTTATCGCCGCGACGCATGTCAAGACATTGCGCAGTCTTTGATAGTAGGGACCGTCGTACCTGAAGCACAATGGAGATCATTGGCCAGTTGTAAATCTATTGCGGAAGCAAATGTCAATCGAAAGGAACGTAATCAGTCAGTCGTTATTATGATAAAAACGGACACCCCACAGTTGGGATGAAATTACAAAATAACAACTTTAATTGCATATTTTATAGACTTACCGTCTGACCTAATATAATCGTTAGAATTCGCCTTGCATTGTCTAAATAAGATTATTCACTGTTCTATTATGCACGTTGTAGGTTGGTAAATTGTCACCCGTTGGTATAGAGATTCTTAATCGGAAACTGTCATCGGCGCGGCGTTTTCAAAGTTTCCACAAATAAATAAGCTTTATCTTAGTACTATGTATAATTGTATATGTGACAACTGTCAATTCAACGGGCATGAAAGTAGAAAGTTTGTAAACCTTCTCTGTCCGCCGCATCTGGAAACTGCGTTGCTTATGGCTTATATTCATCTGTCATCAGTTGAAACGTTTCTTACCATAACGGGTAGAATTGCCTTCAGACTGTCAAGAAAGTATGTACTCCAAAATCTGTATACCAAGTAAGTACAAGAGAAGCGAAAAATGACGAATACCAAGAAAAATAAAATTTTGAACCTTAATTTTTCAAATACTGAAAAAAGGAATCATTTAAAAATTCTATGATGAAGTGGTAGCGAACAAATCTAGTCAAGAAAATCCTGCCTGAATACTCAGTTGCCATTGGTATGCGTTCAGATTTCTTGGCTATCCGACACATTTTGTTCAATTTAAATTAAATAAATCAATTGTATCAGTGAGCTACTTATATATTTCTTCTAATATAATATAACTAATTGTTTATGAACATTTTTCCAAAATCGTTAAATGTTAAAATGAAAAGTGTGATTAAAGAAACTCATGTATCTGAAAAATGTCAAATCTAGCAAGTAAACGCGTTCAGATATTCTCAAATTCCTAAAAACCTAGTTAGACTTACCAAACTAGAAATTCGAACTTGCTCATTTAGTATTCTCATCCAAAACGAAAGAAAAAGAGAGGATTAACAAAATAACGAGTAACGAGCTCGGGAAATGAGTGCCGACCGTGTTCATCGTGTTTATACCGTTAAATTGGTGATCGATTCTACTATATAACAACATTTTTGATTTGAAGCATTTTGCTGAAAGAAAGAAAACCTACGCCTCAAACACATTTAGCTATTTCCTTCGTTTGTTTTATATAACCTATAGTTGAAATATTTATCTACGTAAGTAAGTAAAAACTATTACCCGATTGAACTTTTCGTGGTAATCACTTTTTTTTATTATTTTATAAGCAAAGCAAAGGTTTTTCCTTAGACCTATTTAAGAGAATACAAAAAATTATTTTGTAAAGACTATTTTGGAAGTAAAGCTACAAGGTCCGCTTTCATTGATTAATGACCTTAGTTTGATAAAGCAAACTGTCAGAAGTTGTCACTTCTTTCCTTCAGTTCAGTTTTTGAACTTTTTCGTTTCGATTTTTTTTTTTTCTATTTTTTTCCAAGATTTTAAAATTCTTATCTCAAGATCGCCAAAAGTCGAAATTTTTACAAAATTTACTTACTTAAACAACTTACTTTACTTATCGGGATCCCGACCGGTGAAGAGTCTCTGTCTGAGACACTGCAGCCTTCCATCCTCTGCGGGCATGCTGCTTCCAGTTGTTAAGACCAAGCGCTCTGGCATCCGCGATTCCATTCGCCCTCCTCGCACTAGGGTTGCCATAAAAGAAATGTGAAAACGCGGGACAATTTTCTCAAAAAGCGGGACATGGCGGGACATTTTAAAAATATTTGTAAATTAAAGACAAAATAACAAAATTTTGATTATTTTTTTGTAAGAACAGTTTATTTGTATGTTTCTCAGTCAGCAATGTAACTGAGGCTCGCACACTGACTGGACCAAAATTCCACCGAAGTATTTTAATTTCGAAGGAGCCCAGTATCAGCTCTCCCTTCTTGCTTATCATCCAGCACTCGGCGCCATAAAGCAGAAATGGC
The DNA here is from genome assembly GCA_955612985.1 of Cheilosia scutellata. Lineage (NCBI taxonomy): Eukaryota > Metazoa > Arthropoda > Insecta > Diptera > Syrphidae > Cheilosia > Cheilosia scutellata. Next base: position 116,776,136 of record OY015312.1, on the reverse strand, counting down.
AGGATAAGGGTTTTGTACACACACATTTAGTCCTAGGATTGTATTGTCAGAATTCAGAAGTAGCAACGGTTTCCTATAGAGTAATTCTTCGTCGGATCTACACTAAGGTGTCATTCTTGTTTACTCCGAGGTAGGTGAACTCCTTAACTACCTCGAAATTGTTGCTGTCAATAGTGACGTTTTGTCCTAGGCGGTTTCGCGGTGGACAGATGCTTGTTTGTTGATAACATGTACTTAGTTTTGTCCTCATTTAGGTACTTCAAGGCCAACGGATTTCGCCTGTTCTTCAATCGCCGTTAATGCTTCTATCACGGGAGCGGCCGATGATGTCAGTATCGTCCGCATAGTCCAGCAGCTGGACGGACCTCTTGAAGATAGTCCACTATCTGCTCCAGTACGAGATTTAAGAAATAGTTCTGAGGAGCTACTTCCAAACTGCACGTTGCAACGCGTGTTTCTCTAACTTTATGTTGCTACGGTTTCATTTTGCTAGATAGTTTTCTCAATTAACGTCTATGTCCGCAACATCGACAAATCAAGTCAAGAATTTCTCGACTTACTACTAAGTTGACGTCTATTTGTGTCAGTGTGGCAAGAAATTTCTTCGTTAAAGCGTTATAGGTTCGCATTTCCCGAGAGAAGTCGTATTTAAAAAAAATTCTAAATAATTTTTCAACATTTGTATCGGTACTTTTTACTGGTTGGCTTATATGAATTCGAAATCAAGAACACCTGATCCTGCCTTGGCATTGAGATCTAGAAGCGACAGAATATTACTGCTAAGTCTTGTAGCATAAATCCACCTTCTTTCTTTTTTCGGGAGCTCCATTTTATCCGCAGGTGCGGTTTTCTAAGCGTAAAGTCATACAAATTAAGTCTGCACCACAAAAACCTTTCGCTGTAGTTTCCTCTTCATTACTGACCTCTTAGATTTTTCGCTTTGCCACCACCGTCCCGCTAAACTATCGGCTGTCTCGATTTTGAAACGATAAATAAAACGTTACGCGTTCAGGAAGTAAATGACGTCAATCGCACTTAGACCAAGTATCTTAAAAATATGTCCAACATATTTTTTGCGACTTGATGTAATTTATCGGATTTAAGTTGATTTCTTGTGTTCCAGATGTCAGTGATGGTTTGAGTTTCAACATTTTAAACGTTCGTGACCTGTATATTTCCAACTCGGCTTTCTTTTATTGAATTGATTTTGAAATAAGCTGTAGTAGTGAGTAGGCGGCCATTAGTAGCACTATACTAAGCTAATCATCGTGGGCGGACCTAATATCAAACAAGGAAAAGGCATAGCTTATTCTGTCCTAGGAAATGTTTGGGGTGGAATTTTTAAGTTGAATTGTATACATAACACGCCAATTAGTTCAGCGACCTTTCTCCCATCGTAAAAAGCAAGGTCGACCGCATAATTTACCAAAAACACTTGATTTCCAGAAAAAAAAATTGCATCCTCTGAAGTCGGATAACTTAACGAAACTGAAACAACCAAAGGTCAATGAATAACCGACTGAACACAACAATACAGTACCTACTCTCAACTGTCTTTCGCGCATTGTGAAATTTTATTTGAAATTGAGTATTTAAAGCTTTCTACTCCTGCACTCAACTGCATTCTCAAGGAAACTGCCGCACTCTCGAATGTGCACGATGTGGCCTCCACACAACAAGGATAAACTTTCTTCTTCTTCTGTTGAATTGCCAACGACGATGATTCAAGATTCAAATTCAAATTGTTGATTCATTTTCTAAATAACAACCGTCAGAAGTCATATGACGGCGAGCCTACGATGAATAACACCGCCACCGCCGCCGACGACGACCAGAGGAGACATTGAATCTTCAACTTTAGTCATACAGTCATCTATTGGATCTAACGGATGATGGAGCAGGAGTTGTCTTGATGGTGAAAATATACGCAACGCTACGAAAAAACCATCATCCAACCTTCACATAAAATCCGAACTCGTCGACGTACGTGCAGGCAGGCAGCAAAATCCAACAACATGAACAGCAGCAGTATAGCATAGCAGTACGAACACATCTACATGTTTATACTATCCTACACTTGCCAGCCAGCAACAACATCGCACAAGCTTATGCACATAAGGAGCCACCTAGAGCCTAATTATGTACGTACATATAGATACACCGACCCAAAACCCGTACATATACGATGGATTCATTGGATCCATCCAGCGACAACAACTCAAAGCAAAGCAGCAGAGGCAGCAATTTTATTTCGTCGTACAAAACCCCAAACCGTACAGGCGTACACTGCGGGACGGGCGTACTAGCCCGTGCGTTAGTCTGACTGACTAACTGACGGTCTCACCTCTCCAGTGTTGCCGAATCGTCGGACAAACCGTCAACGACAGTATACTCGGTGCTTTTCCATAGTATCTCTCTTGGTGTGTGACTGTAGCTACTGCTGTATGTCGTTTCTCCGTTGTCATTACATTATATCGCAACAAAAATATCGTACATATCCCTTGCTTCAGCTTCAGCCATTAAACATATACGGCAGGGCGGATGCGTGGGGCGAGGGCAGAACCAGAACAGCTCTACGGCAAAAGGCAAACAACACTCGGTGCCGAAAAATCTCAGGCGCACAACACAGTCAAGCCAACAGCAAAGGGAAAATATATATTAAAATGTTCGGGTTCGCATGTGACGTTTACAGCAGCATTGGCTTTGGCTCTGGCTTCGCACCAAACAGATACTATGGCATGTCGACGAGGACGAGAAATTGGTCGTAGATAGATGAAAATGGAACTGAACGAACGAATATACAGCATTATACTGAAAAACGAAAATGAACAGAGAGAAAAAATTGCTTTTTGTTGAAATAAACAAATATTTTGTGCTGTGAAAGCAGCAGCGGCGTTTGTATGGGGTGTTTCGGTACCGCAGTACCCCCAATTTAAGGGATCTTTGGTTTTAAAATAAATTTATCAATCAGGTGGTTTGGATAGACAAAAACTGTTGCTTTTTACCGGACAAGGGGCAAAAACTCTTGTAAGAAAAACAAAATGTTTATAAAAAGAAATAACCAACCTGCACAACCTAAAAAAAAATATAACTTTGCTAATTTTTGAAACTATTATGCATCTCATAGAGTAACGTCCGCGTTTTTTGCGTGTCAAGCTGATTTCAAAAAAAGTATTATTGGCAGATAATAAGAAAGATGGCAACGAGAACATTTAGCTTACATTGGAGAAGTGTAGGTACTCGTAAAAACAACGAAAACAGATAGAATGTTTTTAATTTACAATAAAAGCTTCTGGGCCACAAAAATTAATTTTTATTAAAGTAATGCCTTATTGGCAGCATTATAGTTAAAATCGTCGTCATTTTATTCTGCTAAAACAATAGACTCGAGTCCATACTCTTATATTCAAGAGATAAAAAATCTTTTAATTAAGAAGCAAGATTTCGACAAAAACCTTTTTGAATCTATTTAACTTGTGATAAAAATAAACAAGGCTCTTCTAAAGTTTAAGAAAAGAAGCAGTTGGTTCTTACAAATTAATATTAAATAATTCAACCAATTCCCTTTTATATTTAAAACATACTCGCCAAAGATTGTTGAATTTTATGTTTCTTTCAGCGGCCGTTGGATTGCGATAAACCAATTCGTATTCAGTGTATTCAATAAGATAATCCGATTGACAATAGCGGTCAAATATGCCATAACTTTTAATTATACGATAAAGGGAGATCTGATACTATAGCCTCTTTCGGAAGAAGAGGGTTTCAATTCCTTTCTGCGATGAGAGCGAATGGTTTTTGTTGTTATCCTGCAAACTACCTACAAATGCCAAGAACACTTTATGCTGCGAAAATGATGAATCCGTCAACTATAGAAAGAAGAGAGCTTACTTAGAAGGTAAGAATAGATAAGTTTTTATTTAGAGTCGAGATATTGAAACTCCTGTTGGTTTAATTTCAGAATGTTACGATGGGATTCAAAGGAGTCATCAATCCAAATGTTTGTCAAGTTCAGATATGGTAGTCGTTTACTGATGATAATTATAAAGGCAGAGGCAAGGTGTACTGAGACCACAAACTTCTATAACGAATGACATATCTATTCGTACACGCTAAAATGTATCATATTTGAAAGTACATAATGTATATGAATATGAACTCCAGTATTCCTAAACAAAAATTTGTCCAGTCTACCTTGCCTCTGTTTTCGAGGTAAGTATATACGATCAGCCTCATTTCCAATAATTTAAAACATAGCGAAAACTATCGATTCCAAAACCGTGTGACGTATTAGTTTGCTAATACATAATAATAAGACATAAGACATTTTAAAATGTAAATACGTTTAAAGTTTATATAAAATCAAAGTGTTTCAAATTATTATAAAATTAATTAATCTGTTAAGTGTAAAAACAATATTTCTGGAGTATCTGGGACACAATGAGTTGGGGTGTCTGAAAAAATGAGTCATATATCGTTCTCGATCGAATCAGCAGAGGAATTCTCGATAGAAATAACATGATCAATTTCATTGGACGACTGTCATACATAAGATAATGTAAGTTACAGTGATAGAAAACTAAAATTATATGAAGGAGTATTAAAGACATTTTGAGGAATCATTGGGAAAGACTGAAATATAAATTAAAACATCGCACGGAGGAACTATATTGAGTTGCATTATACTGAAAGGATTAAAAGAGACGTGTGGGAGAAGCGTGGAAGAAGTGGACATCAGAGCAAATAAATTGATGGTAAAATTAAAAAACTTAATGTTACTTACCTATACCTATGAGTATAAAACGCGCTTCAGAATCCAGACCCAGCTCGCTTCCTGAGACACTGAAACCTTCCATCTTTCATTCTCTGCAATCGACTAATCATAATATAATAGAAAATGTAAAAAATATTGAGCTTTCATAATTGAATGGGCTCATTGTAAAAATATTAACAGTTTGAAAAAAAAAAATCAACAAATATCAACAAATCTGTAATAAATAAAGGTGAATCAGTACTATTATTTGAATCAAAAGCAGTAAATCGTAGCAAACTATATTTTTCTAGACATCATACAAACTATATTTGTATAGACAATTGAAAAATAAATCAGTGACATAATGTTGATTAAAAGTTAGATAGATACATTATACCAACCACAGCGTTAAGAAACCCTAGAATTAAAGACAAGTGGTTAATTTTCGGATGACTGAATAAAAAGCAGAGAACTTGGAGAAACCGTGTTCGACAAACTGAGATATTTTGGCTAACGCAGTAACGAGAACAAATGTGAATCCTTTAGTGCAATAATTCAATTCGATCGTGAAGGTTACGTTAAAGTGTTATATATTTGTCACATCTAACATAAACATTGGTGACTTTTATCATGAAACAGCTAAGAGCACTTCATAAATCGGTTATTCAATAAAAATAATATCTACTGCTTAGTGAAACTCGTGTAATAAAAAATAATAAGTGTGGATTTGAAATAAAAGAATATCGTATCTTCCAATAGTAGCGTAGACATATTGGATGGTTGAAGATAAAGTGGCAGTATATAATTATTTAAGCGAACATTTTATTAACAAAGCATTGCAGCAATACGCATGATGTTGAGTAAACATAAGTAAAAGTGCAATAAATTTATTTATAAATGAATGAGAGCAGAGGTGCTATATCTTCTATTGAAATTCGGGAAAATATACCTATTGCTGCTTTCTTTGTGTGATCTCAATATTTCTTATTATAAAATCGGTAGCTGCAAAACAAAAGCATTTAATTTTATGAAGGATGGGGAATTAAATGGCGAAGAACATACTAGAATTACTGCTAATACAACACTTCGATGTCATATTCTCAATCTGCCATAAGTTGGATCAGAAAAAACTCACATTTGCTCACTATTCTCATGTATGGCACACATATGAAGCAGTCGGAGCTGGGGTATACCGTGTTAATACAAAAAAATTGATCTACGCAATCACGGACAAATGTAACCCCGTATTTCAATCCGAAGTATTTGCTGTAAAACTATATCTCTGAGATGGTTTTATAACAAATAAGAACATATATTTTCTTTATCAGCATAGCTAAACGAATTTGCAATAAAATCGTTAGCCAGCACAAATAGAGTTCATCTCCTTTGTTTAGCTTTAACAGGGCAAAGTGGAAATATACGCAATGAAATGGCAGACATACCAGACGGAAAAGGATCTGCATCGACCTTCGCCATGCCAAGATCATTCTGTGGATTACCTATCAGCACTGTGAAATGCTAGCTTAAAATTAAAGCTCACAATTACTAAACGAAAGCTGAAGGTAACATAAAAGCCAAAATGTTATTGCAAAACATTTACCATGCAAGAACAACACAACCCCTAAATCTAACTAGAAGTCACAAGTTTCCTCACTGGATACCGGTAACTCAAAAAACACATCATGACTATGGGAATAACTCACGATAACCCTTGTAAAATGGACAACGAGGACGAATAATAATCTGCAGAACACATTTTGTGTCAGAATATGTCATCTTCATCGGGTATTGGGTATCATCGGGTATTGGGTATCATAAGCGAGCTTTAATTGAACCTCACAGAGAGCTCCTTAATTCAGGAGTTTGGATGCAGCATAAAATTACACGTCTCTTTCAGTCGTCCTATTTGGATTTGGACTGTTGCACCAACTATTTACTTATTTTATTTTTCGTGATCTGTCAAATGGAACAGATGAACTGACGTTTAAATCATTGAGCCTTGAGACTGGAAGTTTTTTTTTTTTTTCAGACCACTAATTAATTTTTTCTTAGTGTTTTTTTTTTTTAGTTTTATAAGTACATACTTTACAAATTTAACTTAGCAAAGTACAGGAATGAAACTATATAGTCATAGTCACCCATTAATTTGATCTGGTTACCAATAAATTGTCATCAATTGTTAGTTCCCTGAATTTGGTCGGCCAGTAAAGCTGTGGCACACGTAGGTACGACGTATTGTGGTAGGTAGGTAGGTATCGTCATCATCCGAGGTGAACCTGGGATTCAACCAATATCCCTCAGAAGTTAGCGTAGTCTTTGGCTAATTGGGATTAGTTCCGCTCTCCAAGCAGAGGTCCCCTTCGACTTGAGAGTGCCACCTAAGGCGATGTCTTCTACTGCGTTTTCCCTTCCGGTTAAAAAATTCTCCATGTTGAAGCTTTGATGTCCATTTTCTTTATCTACATGTCCTAGCCATTTTGAATGACTAGTTCGCACTATGTCGCCGAGTAGAACTCATAGAGCTCCGCTTCTGTCAATACAAACAGAAATGACAATCACTTGTAGGATTTAGTTCTGTTCCCTTACTTTTTGCAAATAAAACTTCCGTGGTATCGATGTTAGTGGGTCAAACCAACCCAACACTTGTCGTTAGTTCGACTTTAAGTACCTATACAAAAAAATACAATTTTACACATGTTTTCATCTCTATTTTTGACAGCTTTTTGCTACATTGAAGATGTCAAATGCACAGTTTATTCATAAAAATGTTGCTTCAATTCTCAATCCCTGTGGAACCTTAAATTTCATTAGGAAAGTTGCAGAACTTACCGAACGCCACTGCCACCGTACCGAATATCTATCTTTTCAACCCGATTCAAGTTTCGAGGGAACAAAATTAAATATTCTTCATCTGTATATATGCTCAGAGATACATATATACGTCCGCACACCCCAGCAAATCTACTCATACACACTCACACATCCGAGTCTACAATCGCCTTCATAATAAACAACCAGTATATACGCATAGATATTAGATACATCTATACTGGCTCTGATGGTTGCTGCTGGTTTCGTGTTTTTTTTTTCATCATTTTCTACCTTCCTCCTGCCGCCTGCTCTGTTCTGGTTTATAATGGATACAGAGCGATTTACCGATACACACATACACTCACACACATAATGTATGTATCTGAATCTGAAATTATATCGAAAAATTGTATTTTCCAACCAACACAGAGCATTCTCTGCCATGCACGGGAATAATTCGCAGCAAACCTCTGAGCGACTGCGACTGTAGTCGTCGTCGTTGTCGCTTCGAAATGTCTGTATGTTTTCGTGTTTTTTTGTATGTTTGCCAGATAGCTAGCGATAACTAGCGACCTCTATTGGATGATGTTCAAAACAACCGTTCACTGTCGTAGTCGTTTCATTTGTGGTTCACCGTCGCACATCGGGTTGCCTTTTGCCTCTTTGCTGCTACTGCTGCTGTGTATATGTGCGCATCAGCAAAACATCCGAATCCGAATGGTGGAATACGACAAAACTAGTATGGCCTGTGCACTTCATGAAATAGGATGGCTTGCGGAAGTTCGTCTCTCTAAATTTGAAAGCAAAAATAATTTCGTAGATATCAAAGAGTTTTGTTAGTCAGTTACACTAGAACGTAAAAATCCATCGAAGAAAATCGTATATTTAATAAATGAAACATTTAATGAAACTGTCAAAAAAAGTTCAATCATAATTATTTACATTAAATGCTGTGACATAAATTAACGAAAAGTTAATAAATATTTGAAAAATATAAGTTTATACCTTGTTCCAATGATAAAAAGAGTTTGTTGATGATTTAAAATCGAAACAAAAGTGACATCAGTATACAAGTTGACAGTTGATAGAAATCTTTATACTTGAGACAAGAAGATTTCAAAATAATCATATAAGTGAATAAAATAAAATTTGTTATTTTAAAAACACTATTGGAACTAGTGGAGAACATCTTTTGAGTTTAGTTTCGAATTCTACACAATGACGTCTGTAACTGTCATCAGGATAGAAGTGTGAATTTTGTATTTGAAAAATGTGGACAGATCCTAATGTAAGTAAAAATAAAAGTTATTTGTTTAAATTAGAAAAGCATATCTATACCGACAACTAAAACTGAAAGCATTATGTGCGCAATTATTTATTTTTTTTGTTTATGTTTAAACCCAATTGGTTTGAATTTCACAAATTCATCGAATTGGGCGCGCGATTTTCTAATACAGTTTCGCAGAAGTTTTGATTTCGGCTTATTGCACAAGAAATTGATATTAGTTCGATTGGGAATTTGTTCATTTGTTGATTTGTACCATTTTCGAACAGTTGACAGAATACGTAATATTAGTGCGCGATTTCGTGATGTATTAAATGTATTCTATAACTCATCTAGTTATGGTTTATTTATTTACAATCATATGCACTTGTCACTTGTCGGCGCTTTCTTCTGAGAGACGAATAAAATGAATTGTTTTGATCGAATGAATTAATTTCGAAATGCAATATTATTCGTTCGTTCTCTTTTGCGCGCTTGCAAAAATGTCTATTGTTGTCCTGTGTTGGTATTTTTTTTTTTAGTTCGAATTGGAATCTTGTTTTTATCGGTATCGATGATGCAAAAATGTAAGAAAGAGATCTCTGCCAAACGTGAATGATGGATTTTTGACTTTTGTTGAGGCAGCTAAACCGCACACATACACCGAGGGTGGGATAGAATTTTTCGCGACAAGTGTTGCTTAAGGGTAGTGGTGTATTTTTGTGGAACAAATGTCAAAGTTTGACAAATGCGGAACAGGTCTTTTTGTTCATATTGCTGTCTATTTGGAATATTTTTTTTTTTTTTTCAATTTATTCGATAATGTGTGCTGATTCTTCAAATGTGGTCGGTAGACAATGGTGTGGTTATTGAAATGTTAGAAAGGTGGGCAAAGGATATTGTGCTCAGATTGAGATGAGAGTATGAGTTATTGGGGTGGTTTATGTTTAGGGATTTTCTATGTTGTTATCTGTGGGAAATGTGTGCATAATCAAAGTGGTTTGTGGTACCTTTTTTAATGATTTTATTTAATTGATTAACGTATGATGGGAATTTACTGTAAAATAAAAAAAAAATTACTTATATTTTTTTTTATTATGAACGCATACTTATAGTTATTTTAAATTAAATAAATTCTTTATTGTGCCTGCATTATGTCTAAAATTGATTTTGATTTACCTACTAATTTATATCTGTCGATGATATTATAACCTATAGTACCTATTGAAACTCAAGGGTCTACAACCGTGGGTATACTTATTTCTATATGACTAATCAGAAATGTGAGCATTTTTAGCCAAGAAATTAATAAATTAGACCCTACCTACCGCTAGCGACACACTAAACTCCATATAAATAAAATGTACATCTAGCGATTTGAGCTAAAACTCTAGTGTCTAAAGTTCGACGTGTGGCTATTGTCATCTACGAGTTAATGGAACGCAAGTATTTGAGCAAAATTGACGTAGGAATCTACTTATTAACCGACAAATCAAATATGTTCCAAGACTGCGATAAATTCATCACTCAGAAACGTGACACAAGATTTGACGTCTAGTGCTCTAGTATCAGTTTGACTTGTCACCTAGGACTCAAACAAATACGGGCATTGCCATAAGTATTTCCCATTTTGCTAACTTCACAGAATAGCCAATTATGTACCAGGTCTGTTTTCAATATCTATCTTCTGCAATTGGTTGCCGTTTAAAAGCGTGTTGATCAGAAATCCTTGTTAGGAACTATAATAATTACTTATAAATCAACTATCGAACTATCCAAAGCTTAACAATATTGCATAAGTTAACCTTTGTATTTCTTAACTCTGTCACAACATCAATGAGCCAAAGTTTTGTTCTATAAGTTGAATATATTTTATTGCAGATTGTAGTTCTTCGAACAACGTGATCGATAGCGACTTTAATACATTCACATACAAAGAATTGAGTTTGCCGATTCTTCGAAATCGTTCTACTAGTAAATACAATACACAGTGAATTATGCGTAATATTTAGTTAATATGACTTTCTGTAGAATTTTTTCAAATGATTTTATGTTTTCGGCGAGTAAAGTTTATTCCTGCTTATAAACAAGTATATTGCCTCAATTGTGGCGACATACTGAACCAAATCCTTATCCCTCGGCCGCAATTTGGCCCCAATCGCCACGTCCGTGAACAAGAACTTAGTTGACTTCAAATAAGAAACAAAAACCAATTCTAACATGTAGGTATTGCTCGTTCACAAACAACGCATTTCGGCCCCTAATTAGACAGTAAAAGATGTCAAAAGATTTGCCCATTCATCTATTGCCACAAACACAAAGTACGGGAAGTACTCAGGTTTTTCAAAAGGCAACAATTTGTAACTACTTTTTGCTTTAAAACTTGTCGGCACATATTACACTCTGCGGATATGTATCCGAAAAGAATTACTACATTTTGTCACAAGCGCCTTACGGCTCTTAAATTCTGAATGAATAAGATACATTTCCATTACACATTTAACTCGAAACTGTGATTTTAGAAATATGTACTGCAGTGGTACGACTTGTATCTACTGATTTTGCGATTTTTGCATCTACCGATCGAAATTTTGCTAAATACACAAAATGCATGTACACTACTATTCGTATGTTCCTCGGGGGGTTCTTGTTGGGCGCCATTTTTGTAAGATGCATATAATAAACTTGTCATGGTTTTCCAAAATTGAATTAGCTTAATTGCGCTGGGTATAATAGATATTTAAAAAAACAAAGATCCTTTTAAAAAAATCGTCCAGTTTGAGCGTTGATCCAGCATAGGAAACCACCAACTAAAAATCATTTTAAATAATTTGCACAAAGTACTGACTCAGCTTACAAATGACTAATCAAAACGCTTTCATGCGCTAAATACTATCCATTTAAAATTTACCGGTTTCTCGGTCGCAAAGACCGTCACATCGAACGATATTGTTTGCCAACCCAACTGATAAATAAAATAGATATCATCCACCATCCGCAAACCGATTAAATTTGAAAACAGAAACCTCGAACATGGTTCACCTTCTTTCTAACAACCTAATTATTAAAAAAAAAGTCTACAATATTCAACAAGTGCAAACACATCCGCAAAGGATAAGATAAAATACCTCACCGTGTCTCTTGTTTTTTCCATTGAATGTGACGTCTGAAAGTTAGTTTTTTTTTTTTGTTACCCCATATTTCTTTAACTAGCTTATCACCCCCCAAAAGATAAGTCGCAAGGAAAAATAGAGTCACGTTCATATTAGGTACCTATACTTGCTGTCAAAGATAGGGACGCAATCTCTTCGATAGTGTATTGATTAACAATTTTGCTCGACGAATAGAAAAATTGACAAAGCAAACAGAAAAATTTACGTTATTATGCCCGCAATATAAATTAAAAACGTAAACATAAACAATCTGCCAAAAAAAAAAGTATCGATCAAAAGAAACACGGAAAATCCGAGGAGAGGGATATTAAAAGAAAAAAAAAACAAAACAAACCTCACATCTCATCATAAATGTCAAAACATGTGTCCACTTATTTTTTTGCGTGCTGGCGCCACTATACGCAGTCATCAATGAAGAGTAACCCCATCGTGTGTCACATTATTTAATTTTTTTTACACACTTTATTATACCTGAACTGATAAGGTAATAACTTCAAACAAAGAGATCTTCTCTTAAGAAGTGTCCATCGGAAGAAGAAATGTCATCCAACGACAGCTATCGTTAGACATTTTACACACCTATCGGGCAGCAGCACTTCTCTAATGTCATTCAGTATGTTTATTTGTTTCCATTACGTTATTAGTTTCCTAATCACCTCCCAGCGGTGTTGTGTTTCAAACATTAAAGAGAAAACTGCAGTCGTATCTATAAAAAAAAAAATCAGCACGTAACTCAAACTATATACTGAAGAGCAAAACACCGGCCAAGAAAAGCGACACAGAAATAAAGGCAGCATATACGCAATCATAAAATGAAAATAACACTAAAGAGAAAACGAGACCAAAACAGGAACTGTCAAAGTCTATTATGAGAAAAGCCTTTGAAAAATGGAAATAAAGCAAATAAAAAACAGCACCCATTGCGCCTCTAAGAACCGGGGCAATAGCAACATTAGTCCTCCGTCATGTCATGTTGCAATGGCATTTGTTCTGGGCTCCCTGTTATGAACGGAACGTACGTTAGCTACTCTCTCTATCTGTCTATAATTTTCTATTTTATTATGATTTCGTATCCCAGAGATACACCCGAGATACTAAAAAGTATAAATAGGCAAAGCAGAACTCAATAGTCAGTCGATATGTATGTACATACATTCGCACACTCATGTGTCAATACGTTGATACGTGCTTCTTGCTGTTCTCGGCGTTCTAAGCAAAAGCTAGAAAGCACGTGAAACCGTTGTCAGTATAGTGTTGCTCTGCTCTATAGATACATCAACCATCATCGTTATCATTCGTCGTCATCGCTAACAACAACAACAACAATAACGAGAACCAGAACACGGCAACAACACAATCTTTGAACTGAGTCTGAGGGGCACACAAATACTGATGGGTGCTGCTAAAGTCGTTGGTTTTAGCTGGTGATAGGTGGAACTTATTTTAACCTCCAGAAATTATTGGTTAGTTATGAAAGGGTTACCGAATTCACATTAAATTGTTGCCTTCTATTTGGATATATCGATATCGATACCGATTTAGAATTAGCCAAGGGCAGCGCATTCACTATTCGTCATGGACCTTAAATGGCGCCCAATGGTGTACTAACTTCTAACTAACATAGTTTGCTTTATATTCGTTTCTAAAAAAAGTATACAGCCAATATCCAATACCCTCTTATCTATAGAATGTTGAAGATGTTATACAAAATTACCCAACAACAAGCTAATGCAGGCTAAATTCATCGACAATAAAGTAAATCACAAGTGGCGCCCAACGATGGATCAACTAAAATTAAAACTACAACTAATCATTTTTATTGTACAGGCTCTATTTTACGAACACAGATATGGTAGGAGTTTTTTATTGTATTGAAAACAATAGCAAGTAGGCTCTAAAATAGGTTTGTTATTTAATTTAAGAAAATGGCGCCCAACGCTAGACCAACACAATATTCTTTAAGCCAAGTAATGCTGGTTTTTCTTTTAAGTAGACATTGAAAATGGGCTAAAGCAACGCTTACTGATCATCTTCTATACAAAAAAAATAATGAAATTATAAAACAGTTTAGAACTCTCCGGACTCTTCTTACACAGAATGAGGCATGCATACGTGATTTTTTTCAAATTGCAAATGACCGGTATTTCAAAAATGGACTCAACAATGTCGGATTTCAAGACACACACGTTGCTATTACGTCGTTTAGAATTAGAAAGCTAGTCTTTAAGTCGCTAGAAATATCAAAGTGTCGTCCAACAATCGACTGAATTTTATCCGATTTAAGAAAAAAATTTCGCAAAGCTTCTCACATAGAAAATGTAGGCCCCTGGCAACCCTACTGCATCGACCTAATATGTAGAAACACCAGCCCAGCAGTTTTGTGCGAACACAAAAATTCGTCGAACTCCGCCGTTCGTATAGCGTAGCGACACAGAAAGTATCTACATCCACACCTACTTATTCCGCTATAGAGCAATCTCTACGAGCGCACACGGCACAAAAACCGAATCATCGACCGAAAAAGAAACTAAAAATAAAATATTTCAACATTTTTATTTTTTTTTTCCTCTAGTTTTTTTTTCTGTTTCTCTTTGCACACTCCTCTTTGTTCGGTTCGTATTCATTTTTCGAATGTATACCCGAGCATCAGATAGATTTTTTTTCTGTTCGAATTTTTTTTTTTCTCCATATATATATTTTTTTTATTTTTACTGCTGTATATTCAGGTTCGGTTTTCATCCCACAGGTCTCTTTCTCTTTTGTCTTGTTGTATCAGTGTGTATATGCATCGAGTGTATAAGTATATAGGTTATACATCTGCGTATACATGCATCTATCCACGCTCTGGGTTCACATAACGTTTTGTGGAATGTCAAATGAGTGTATATGTATACATTATGAGACAGTGTTTGTCATATTGTACACGTGTGTTGGTACATCTATGGTTTTCACTTCTCCGTTTTATGTGACACGAACGACGACGATGACAACGAATTATATGAGCCTGTGCTGTGCTGCTTTGGAACGACTTTTCTATCTGAAAGATATTTCTTCGTTCGTTCGTCGTCGTTGCGGTGGATAATTAAATTCTTGTTTTTATCAAATCTTCATTATTTTTGCTTAATTGAAGAGAAACACTCGCGAGCGCAGACACAGATGTGTACCTATGTTGGATATACTTCGTTTTACGAGAGAGAGCGTAAGCGGAAGAGAAAATTCTTTGAATTTTCCTCATTGCACTATTAACAAGAATGAAAAGAAAACGAGCATGTATACGTATCAACAGCAAGAAGAAAAACTGCTTGTGCTGTAAATGCAATTAGACTATTTCATTACTATGGAAGCTCTTGACCGTTTCGCTTTGAAATGGCGCCCGATGATAGGCCCACTTTTGGGGATTTAAATTGTTCGATTTTCGAAATTTCATTTCACTCTATATTTTTTGCTATAATTTTCTATGTGTATAGGCAACCTCTTTTCAGATAGTATACAATAATTTTTTAAATTCAAAAACTTTAATGCAACGCGCACTAGAGTGATATGGGCAACGTAATTCGTCGCGGTTTGGTTACCTTGAGTTGGCGCTGTCTGGCATATCGCGCTCGTTGTTGCGTATGAGTGTATCTTTATCTATTATGAAAAAAAAAATCTTAACTGTACGTATTTTCGGATTAAGCTTGTTGTTTATATTTTGACTTGAAGACGCGAGATGAATAGAGTGTCCTTGAAGATACGATTTTTTTTAGCAAGCATTCGAGTGCTTCCTAATTTTTGTTATTGCTTATAGATTTTTTCTTTGCGAACAACTGATCTAAACAAATTGCAAATACTATAACGTCTTGTCTGTGTATTGATTAGTAGATGCGCGGAAGAATGAATTTAAATAACAATGAAGTTAAAGTCTTTCTTTTGTCTTAGACTGTATAGATTTAGTTCACAGAGCGGTCCACTGCTTCGAGATGACTTAAGAATATAATAGAATGTTTCAAACGTCTTAGAGATTCATATAGTTTTGAAGAAATACTAATCACAAGGAAATCGTGTCATATGGCCTTGTCAAAGATGATCGAAAGGCGGCAGATTATGCCTTGAAAAAAGTAGCGTATATAAACATTAATGTATAACTCAAATCTTTATGAGTCGGCCCAAGATGCAGAACCAACAGTGTCAACGCTTAACAAAGCTTTTATGATGGTCGTGTCTTTGCACTAGCCTCTAGGATCTAATGTGATAAATTCTGAAGCCCCTTTAAAGTCAGGCAAAATAAGTATATGAATTGAGAAGTTTTTGAATGTGACTGCTCCAACATAATACAATATTTCCCAAAGCTAAATGCCCTTCTGAGCTACAAGCACTGAATATATACCTATTCGTTTCTATTAACGCACTTGTCAAGTAAATTCAAATCAATAACGATGATCTAAAACATGCTATTCGGCAAATACACACTTAGATCCACAACCATTTGAGAATTCTTCTTGCCTGAGCTCTTACTTGCTTCACATACTTTAAATCAACATCTACATTCAGTTCGAAATTCCCGAGTTCACTTCAACTGTCCTGTATTCCCAGGAAAACAGATCCTCAACGCCAAAAGATACCATAGTAACCCACATTCCACGCTATTCGCTGAGAAAATCTCTCCCACTCGATTCAGTCCAACCAATAAACCCACCAAAAGAAACCAAGTAATGAACATTAAACGAGATACAACAAAAAATCTGGCAAATGCGCTTATCGACCCAAGTTTTCAATCCGTCACACTGCATGATGCAAAAATAAAACTCATATAGGGATCCCATCCAAGAAACCCCTAACCAAAATAAAAAGCCAACATTCATATAGTTCAACGTAAACAGAGAAGAAGCAAAGACTAAAAAGAAAACGAAAACTCATAAAGTGCTAAAATCACGTGCAATTTCTGCACTGCTTTAAAGAATGTACCTACAAAAAAATAAAACACTCACAAAGCAAGAACTCTCAGCCACCAAACAAACGGCCTAACTACATTCTTTTAGCCAAAAGAAAACTAAATAAAGTACATACCACACAGAATGAACTCACAAGAGAGGCAAAGAGTAATAGAGAACTCGAGAAGAGCCAGACAATCGACCTCCAACCCCCACATTGCCGCCTAACAACCTGCCTACAGCCACCTCTACCCCATTCGCATTCTAATCAAACGTCAAAAAAGTTATTTCGCTATACGTTCTTTCCATTGCACTCGTAGAGCAGCGCCAGCCACCACGCAGTTGTTTGTTGCTTTATTTATGAATGCAACATCAAGTTATGATCAAAATAGCTGAAACGCATTCGTTATTGTTGGGTGTAGTAGTTGAGTGGTAGTCGTTGCAATGGCAGCAGCAGCCGCAGCGCAGTATCTAATGACAACGGAAGAAGCATCAGCAACGACTGGATGTCAGTCGGGAGTCGATGCTGGTTGTCCTCTTCGGGTTGTATAAAAATTGAGAATGTTGCAGCTTCAAATGCCTACGAATAGTTGAATATAACTCTGGCAGAAAGGTCTGCATGATGTGTATGAGTTTATTTGCCAATTTTGACAGTTGACATTTATGTATGTCAGGGCTGAGTTGGAAAATTGCTTAGAAATTTAAATCACACTAAAAGTACTGCAAAACTAGGTAGTGAGTGGATATATTATGCAATCTAGTTGTCAAACTCTTCTAAGCTAACTGTTCGATTATACTTCAATACAATGATTTTTTTTTTAGAATTAATTTAAGTGCTGACATGAAGGCAGTTACAATTCAAATTTGCAAAACTTAAAACTATGCATATTCGTATTTTTAAAGACCCCACGTTGGGCGCCAGCCTTATGTCGGCGCCCAACGTGAGGCTTCAAGTAGTCCAAAAAGCCGAAGGACAAGCATGACTGCAGACATTGCAATCAAATTATACCCCACTATCCCAATTATTCGTAAGGAAAAACCGAATTCCACAGGACCATATTTCATCTACTACAATGTTGAGTCTCATTCACAAGCTCTTCACTGATTCATCTCCTAATTGCCGAATCAACATTACCGTTGCATGGAATTCGACTCGTTTCCTTTGCAAATTTAATACCATTTTCGCTCTTTCTGTGTCGGTACTCCATCTCCATCTCCAAACGAAAAAAATAAAACCCTCCCTTAATATGGAAAAATATTTTTCTCCGTCGACAGAGTATAAAACCGATCTCATGAAGTAGGTACTCCTTTGAACGGTTAAGAAGAATATTCACAGAACAGGAGAACCCTTCGCATATACGGGGGACGACAATATTTTTCAGAGGGATCACCATCACCATAATAATGCAGAGGGTAAAACTTCCTAACTAAAAACGATTCTCTTTCAAAGCATAATGTTGCTGGTCTAACTTGATGATGGTGGTGCCTTGCCTGTGCTTCGGTTAATACTTCTTCAGCAAGGGAGCGCATTGACGGCAAAATAAAACAAAAAAAAAAATATATTCAGTAAGGAAAATATAAAATGAAATAAAAATATAAAACCACTCTTTTCTCCTTCTCTTTAATACCCGGCTTCCGCCACTACTCCCCTCCCTATTTATGGTGTATATTATATGCTCTTGGGATATAAATGAAAATGCAGATGGATTGTGGATGGAATGCTATAGTATTATATAGATGTAGGTATAGGTATATTTAGATACATAACTACCACCATGTGGTGTACAGCAGAGAGTTTGAGAGGTGAGTGTTGCTTTGCTGCTGGTGTTGCTACGCCTCGCCTCACTATATGTTGGATAGAAGCTGAGTAAAGTAGAAACAGCAGCAGTGTTGAAGGCAATTTGCATGTACCCTGAACGAAGTACAGTGTCACCTAAGAGTTACGTAACGTTTGAGGGAAATGAAATAGGAATGTCCTTTCGACATTTAACCCTTTTTTACTTGAAAGAGAATTTTACTTACAATTCAAAAAGTGGCAGTATGATTACGTTGTATCTTTAATTTACAGAGTTTTTTAACAACATTTTCAAAATGGTTCATTTTTAGAAAACGTCAACGGTTTATTAACTGCCACATGCTCATGTCACAGATAGGTGATTTTTTACACTAAAATTATAGTAAGTTATAGTTCTCTAAACATTTGTCTCCCAGAAGCGAGTTTCAAAGACTGAAAGACTACTTTTTCTCTGGCTTAAGTCATTTTATAAAAGTAATTTCCTCGCATACGTCAAGTGTGCTGATATGTCGTATTTTTTGAAAAAATTCAGTTCATCGGAACATCTGCTGGAGTATGGTACAGAATCTGCTAGTTTAGTATAGTCTCAAGTAGCTACATTAAGCAAATAAACTCATAGCTCATATCTAAATTTTTAGTCTTTGAAAACATTACTCAAACTAGAGAGCTCTTGTCTGTACAAAATTATTCCACAACTCACTTTCCTAGGCTGACTGCAACGATTAGGACCTAAAGAGCTGGGAAATGCTGTCAACTTGGAAGGAATGAGTTTTAAAGTGTGAAGGACAGTTTTAGAAGGACTTGAGCACATTTTTGCGGATCATTTCCTCTGTTTGGAGTGATAGAAGATAGAATTGTCTCTTAAAAAACGGTATTAAGAAAACATTCTAATCCTTAGATGCATCACTATTTTAAATCAATCTACATCGCAGACTTGTCACTTAATTTGTTCCTCAAAATGTTTACCACCAGTGAATATACTGGATCTTATCAAAATTCAACTTTTCGTTCTAGCCTTGAAGTGCGATTGGAAAATCCATCCGAATCCGTTTACCCCCACTGTACAATCAAAATATACCTCTATTTCTCCTTTATATACACAATCGACAAAGCGATATCCACACATACAATTAAACACCCAGAGCTCGTTTCGCCTCTTGCGGACTGACATTTTGTATACCCATACAGACACATCTCAACTGGCTTATGTAAGCCGTTTGCTGCGGATGTTTTGTACTTTTATGTGTGCCCTCTCTCACCGACAGGGTGTTTCGCTTCGATTGTATTTTGTTTTGGGAAATTTTTCAACCCATGCACCCGTATCTCACTTCTTATTATCGCATTGGACATCGTCGAGGTGCGTAGTGTGTCTGTGCCGCTGGTTTCTTTGTCGATTTGACGACAATTTACGAAATATTTCCCTACGGTGGATTAGTACAGTGCAATTGATAATAATAATAAGCGGGAAATCAAATAAGAAACGTGCAGATATCCGTACACTCGTTGACAGTTGTTGTTAAGTGACAGTAGAAATTTATTTATATATTAGAGATGTCAACAATTTTGACATTTGTGTGATTATACGGTTTTTCTGTTTTTAACATACAAAAATTAATAGGATTTATTCTATTGATACTGTTTTGAATAAAATGTGCACTGAGGTGAGTTAAATTACGTTTTCTAACAATATATATATCTTAATTTAAAAATACGTGTACATTTTGAAAACTATTTTATGACAATTGAAAGTGTTGTGTTTAGGTTAACTTTGTTTATGTGAGCTCTTTTAATCTCGGTATAGGTCTGGTTTGTGTTTCGACAATTTAAAGATGTTAGAGAATAATCTTTCAGGCATTAGACTGACTCTCTAGATCTGAGGCAATAATGACTTGTGACGTTCGTGCATTAAATGCGCGCCACAGATCTTTAGTTTTGGGGAAAGCGATAAAAGACGTCACTATTGTCATATAAAATTTGGTTACAGTTCTCTTATAAATATGCATAATGAAAATCCCTTTCAATTGATTAATGAAAATTAATGGATACTCCTATAAATGTGGTAGGAATTGTAAATTTAACGTGCTTCTATTGATGTCAGTCATACAGTATGCCATTCAATATCAATATTGATCCCAATGCGATATTTCATTGGAAGCTAATTAGGACTTACATATTAGAAATGTTACTACTCTTCACATCGCGTTAACTCGCTTTACTTAGTAGGTGGGTTTTTGCAGGTGAATGACAGTTGTTTCAGAAGTGTGATCGACAAAATTCTAAGTTGAAGATTAAAAAGTATTATTGGTAAGGCCTATAGACTGTTAGACACAGGCAAAGTTAGGGACTTCAGAACCTAGCTTTATGTACAAAATGACAATTTTAACTTACATGGAACTAATTTGCACTATGGTTATTAATGTTGGATGATAGCTAATAATGTGGTGTCTCATTAAGTTTACTCTGGAAATTGTACAGGTTGTAATTCAATGACTCTTCTATTTGTCCTTTTATAAAGTCAGTTCAAATATCTTTGATTCTCCTAATTCAGCCTTAATAACCAAGACTATTAGCCGCAAAAAGTCCTCCATAATCCTTTTAAAATCCTATTTGTATCTTCTAATATTTTCTGCATCACCCTGTCTTGTTTCTTTACTAGCAGCAAATATCATTGCCGTATATGCAAATAAAAAAATCTACAAAAAAAAACTGGCAAAAACGAGTATGAATGACCTTTTTGCTGGCAAAGCATATACACTCTGCGAAAACTCGATTCTCTTTAACGTCACCGTCACCCTCAGCACTAGCCGTATGCCTTCCCTACTGCCTACACCCCCTTCCCCCCACTGCTGGTCTATCGACCAACAACATCCACCTCTTTCAACTGTCACTACACTGTGTATAGTGTTGGTCGGGCGGGCTTCACAAAATAGGTTGCTGGTTAGGTTCCCCATCTCCACACACAGCGCACTCCTCCACTAAACCGAAACCCAGTCCAATCCGCTCCACACATTGGAGTGCGCACAAAATAGCAAAATGGAATGAGAATCACCTACCTCGTAGTCGTCGACGCCCTCGCCACCCACCCGCACCCAACTATGGTGCTGTGCTGTTGCCTTGGCGTGGTTCATTGAATTGGTGCTTGGTTGCTTGGTTGCCTGACTTGGCTGGTTGACTGGTGTAGTATGTGTCATCAGAACCTCTTCCTGTGTCATTTGCTTATACTGCTGCTTTTCCAAGCAAAGAAACAACGATATAGGTAGTCATCCACATGTACACAACACACGCTCTACTCTACAACTCATCCCGCAAAATTTTAAAGTTTATTTCTTTTTATTTTTAGGTTTTTCTCTTGATTCTCTTAAGAAATCCATTCGTTTTTATTGGTTGTGTGTTCTTGTTTATCTTTGATTTTTTTTTCTTCGTTCCTTTACAAATTCTTATTTTCCTTTTTTTTTTTATTGCGAATAGTGGAGGAATCAATTGCTCAACACGTTGCTCTTTACAATTGTGTCTGTGTTTGAATTTTATTAGTATTAAAATTCAATTTTTCTACTTCACATGACATTCGGTGTTCTCAGTTGAATGTCAGATATTAGATGATAATGTTGGTTTTGGTTTTTCAGAACAGTTAGCGGAAAGTTTCGATGAATCGTCTGATTCAACGGTGACTCCTCTGACGGAAACTTTGGTTGCTTAGGGCTTGGTATGTGGGGTTAGTCATCTTTGTTCGAAAAAAAATTTTGGTTTTCTTTTCATTTAATAAATTGAATTGGTTGTCAAAATGCTTAGTCAATGTTTTTTTCAAAAATGACAGATTGAACAAACTAGGTACATAAAAACTGCAATTATACTGTTATATGATGATATTCTTCCATCGCACTCCCATTTTCCCTGTTCAAAGCGGATTTTGAATTGTGACAGTTCAATTATATCTTACCACGAAACTTCCAAACACCCACCCTTTTGATCACCACAAACCCCTTTTCTTCAAAGGCTTCTTTCACCATTCCACTTTATATTTACCACAATTTCCAACGTACAAATAAAAATACCACTACTCTCCCTATATATACCTACACGAAGCAATTGACGTCTTACTTATATGTCATATCTCCTTTCAAGATGACATATACGCACATTTTTAAGTGATAAAAAAATGTAAATAAATTATACATCCCCGAGGCCCGAGCACGTGGTGTTTTGAATTGAAATGCAATTTTCTCTTTTTCGCTCTCTTTGAAAATCCTCAGCGTTTTCTTAAATTTCCTTTTATGCCCGCCCCACCTCTGCACAAACTCGCAACCAGTTGCTGCATTCTGGCAGCACTTTGCTGCATCGCATTATCAACGTTGCGCGCTATCTGTTAGTGAAACGTCTGTATGCAACGAAAAGCATGTCAAACAATTACAATACATTTTTTCGCCTTGTTCTGTTATTTCTTTTCTATTTTCATTTCTCCTTTTGTTTTGGTTTCTAGCTCTCTTTTGTTATGTTTTCTCTTCGATTTTTTTTGTAGGGCAATGACAATTCAATTAATTTTCTTCACTCATCTTGTTGAACGCGCCAACAGTCATCATCATCATCATCGACATAGTACCAGCATAACAGCACGATTGCCGGTACTCGCTCCCCAAAGGTTGTGGCGTTGTAGTACGGTACAGAGACACATCAAGAATGAGGCTAAACCCCTTCCGTTTTAATGTTCCAATGGGGTGGGTTAGTTAGGATAGGCGGATGGTGTTTCGGTGGCACGTTCGAATGGAACTCAATATTTATTCATAAATATACAAACTTGAATGGGGAGCACATTTTTGAGGGACTTTATGCTTTAAAAGAGCGCAAAAAAGGAGGCCAAATTACCAAGGCAGACAGACACAGGAAAGAGCGAAAATAACAACCCAAAAACAGGATCAAGGGTTGTGTGCACGAGTTTTATTGTGCAGGCAAGACGGGAAAAAAGTTTTCTCATTGTGTTGGGCGCCACTTCTTAGGTGATTTAAAATCACAGCTGATTGCGGTCTATCGATAACTTGTTGATTATGATTAATGGTTTTATGAGGTTGCGTGTGCTGAATTTGTTTTGGGGTTGAACAGATAGTAGACAAGAATTTACCATCGGCCTCAAATGAATTGCTTCACTCTTTCTCATAGCTTTTCGAGCCTGATGCATGCATGAATCAGAAAATCACATGAGAAAACATGAAAGAAGAAAAAAAATTGTGTTTTTTTTTTCGGAAAATTTCAAAACTCACACTCGAGGCAAACACCGAGAGACCTTCTGATGCCAGTCATTCGTTTAGGCCAACAGTCAGCCAGCCAGCAAGACATTCAGTCAGTCACACAATCTCTCATGAAAATAACAATAATAATGGAATGGAATTTCATTCGTATGACGGGAGTGAAGAGGACAGAGATGTGAATATAACAACATCGATAAAATGCGCGCATGAGTAATTGACTGAAGTCACGAACGCACGCACACACCGGAGAAAAATTTTCATTGGCCGCTTGGTTGATTTCAGGCTGTAATTTCGACAAAGCCATGTCGACCAAATGGGGCTAGAGAGAGCGATGGTTTCTACTGTGCGCGGATGGGATTTTGATGTGAGAACCAGTGTGATTGATAATGATATAAGGTATACCTTTGATTTTGACACTAGAAAATGTCAGGCATGTTAACATTGTCAAATCGTTGAAGTTGAGTGTTGATGATTAGAAATTTAGTCAGGAATTCGTAACAGGGATGTCACATTGAAAGATATATATTGTTTTTCCACAATATCAATGCAAATGACTACGAGAGAGGGATAATTAAAACAAAGTCTGCTGAAAGTATCTACATATTTGCAAAGATATGCCAGAAACTGACTTACGTCCAGATGTCAAAATGGGATATCTAGTTATTAAATTCAAGAAATAGCCGGATCTTTTCACAAATCAATGGGATTGTGACTTAAAGTCCTACCACGCGCTTAATATTGGATATCTCAATTCTTTGTAAAGTTCGAATGTACTATAGATTCCCCGTTTCAAACTGCATTTCTAATTATCACTGGAGTCGTTGGCGTTAATTTTTGACAGTTAACCACATTCAAGCTTTATCGAAAAAACTGCCAAAATCAGTCTTACTACAGAACAAATTTATAAAAACTTTTTCTACATAAATATTAAACGCTGAAAAAAAATACAGAACAGTAATATTCCAAGTAAACGGAAGCCAATGTCATAATTCTGCGTTAAGTTTCGTGGGTCAAGTAACGGAAATCTTAACGAAACCCAGCCAAAAGTCATTATGGTCGAATAATACATGTATTTAGACATGGTCTTAAACAGCAATCCTTCTATTGCAATTTAACTTTAACTGTTAAATCTCAAACCATACCTTCCTGAGTAGAAAATTTTATATCTGACAGTCGAAATATGTATAACTGACAACTGACAGATGAAAAAAAAATACGCGCCTCCATTCACTTAAGCAAGCAAGTCGTAAAACAACTGTCATTACCTTCTGTCAAAAATAGATGTACATACATAATAACTGTCAAAGTCAATACAAATTTAATCATTCATGTAAATCCCAAAAACAAACCACTAAACCACCTTAAGTCAATTTGACCGGTCATTACTAACACCAATGTCCCGTCGTCGCCGCCAACCACCTTCTAACCGGTACAAAGTTAAACCTAAACCAACAAATTGCCGGCACCTAACCTACACAATATTAAAACCATCGCAATAAAAGTTGCATGACGGCAACGATGATGATGATGATGATAATGATGATGATGACGATGCCAACGACAACGACGTCAACATCGACTACGATGCACATTCTATCGAATTGAACTCATGCACCTCCAGCACTCGTTCCAAAGGTGCACCCTCTAACTCGCAGCACCATAGGAAATGCCGCGCATCGTGTTGTTTTCTATTTTAAAGTTATGCGGTTACGTCACCCAATTGTGTGTTGGTCAATGCATATTGGAGTGCGGGGGCGAGCGGCAGAAAAGACATGCAACCATCAACCACCATCACTCGAACAATAACCATTATTACCACAATCATCACCTGATAACACACTTACGCGTCGAAACGAACAAACCTTTTTTTTCGTGTTTGTTTTTAGTGTGCTTCCTTCTCTAACAGATGATTACGTTAATGACGACAATGGGGTGATTGTGGGCAGGTAGACAAGGTGGTAGATTGAATAATTATAATCACCATGGTGAATTTGGTTTATCGAACACATCCCCCGTCATATAAATAAAATGACAGGTAGCGCGCACAAAGTACAAGTGTCATGCCATGAGATTATAATTAATTATTGTTCTGTGTTTTTTTTAGCAAGTTGTTGATCGTCCCTGAAGGGCTTACATTTTTTTATGTCGTGTATTTCAAATTACGAATTTTCCATCCATTTTTCGTCCTGCTTTATTTAAGAGACATTTTAACC
This sequence comes from Cheilosia scutellata, assembly GCA_955612985.1. NCBI lineage: Eukaryota > Metazoa > Arthropoda > Insecta > Diptera > Syrphidae > Cheilosia > Cheilosia scutellata. The sequence goes on along the minus strand of OY015312.1, from coordinate 116,749,977 downwards.
AGAATGAGAATTAAATTCTGTTTGGTTTAATTTTTGTTTTAATATGTGAATTTGCGAGTGTGTATAACATATAAGCAATGAAAGCATAACAGGTAAAACAAAGCCACAGGCAAATACATACATACACAAAGTTACGCAGAGTTCATCCATTTAGGTTCCAAAAGGAAACTTCCATACTCATGCATATATATATATATATGTTAGATAGAACGTCGGTATATCCAGTTTTAATATCTCTGCAACAATATTACGTAGAATTAAGCACATACACATATACAGTACCACCCACAGATCAACCGACCGAAGACCACCTGAACTGAACTGTGCCACCTCACTTTCCTCTGATACGTTATTCCGTATAGAAGTATTTTCCCCTGTCGTCCTTCGTCTGCTCTGTGCTTTCCAGCGCAGTACTCCACATCACCAATTCTTAATTTTCATTCCTCGTCCTTTCGCCTGATGTGGTTAGTTTACAACCCTGCGCTCGTTTCCATTATATTTCCAACCTTTTGTACGTCATGACGACGTCGGTTCCTATCCTATCGCCAACTCTCCCCCCTCAGTATATACATGTATGTGTGTGCGTGTATGAAATAATCATTCTCACTACAAACACCTACACAGATGCTATCACAAAGAGGGTGGTAAATTTATCCCTGCCATTATGCCTTATACCGGCCACACCAGGCCCCTTTTAGATGATCCCAGCAGCAGTATCATTCCACATCAACCCCAAGCTCTCGTCATTTTATAAAACCGTATAACAGTCAACCTACATATATATATAAAATAATAATTATTATTACGGTATATGTATATACACATACACTGAGTGCGCACAACAGTGCCAAAAGGAAACATGGAGAGCTTTCATTCTATCGGCGTCGTCGTTAGGCAGCGCCAATGGGGTGGTGCTACGAGAATGAGGTTTGTTAAGTGTGGTGTAGATGGGCGGTGAGTGGGTGAATGTTCAGTGGTGGTGGATTGTATCCATGGCAACCATTAAGTCGAACACGCACATACATACAGACACACACAGGGACATACAGAGTATATCTACCATTTCACCAGTGGGAGACACAGTGGGTTGTAAAAATTCTATAAAGCCACCCTTAAGTAGTAAAGCTGCTGTTTCTGCTCTTCCATCGGAAAAGCACCGAGGGTGGAATACGTTTATACCTAAAAACCCAGCGCAGAGCGACAGAGATAGACAGCAAAATCATTATCCCGAAATCATTATTCTGATGCTATAGTATCCCTTCAAAGTTTGATTTCATTATTTCAGGATTGCAAGAGTGTTTGTTTGTGTGCTAGTGTAAATGCCACAATCGGCCCACACCTTTGTCCACCCACTTTTGAATTCACCACTAGTCCGTTTTCCCCCCATCGATTGTTGTGTTTTCATTTGGTTCTCCTTTTTTTTTTGCTGTTTATTTCGATGGCAATGTGGACCAATCAACCTACAACCCACATGCCTCGTTCGTTTGCTCTACCCAAATTAAATTAATAAAGCTTTAATTTTGAGAGCGAACGAGGCTTTAAACCAGAACAAACCATTTGTGGTGACTTTAAAGGGATGTCCTTTAATGTTGGCTTTTCGGTAGATATCACCTTAAATTTTACGTAATTATTGGGAGGCGGTGTATTTATTTCACCTGTGATCTGAACATCATCGCCATCATTCGTTCAACAATGTAATCCAAACAAACAATAACACAGCGTAGAAAATATACACAAAAGAAAAAGTTGCTTAGGAAGATACAAAAAAAAAATTGGATTTGTGAGAGAGTCGGTCAACCGGCTTCGGCTTTCAACATACATACGTACTTCATCATCGTCGTCGTCATCATCATCTCCGTTGCTACCTTGGGAAAGTTCACTTTAAATATTGAAGCGTATGTGTGTGTGCCTTTGTATCTCAAAAAGAGGGGGGTCGGGTAAAGGTGATGGGAACGTATAGCAGCACCAGCCAAGTGCTATACGCAAATGATGTGTTCTGCGGTTGGTGGTGCAGCGCCAAAAAGTTCCATTGCTGATGATGGAATGACTTGGCATGTTGTTTATACATGACGGCGATATGGCGGTCTTCACTCTTGTGTCTGGCCATCTGACGATCACTCTACCAACGATCGCGATCGATTGGTGTGATGAGTTTGAGGATCGACTGATAAATGGATCGGCGATTATGTAAGATCGATTGGAATAAGCGTGCAGTGTTTTTTTTCTCATTTTGCTGCCGTCGCTTTTCTTGAATGATGTGTTTGAAGTTTCATTGTCAAACTTTGACAGTTTGGCACAGTTTTCGAGCGGGTGTATTTGCTTCCTCGTTGACAGGTTGACGGAATGGAGTAGTTGATAGACCCTTATTGATTTCAGCATTCAACCGACCGATATTTAACTTTTTGACAGTTGTCAATTTAAAATGTACCGATGGTTAAACAATTTCATTTATTTTTCAAATCGTTCAAAAACGGCTCAAATTTGTACAGATAGTAAGAAATTATTGAGCTAAGACCTTTAGCGCAGCATTAAGCTCAGTCTACACTAATATCATAAAATATGTAAAGATCGAAATGAACTCATAAAGGAAATAGCTTTTTACAATTCAAAAACTTGTTAAAGACTTCTGGTTGCAAAGATCATCGTCATACATGACGATCTCGTTGGTTTTAAATGGGTCTAACTGGAAAAATTTAATTTATCATTCATCATTGGTGACCTCTAACTAATGCGGCCATTTTACAATTGAACTTGTTTTGTTTTAAATTTCGTAAAAATCCGGAGTTGTCATTGGGCGCCAGTTAGTATTTTTTTTTGTTGTCATGAGCTTGGATGATTTCACAGCTATTGAAATCTGATATATATGTTAGGCATCGTATTTCAACAAGTAGTGCATACAAACAGTTTTGAATATTTTACATTTTTGTTGGCCCTACGTTGGGCGTTTCAAGCTCACCCAACTCGCAATGCATTTTATAAATTATTTTTAAAAACGCTAATCTGTCGCAGGGCGCCAGTTTAACATTCTTTTTTATTGTCACGCGCAGTATGGATTGCCAAACTCACAACCTAAGTGAAATATATAATGTTAACAGATCTGTAAAAGACGCGCATACAACTGATGTAAATATTTAAATTTTGATGGCCCCGCGTTGGGCGCCATTCGACATATTTAGGATGTTTCAGCTCTTGTGCGTATTTTGCCCATCAAAATATAACGCGAAGACAATAACTCGCGGTGTAATTTGCGGATCCGAAATACCTGAGTAAAAAAGGTCAATATATTTGGTTTTGAGGCCCTGCGTTGGGCGCCAATTTTGATTGTGTTCTACAATCCCTTGCAAATCAGCATTTTAGCAAGGATAATAACATATATCCGCTACAATATAACATACCTACAATCCAATACCATTTTATCATGCAATCAACATTGCAAACATAATATTCCCCACATGACCCCAGCACCACCATTATGAGATCAAGAACTAAATTCCTAAGCCAATAAATGCAGTCATCAGGTCACATGATCATCTGTATCCTCCATGCCATTCAACATATTTCTGAAAATTTCCACCACCTACCAGAAATAACCGAATCGGCAAAAACAAAAAAAAAACAAAACAAACTCGATTAATACTGTTGCCGATGCGCCTCATCTATTGAACATACCCGCCGCTCGTCATCTTTAGTTACCAGCGCAAACGAGAACAACAAAGTTGCTGTGGATGGTGGCTCGGCTAATGCTGTTGCTTCCGATGACGATGCTGATGATGAAACCAAGGAAAGCAGGCAAAACCTCTTGCGAGCATAGAAACCTCTACTAAATCGCAAGCACAGTGAATACCGAAAGTCCATCCACTCACAGCGAGCGCTAAGAACAGAAAGTACCAGCACCAGTAACAACGCGCGCCACCGTAAAAGTGGATATGTGGTGGAATAAAAAGAAATTTCTTCAAATTGCATTTTCACATAATTTTAATCTACATTATAGCTGCAACAACAAAAGTCCCAGTTCAGTCCGTCGTCGGTCCAACTAACCAACCATCGAAAAGCTATCCATCCACCACGCCGCCACGGCTCCACGTCCCACCATCAGCAACAATAACAACACAACGGAGCACAGCACAACGAACGAACGAACGACACAGTGGTGTTTTCGAGTGATGCCGCCACCGCCGCCGTCGCCGTCGCCGCCATTGCCATCACTTTGCCTTTACTGCTGCCGCTGCTGTTTCCATCCACATTGGAGCGCTCTACAATGATGTGCTGTTTCTGTTGTGCGGCAATGTGTTGTTGTTGTTGTTGTTGCTGCTGGCTGCTGCCAGTGCCGCTGCCGTTGTTTTGCTGCCTCCACTGTACTGTACACTATTCTGCCTGACTCTCTCTGCTGCGCTGTGTTCAGCTCGGTGCTGTGCTCTGTGTATATCGAAATTGTATTAGTTTCTTTATGAATATAATCTTGAATGTGTGGTTGTTGTTCCCTTGCTTTTCGCTTGCTTGCGTCTGTTCTCTCTAAATTGCGCTGTCGGTGGAAACTCGTCTACGAGGAATTCGACCTGGGCACCCGAACCGGTCGGAAATCGTTGCCGAAGCAACTTCGGCAGGCAGCCGAGCACGAACGAAGTACGCTTCGGGTGGGTTCGTGTCGGCTTGGGTCGATTTCCAGGGTTTGTACATTTTATGTGGAAATACTTTGGTAAACGAACGAACGAAGTGATACACTATGTGTGCTATTGGCCTCTCACTCGGCCAGTGAATGCTGCCTCTCTCGCACTCGTTCGATGGCATAGCAAACTGGCATCAGTGGTGGGTTTTATACTTGGGAACAAAAATACCGAAATGCCTTTCGTCGTCATCGTCGTCGTCGCCGACATCATTCGCTCGGTACGACGCTCGTTGCTCGTTCGTTGGTAAAGTACAGTACAGTTCAAGACTCATCGGTCGGACAATATACGAATGGGTACGAACCGAACGAGCAGTAGAAGCACAAGCAAGCACTACCGACTACCATCAGGCATCACCATCAGCCAATGTTGAAGATGGCGATAATGATGTTGCTGGTTGCTGCTGCTGCTGTTGATTATGACGATGCGGATGGTAATGATGATGGGGATGACGACTGGTGCTACTTTGGCGCTGTTTCCAGCCTTTATGTGTGCTATTTTCCTGAATGCGATTTCGCCTCTGCGTCGTCAACTTCTGTAATGTTGCTGCTACGCGCATAACCAAGGCAAAAATAATAATTGTTTGATATACAGCTGAACAACTTGGTGCGCCACAAACAACGCACAACCAACGGCAGTAGAAAACACCATCAGATGCTGTTTTGCTCGACGATGATGTTGTTCAATTTCCGTGGAATGAAGTTGGCGCATGTTGTTTCTTTTTCCTTGCTCATTTTATTATCATTATTGCTTCTAGAGTTCTCGATTAAAAAGAACCCTGTCTTCATTAACTTTTCATCACAACTATTCAGAAACCTATGTACATACATTTATGCACCTTGAACTGTCATTTTGACATTTTTGCTCGTGGTTTGGTTTACTCGTCGCAATACCCAAATCAAATCGATATGAACGAACATGAATCATTGATTACTCATGATGGTAGCAGCCATCAACTAGATTCAACAACGACGCGCGGTTATCAATGCTTTTGATTGAGGATTTTTGATAACAATTCGCCGCCCGCCACCGTTATCGTTATTGCGACGCTGAACTAAACTGAACGTGTGTTTGCTTATGTCAATGTCAATGTTCTTATCGGCTACGAATGTTGTGAAGTTGTTGGCGAGCTTTTTTTTTATAAATTTTTGATAGAGATACCTACCTACAGTCGCGAATCCGAATAGTTCTCCCTTCCTGTGTCTGGTTAGTTATGTTACTTAGTGGCGCGTTGCACTGCAACCCTAGATTGTTCAGGTATAGAGAAGAAAGGAGATAGGCACATGCACTTCTTGGGGGGAATTTTAGTTTTTCGTGTTCATCCTATTAGTGGGTGAAGTTGAGTCACAATCGTTTTGGACAGACGATGAAATGTGTGCAAAGTCCTTGCGTTGGGCGCCAGTTGAAGAATTTATTTGATTGGAAATGTGTTTGATTGACAATTATTGCTTTCGTTGTTTATAGAATGAGAATATTTTGGGGTAAGCTGATGAATAGATCCTTATTTATCCTGGTTATGGTGTTCGGTGGCGATAAATTGGCGCTTTTATTGGGCGCCAGTTAACAACAGTCGGAAGTAATTTATAATTAAAAAATTATCCAACTATGGATTGATGTATTTCGATCACGAGTGTGCCAGTAAAAATCTTACATATATGTGAGCTTTACATAAGTGAGCTTTTGTTGGGCGCCAGACAGAGAGACCTTGCAACAAAATTCAGAAATTGTTTGCATATTTCGACATCCCTTATTAGCTCTACTATCTACGTTCAGTTCAAATTCAAATATTTTTTCTCACAATGACTGAATGTCAATTAAATAAAGGTACCTGCTAAAATCTCGATATGCCTACATTTTCATAATCACCTTCCTGGCATGCTCAAACACGTAGAAATCGTTTTTCATCTAAATGGCCTTTCGGCGAAAATGACACGAATTGCACTCCTTAGAAATTGATTTTGAAATACCTTCGCCAAGGATCTATCAATACATCATTTCCTGCATGTTCACTGAGAACCATAAATCCATCCTACCTGAATGTGTTGCAATGACCTCAACTCAAAATGTACCCTTGCAAGAAAATACCTTTTGGAAAATTCTAAATAAAAGAATATGCCATTTAGGTAAATTCAACCCTGACCCATGGTTCCCTAGATTATGTTTTCCTTTAAAATGTTCCGCAGTCACCCAGTAGTAGGCCTAAATGAAAATCCCTAAAATGAAACCCAACTGTCTACCTACATCGCATCGAAAGGTGAAGAATTGAAGACGGCACGATGTGGAAGGAAGAGGAAAAAAAATTATCGCATCCGAAGGGCCCATCAATAAAAATTGAAAAGGAAACGAAAAATTACACCCAAGAAGGGAGAGCAGACTGCCTAGAAGCAGTAAATGCATAAGACAAACCGAATGGTGGAGGGTTTTGCCCTTCTTCATTATGGGCGAGGAAAAAAAAACATCTTGGTCGCCCGTATAATAAGGAATTTTGTGACGTTTGTATAGGACTGTTTTGTTTTGTTTGCAGACACACACACACACACTCCCATGCCTTACTATCTCATAAACTATTCGGAATGTTTTTGCTGTCGTCGTTTTCCTCCTTCTTCCTAATGTATAGACAGTGTTGGCTTTAAAGTTTTTCATCTTCCTTTTTACAAGTTTTTATATTGGGGGGTTACGGTTCTTAAATTATTAGGGTTTAAGTAGCTTTTTGAAGGTCGCGTGGAAGTCTATTCCATTTCGGGATTAAATGACTTAACAGCTTGTAGACTTGTTGTCAAGGTCCTTTGGTGAATAATTAAGAATGTGCTAAAGCAAAAATTGTAATATTCTCGGTCTAGTTGGGCTCTAGACTACATGACAAATTGTTTTTTTTTTTTATGGTGTGAGATTGGAGAATTTTCGTTTGGTTCTCTTTGGTGTTGTCCTTTTGTGAACTTTTCTTTGACCTTTGTGCGTGGGAAGGCAATTGTTCGTTTTGTGTTATTTTTTACTTTGATGTTATTTTAGGACTTAATCCGTTGTCTGGCTTAACTACTTGTTCTGGCAAATGACGTCGAATTGGGATTTATTTTAGAAGTCCTATTGCAAGATATCAGTAACTATTACTTTTTAGTCAGATCTAAAAGATAATTTGTGTTCAATATCTGTCAAGCTTGACAGCTAAAAATAGTAGGAAGTGGTAGTATATATCCGGTGATGGTCAAGCACAATTCTTCTATTAGATTGAATTATGTCACGTATAAACGGGCCATATACGTGTCAAAGTGTTTTCAGCGCTGTCAGCTTATGGTCATCAAATCTAAATTAGCGTATTTTCCCTCCAAGTCGTGCTATTCCTTTTCTATTTTGTTAAACGTAAGAAATAGAAAAAGTTTAAGTAAGGTGCAATTTAGTACCTACCTTTTTTGATCTTTAGAACTCTATGCTGCCGAAACCTGTCAGATTTATATCTTTGAGTTGCTGTGCAGAAAATTCTGGTATCATGCAGTGAATACATGACTTACGTATTTTAGATGTGCTGTGCAGTTTGTTCCGAAAATGGGTTTAAAGTCCAGTAACCTGCTGGGCGTTGAAATTAAGACCCCATACAAAATTTGTTCTAAGATGACATATAATGAGGCAGCTTAGCAAAGTACCTTCGGACACTGAGTTCGTAACTTCGTGTTGATGTGCCACATAAAAGGGTAAATTCGTTTACTTAGTTTAAATCGCTTTCGCACAAAGTCCTATACACGTTCTCATCAAATATGTCAGAAAAATAGGAAACTAGCAAAATAACGAGTAGCAGAAAGTTACTTCATCCTTTTACTGCAAAATTTGTTAAGGATTCAATGGAGTGAATTAAAAATATATATAATACTTTTGATGACGGGACATTTAAATTTTAAAAAGGTTAAATCGCAGTACAATCCATAATTTCCACTTCTTTCCTCCTATGCCGATTATAAATGCTTGCTAATTTATAAGACAAAACGGGACAGGGAAACATACATACATAAATATGTGGCCTGTCAATTTGTTGGACTTGACATTAGTTATAATGACGCCAAACAACAACTGTCAAACAACAGTTAATTCCTAAAAAGTGCTGCCAAATCGCACACAATTTATTCATCCAATCCAAAGAATTTAAATTGCAAATTAATAAATCTTTTCATGTTCACTTGACATTCTACAATCAACTTGTCGCTACAAATCGAAACCCAAACATTCTCCTGTCCATCTTCTTCTCATATCTCATTCGATTTCATTCATAAATCGACAGAGTGTGAGAGTACCTCCAGGCAAGCAATTCAACTCGAGAAAACAATGCATAAACTGTGCTGCCATCAGCTGATATATATTTATAAAGTAGCGAGCAAGTCAACTCTTCTCAATTCATATTTCTCTTCAGTTTTTTTTTTTTATTTTCCTTAACCCCATTCTGTTGGCTTGTTTACTTTTTTCGAATTTTATTATTCCTCATCGCACGTAGTATATCACGCGTATACGCTTTTAACTACCTGCTACGACCCCTATAATTTTCAAATAATCAAAACAAACCCAAAAGGAGAGGAAGAGCGCTTAGTAAGTTTTGTATCATGTGTGCGCTGGCAATGTATATATTTCTTCCTGTCGTCGCCGCCGTCGTTGACGTCTGGTGAATTTTGCATTTTCGCCATGCGTACGTGAAGCTTTTCCGAATAAGAAAGAAAAAAAAAACACAAAGTGTGTGTTCAGTTACTCTTTACTTATAGTTTCTCTGAGGCTATGGAAAATCCTTTTTTGGTCGCCTTTCGCTCTAAACACACATTTGACAAAGCTTCGCATTTTGACGTTGGTCAAATTCTATTCCATGTGAGTCATGTGCGATATGTGTGCGCGCCTCCTTTTTGGCGAGAAAACCGATAAAATAAGGCAACAACAAGTTGATTTAAAAGCTCTTACTACTTGATGTGTTTTCATTCATACATTCTGCTCTCCCACATGCTGGATTTCCTTGCATTTGAAAATCAAATCAAAAATCGATTTGACACAGAGAAATTATATAAAGCAGCGACCTTATTTGACGTCGTCATTGTGCTCTGTGTAGTAAACGTTCGACGCGACGACAACGACGACGACGTCGGCATTTTATTGAGCAGAAAGAAGAGCAACAGCTTGGCAATATGTTTGAAATGTAAATTCTTCAAAGATTCTACGAGTGGGGATGGGGAACAGCTATGGCATATGTGGGAAGATAAGTTATAAACATGGATTTTACTGGCAGCAAGTACTCGAACGGGAGACGGAGAAAAAAGTAACGATTGTAGAAATCAAATTGCTCGTTTCTTTTTGCTTCGATTGCTACTCTACTGCTCAAGTGTGTAGGTAGGTCGCTTGGGATTTCTTTTCCAAAAGGTAGATTGTTTTTTTTTTTTTTTTTTTGCTGCACACGTCAAACTGGCAAGAATATACAAAAAGTTAAAAAAAAACAAGCCAAACCAAAAGACGTAAAGTATCGAAAAAATATATAAATGCAAAAAAAAAACGTCTTCATCGTCGCCGTCGTCGTCTCAGAGGCGCAACAGCAGGTTTCAGTATTTCATAAAAAAAATAAAATCACAAGACAGCAAATAATAAACTCCACCACCACCTTTATAATATGTTGCCAAGTAGCCACTTCTCTCTCTCATGGTTACCTTGGTGCTTTAATATCGCAACTTATTTTCGTTGTTGCTGTTGGCTTTGAAAAACGAAGCGTAAAATATGCCCCGCAATAGTCGCAAGTCGCCATCGTTGTAGTCGCATAACACCGCACACACAGCATAGCAAAAGTCAACATCATCAACTTCTGATGACAACGAGCTCCAACGAACGAGCGAGCGATCAACCTAAGATCGCACAAACAAACGAATAAAATGGCTCCACGGCAGCGGCACTGATCATGCTGATGTGAATGATGGCGGCGGCGGCGGCAGTGGGGAGGCATCGGATACGATGAAGGCAACTGCCGTCGTCATCGTCGTTCTCCATTTTATTCGATCTTTTTTTTTTTACATTTTTGTTGCCTCTTATTCAACTTTGTGGCCCGTCGCAGCAGCAAAACTCGCAACTCACTTGTGACTAGTTGTTTGGCTGGTTTTCTACATTCGATCTTTCGTTTCGTTGCCAGCACACAGGCACCGGCGATATTTTTTTTTTTTTTTCTCATATATATTCTGTTTTACGCCAGTCAGAGAAAAAATGTTTTCGAATAAAAATTTCATATCGTCGCCGTCGTTGTAGCCTTCTTATATAAAAAAAAATACAAGAAAACTTACGAAACGAAAAATGAAGAGAAGACAGAAAAAAATGTTTAAAAATAAAAAAAAAAACTATCTGTTGTGGAATTCACCAACCAGAAATACGAATCCTAAAGTTTTTTTTTTTACTTTTCGAATAGATGCATAGAGATGTTGTTTTGATAGATATACTCTCAAGCAGAAGGCGACCGATTTTTATTTACTACGCTTGTGTTTTAGCGTTTATTTTTAACCGATATAGGTACATAAATAGTTACTACAAGGTTATAAAAAGTCTTAGTCTGGATTTTTGGCACCTTTCTTTCGTAGTTTTTGATTTTGATCGATGATTTGCATTTGTTTCAAAATGTTGGGTTGAAGGTTGAGAGATTGTTGCATTTTTTTTGTATAATACTTTCAAATATTTCATTTTTATAAACTATTCAAAGTCACTGTGTTGTTGTAAGGCTCACGTTGGGCGCCATTTTTATATTTTATTTTAAATTTGGTTAATCAAAAAAATTTACAAATCTAGGATTGAGAATTTGGATTTTCTTTAGAATTATGGGTTAAAATTTCCTTCCAACCCTTCCAAAAATTAAAACGTCAAGCTATGCATAGTTTCCTATATGAATCTGCACCAAATATTTTTGTAACAAGGGCGGATAATGAAATGAAATTGAACTTTATGCTGACGTCAGACGTCATTTGTGCATTTCAGTATACCTTGCCTCTGCTGTTAGTCTATATAGGAAATGGGGAATCTCTGCTTGGGACACTGCAACTTATATCGGTCCCGGGTTGGGCGCCATCTTTTTTAAATTTGGGTAATTCTGCTTAAATGGACCTATTTTTTCATAAAATTATTCGGAACCATTGGGAATCCACAAGTACTTTCTTATTTAAGTCTTGAACTCCATTCTTATAAGCTTTCAGAATATTGACAAAACACTTTTAGGTGTTTACCATTAATTTAATTTTCATTACCATCAATTCAATTTCAACGGCATTATCATATGTAGATATTTTCAGCACAAGATATCGATATAAAGGTTACAATGTCAACTTCCTCAAACGTAAACAAATCCCACCATAGACACCCAATGTGCACAGCATATATCCACGCTATATGATCCATTTTTAGACATGTGCGCGCTCCATTGTCGGCAGAGAATAAACCCAAAATGACTCACACACGTTTCCATGGTAACAAAACCAGACATCCTATAGCACACATTATCTATCTCCATCCATATACTATACACACATGCGGATATTCAAAGTATTTCCTGTTCAATATTATAAGGCACAAACGCAACAAACATACCTACTATATGCACTCATTCCAAAACTCTTTGGGTCATAATTTTATGACGAAGGACAAAGCTCGTACAACAAGTGTCCTAGTTTATTTATTTATTTCCTGCCCCAGTTTTTGTTGCTTTTATAATTTACCATTACGTCATTAACGCAGTTCATCGACATCTCTCACACTCCTCCGTATACGCCACACGCTAATAAATTAAATAAGATCCACCACCGACCCAAATTTCGTTTTTACTTCATGGAAACATATAATAATTCAGCACAACCAACAGCATATACAGTACACCCACCGTCGAACGACCTTCAAAGTTTGATTGTCCAGTTTTGTGTTGTACCTATCGTATTGTGGATATTCAGTCGCCGTGCAGCCCCCCATTTAGGAATAATAAGAGTCTCCTCGTGCTATGCCATGCCCTCGTCACTTGTTCGGTAAAATATAAATAATTCATCGCTTTTTACCCTTTCCTTCGTCTTCGTTCAACTGAAGGTTATAATGCTATTCTGTCGATATACGAGAGGCATCAAGGTGAGAGAAAGAGAAAGAACAGAGAAAAAAAGTTTTAGCCGCCATCCAGCAAAAAACGAAGCAGTCCTTCAATTATATTCCGAAGCCCATGTGGATTATGCTTCCATTCAGACAGCGCGCGAGGGCTATACCACCCTCTCGTACAAATCTATCTATACATATATTCATCCATCCATCCATCCGGGGCATATAGATTCAAGGAAATTCATTCACCCTTAGGCGATGTTTTTTTTTTCTGTTTTGCGAACATCATCCCTTAGCCAGTTTTACCCTTGAAAATTGAATTTCATTGCGAAAGCGACGACACAGCGATTGCATTTCCTTCCAACTCCTTCGTTCTCCTTATAACCATTCACTTTTCAACTCATCCTTTTGTACCTACCCTCTGTAGCTAGTGGTATAGCCCACGCTTAAATCGTGCAGTGGGAACTTTTTCAACCAAAAACGGACGCATATAACCCTTTTACTTTTTATTTGGCGAAGCCACCCTCACCACGTGCGATGCGAAAAGTCGCGTTCTATAGTCACTGGCGGCTGCATTCTACCAAATGACTCACAACAGCTGAAGACTTCTATACTGCGGCCCGCATCCTGTTTCTACTCTTGTTCTGTCTGTGAGCTATATTTTGGTTACAAATTCCCAAAAAAAAATCTCCTTGCTCCCCGCTCGCTCAATGTCTTTGGTCTCTCTGTTTACATTTTATTCTTTTTATATATCATTTGCCGCAAAAATACATCTTTGTTCTATGGTAAAACAAAAAAAGACCAACAACTTTCAAAGTTTCTATTTTTAACCCAATTAAAACATAAACACAAAAAGTAACAATCGAAAAATGGAAACAACAACCAAAAAAAAATGTTCAAACATTTTGGCCGTCCAGACGGTCGGTTCGGTTGTTGTGCTGCAGAATTTTACCTCTTGCTTCTAAAGTCGCGTCTGTTGGCTGAATTCGCCGCGCGATGGGTTCTTCCACTGGCCGTGGGGGTGAGAATGGTGATGGTGATGTTCGTGGTTCGTGCTGCTGTCACGCTTTCTTTTGTTATTAAGTTTATGACATACATGGCTGAAAGTTCGCCCTTTTATTTTCAGAATTTTCCACACAATGGATTCTTGGGGGTGAAATGTGCCTGATGATTGGTCAACAATGTTTGATCTATCTATACGCGATTTTGACGTTTAGATTTTTTCTTTTTGTTAAGATGACATTTTCTTGTTGACATACGTTGGATTTAATGTGGTATGTGGCACATCGAATGGAATGAAATATGGTAGCTAATTTTCGGGGTGGTGGACAGAATATTTGTTTGAAGTTTGCTCAGTGATTTCTATGGGCATTGACCTGTAACCGAGTCGTATGCCACAAGTGGTTTTTGAACATTAACATATTTTGAAATATGTTGAGATTTTATCGCAATTGCAAGAATATTATTACAATTGTAAGTTTAAATCTTTCGCTTTATTTCATACATTGATTCACATAAGATAACTAAAGGGTGTCTCAAGATTCAACGATCACTAGTCAATTTTCTGAATCCCAAATTCAACATTTTTTACTTTTAACAAAGCCATCAGGATTCAACTGTAGCTCCCAAAGCCTCATTGTTCTTAAAATATTGCTTAACAATGAAAATTGTTTTAGCGCTGAACTGTCAGCTGTCACGCTGTTTTTGTTTTTTTTTTTCTATTTTTGCGTTGGCAAAATTTTTGTGGATTACCGCATTAGTGGCGCATAATTAAAATCTTGCGTTAATTTGGGGACACCCTTTACAACGAAAATTTTGTATGACAGTTGCTTTCAGCCATGAGTTTTCTAATTATATTGCAGTCCACCATTAAGCCGTTGTAAGCCTAGAGCAAATAAGGTTTCTATTACATTGACAGTTGCTGTCATCACCTTGCTACTTAGAATACTATTGTCGACGTCGAAGTTTTTCCGTTTCCGAATTCCGTTCGAATTTGAATTTTAGCTGATTTCGAATTTTCAGTGTAAGTAGGTATACTCTCCATTGGTAATTGTTGACTTCTTAATCGAGTTCGCTTTCGATTTTTAATTTTGTGTTTGTCTCTATAACAAATTACAGTACTTCTCAGAAATAGATTAAGATAAATAAATATGTAGGTAGTGAGAACTGAGCAAACCGAAAACTCTAAACACGCATCAATTCAAAACGAAATTCACTAAAAAGGTCTTTCGTATATCGAATTAGAATTTCATCTGTTGAATCTGTCACAACAAACTATAAGTTTCAAATGTAGTCCCCTAAACATTAGTTATGCTTATGCGGCTATATAATTTATTGTTTTGGTAATGTTACCCAACTGTCAGTTCCATTCAGAAAGACACTATACCTACACACTTTGACTTCGAAAAAAGCTGTAAAGCAATCATAACAACATAACCGCGATCATGCGGCTATAAAGACCTCTCGAAATTCGATTTCATTTGTCATAATCGAAGTTCGAATTTTCCTTCATCATTTCTCCATTAGGGCTTTAAAGGTGACATGACTCATCAAACTAAATCAAACTTCATATCGAAAGAATCTCTTGTTCTCCGCCCATTGCATTCGTTCAAATGACTGTTCGCGGGTAGAAACAAACCCTCTTTTTCCAACAATCCGTGTCATATCGGTAGCGAACATAACTTCCATGGAATGCGACCGCCAATTGCTCGTAATAAAAGTGCAAAGAAAACAATGGCAGCCTGCCATTGGGATCAGAGAATTGCATGACGACGACGACGGCCACCGCGTAATGACAATTCATAAGCACGTGAGTCATTTAGCGAAGGCAAAACAAATTCGGATCAATTGCTAGGTTAGGTACTGTCTGCTGAGCAAACTGTGAGAGCACTAAAACGTACTGCATCTGAAATTCAGGCGAAAAGCTGTTCCCTAATTCCTAATCGACCAAAAATAAAACTAAAATGTGGGACTTTGGATGCGAGAAAACCGAAAATAGAGCGTGGGTCGTCGCATTAAAATAATTGGAGAATCAGTTTTTTTTTCATTTTTGTTTCCAAAACGATAGAAGAGAAGAAACAACAACAAAATATATTTGACATCAAATTTAGGGTGGACGAGTAAGACAAGAAGAAGAAGAAGAACTTACCGAAGAGATTTTCAGTCAGAAAGGCCCCAAAATGTCGGCATCCGAAATGGATGGATGGTTCTACACTCTGAACTTTCTACTTTGCGCTCCACACACAACTCCCACCCAACCAACATAAATAAATTGTGCTTGTGTGTAGATGGCAAGAACCCAGTCAACAAAGGAAAAAACCATCGCCTCTCGTATAGAGTGTGTACGTGTGGAATGGGGTCGAAGAAGATCTGGGAAAAAATAAAAAAAAAAAAATAAAATAAAAGCCAGAGGAAAACACAGAGAGAAATGCCAAAAAGAACAATTTTCGTCGAAAATGATGACGGGACTAAATGCTCCAGCTCCAGCAGCCTCCTGTCTTATATCTCTATATATATTTTTTTTTCTGACTTTCTATAGGTACGTATAGAAAATCACTCTAACTGAAGAAGGATTTTCAATCTCTTGAAGGGAAAAACTAGAGAAGGACTCGGTTTGGTACCGAGCGACGACGACGACGACGACATCGATGACAACGAAGAAAGAAAAACATTCCCTTGTATATATCTATGGGTTTTTTTGTGTTTTCTGTTTTCTCCCTTAAAACCCAGAGTGGAATTAAAGGAAAGGCAGAAAGAGTCCTTGTATCTTCTACCTAAACCTATCAAGCATAGCCGTAGCCCACCCGTATATCTATAGCAATGGGAAATGTGTTTCCTTTTTTGCCTCTAGTTTTTCATGCTGGAGTTGTAGATGGGATTGAAGTAGAGAATACCGAAAGGAACTCACCCTTATTGGCACCACCGCGTACTGTGAATATAAAACGTCGTTGTGTAGTCCTCCTCGTTGTCGTCGTCGTCGTCGTCATTTCTTCTTTTTAGTCCCATTTCATTTCTTTTTTTTTTGTTCACGTCCTATGTTTCTGCTGCTGCCAACCCTCTTTCAATTTAGAAAATGTGTTTCGTACCTCGGCGCCCTATACCATTCTGTTTTGTCTTCCCTTCGGTGGTGGTAGTGTTCTGCTGCTGGGTCGGTTGTTGGTTGGGTTTGGTTTGGTATCATTCGATCCCATCGTCGTCGTCGACGGTCGTTTTACCCTATAGACACATTGGTACGTATACACTCCGATTCTGACGGTATATGACTGTCGTAGTTCTTATAAAATGCTGAGCATTAGATGGACGGGCGCCCAGGCGGAGGGAGATTCTTCAGCCTCACCCTCGTTTAGGTTTTTTTTTTTGCTTCCACTCATCCATTTCAGAGTGAACATTTGTGTAGGGTAGGATACGACCTCGGTGTAGATCCTTTCACGAAGTTAGATGGAGGGTTGAACAACGGCAACGGCAACGACTACGACGACAACCATCGTGTAGGATGATGGTGCTTTGTTGGATTTAGGACGGAATTGCTTGTGGAGATGGGGTGGTTTTTAGACTTTTTTTCGTACTTTCGTCTTATTTTCTACCATGCTGTGTGTTCGTTCCCCTTTCCGCAGCCCTTCATTTGGCTTCTACTTTAACTGAGTATCAGAGAGACGACGACGGTATTAAAGAAAGAAATTTCCTCCACAAAAAGTATGGGGATAGGAAGAGGGAATTTTACTTTATTTTCTGGTGGTTATATTCCTTTCCAGCAGCACCACCCTTCTATACTCCACTTGGGCTGTGTATACTCTGTATTTTCATTTTCGTTTTGAGGGTTGGGTGGTACTATACACATGGGTTGGTGTCGTCCCCTTCAATATTATTTTCAGATTTGTTCTTATTTTTTTTTTGTATTCTTTGTTGGTGCTGCCATTGCTCCCACAGCCTTGGTCGACGTCGTCGTCATCGTCGTCTTATCCATTTCGTTGATAACCTTTTTTTTCTGGTGCGTCTCAAATCTATATGACAGGATGTATATGGGGAGTGGGTGAGGGGGATCAGCCCCCGTGTTTCGAGCGAATTGTCAGAAAACCCTGGCGGGAAACTCTTGCTTCATTTATTTTTATTAGATGTATTAAATATTACACACCAACAAAACGTGTGTACATATTTCGCACCACTCGTGGGTTGTAGATCAATAAATATTTTATGAGGTGTCACTACTTATGATACACAACAACAGTAGTGAAAGTGAGCGAGTATTTAAAGAGTTTCTTTTCTGTTTGAATTTTTGGCGCCATTTGGCAGTACTTTTTTTAACCGTTACTTTAAAATGATTTCAATATTTTGAATTTATACTAAATTGCTTTTAATTTTTCTTTTTGCAGATTAATTCAGCAATGGGTCTTCAAGCAACTGCCGCTACAAAGCGGAAGCATGATATTACATTTGATAGTAAGGACGCTAATGCGTATACCAATTGTCCGCCACCAGTGAAAACCAGTCGATGGTCAACGCCAGCAATAAATAATAATAATAATAACAATAATAGCAGCAGCAATAACTACAATGAATCAACAACAACAACAACCACAATTATTTTAGGCAATTCCTCTCCAACGAATAACGCTACAACAAATTTAATTAGGAACACATGTGATGACAGTAAAACTAGCACAAATTGTAATAGCAGTCAGCAGTCAGTGACAGTAGTGAGCAACGGTAATCAAGTTACTATAACAAACTGTGGCGAGGATAGTATCGCAAAGTTGGAAGTTGTGGCAGCGGTGCCTTGTGAGCCGTGGAATAGCCCAGAACCGGTAGATTGTATATCGAAGTTGCAGGCAGTAGCAGTGCCTAGTGATCCGTGGGGAAGTATTTCGACGCGATCAACTCTGGCGACGACGCTTCTTAGTGCGGACGAATTAGACGACGACGATGATGATTTTGAAGATGACTACGAAGAGGAGGAGAGTATCATTCCAACTTACTGTCCACTGAGGTATCATCCCTGTCCACCGGCGAGTGGTGTAGGCGGTGGTGCGCCAGGAGGTGGGAATCCACCATCAGGATTGCAACGCAGCTACTCACCCGCCCACGGCTACAATACCCGACCGAATTACTATTCTGAGCCATTTCCACAACAGAACTGCTCGCGAACGGGTAATCAGCACCTACGAATGGGCCCTGGAGCAGGATTCCCGCCACAGTGGGGAAATTCAGCGACGCAAAATGGATTCTACGTGCCACCAGAGGCGGCGTACCCACCACCACAGCAGACAATTAGGTGTGCGGAAAATGGAAAGTCGTACCTGGAATTGGGCTGCAGTCCGGCGAGTTTTACGATGGCAAGCCAGGGCGTCGTTGGTTTGGTTGGAAGCATTAGCAATGGAATGGATGCAAGACATCCGCTGAAACGATGTTGTGACGGTCGTGCTGGCACATGGTGCAATACGAATAAAAACTGCTACAAAGATGTTCGGCTGAAGATTCGCAATTTGTCAATGTTCAAACTGTCCCGCTTCCGTCAGGTGTCCGAGCAGTCGCTCTACCGCTCGGTGCTAATATGCAATACATTGAAATACATCGATAGAGAGATTGAGTCCGAAGCGAAAGAGATGCACCAGCAGCATCAACAACATCATCTCAGCCATCACCCGCATCAGAGCCATTTGCATCATCATGTGCCCCACCATGGTAGCCATCATCATCATCACCACCACAGCCATCATCATCATCAACAACAGCAGCAGCAGCAACAACAACACCAACAGCAACAGCAGCATCAGCAACATCAATTGCATCAACAACAGTCGAACAATGCGACGACAGACTATTCCCCTGTGATGGGTTGTGCCAGAGTTGCAAGTCTAGACTACCACCAGCACCAGCAGCAGCAGCAACAACACAATCAGTTCCATAGCCAGCAGCAGGCAGGTGATAACCGCAACGGTGATTGTACGCAGCAGACGCCTTATATGAATGGCATGTCAAAATCGAGTCCTTTTAACACTCACCCGCCACAGCAGCAACATCCGCTTCATCAACAACAACAACAGCAACAGCATCAGCAACTTCAACAGCAGCACTGCAGCAGCAACGATTCCCTGCATCCATACGATCACTATCCGTTCCGGGAAGCACAATCCGGGCGTGCGACACCTTTTCCCTCCGCCTCAAATCCCGTGACTGCAACACCAGTGACGTCAGTCACCAGCACAACTGTAGCCAGTGATAACGACTCAGGATACGGCGAGGACGATTCAAATCGCTCTATCAACTGGAGTTCTGTGTTAAGTCTGTCCTCTCAGTCGGCGTTAGATCCGCTCAACAACAATGACTTGTTTACAATACTGCCACCTGCCACATCGTCTACCAGTCCACCAGCAGCCGTACCCGTCTCCCTAACATCGACTACAGTTTCAATAAGTGGAACATTTACTGCGTCTTCCGTGCAAAGCAATAGCAGCTCAGTGTCCACATCTTCTTCCTCGTCATTTACCAGTGCAACGGCGAATAACAGTAGTACGCCAACAACTTTCACCACTTTGTCGACAATTTCATCGTCAACGTACTCACTGACGTCATCATCGGCATCAGCATCGTCATTTGCATCAGCGGCCGCTGCAGCTGCGTCAACCTGGGAATATGGCTTCCTCGACATGGACTTTGGTTTGGGGTCCGAATTTACCGAATTGGTGCCCACGTGTAAACTATCCTCAGATGATCTGTTCAAAAGCGTTTCACCAGTATCAGCACTGAGCGCGTCACGTTATTCGTCCGTCCACGACAACGAGCTGGAACATCCGGCACACATAATGGTCGGCAGTTAGTATCAGTTGTAAGGGTGCAGTTCTGAGTTACCTTGTGCAGTTAACATACCCGCCCTGTTTAATTCAATAACGAACGAAGAGGAGATGGAGTTCAAACACTAGTTGCCCGCTGAACTGTCAACTTGAAGGTTTCTTAAACAAAGAGCAATATGGGCGCGATTCATCGATGAACTTACCTCCCCTTTCAAGTGCTGAATTTATTTGACTACAGCTGTCACTGTCAACTGTCAAAAATATAAAGATAAACTGATGAAAATCAATAATTGTAATATTGCTCAGGTTGTGAACACTTAAATATGTAATATGCGTTAACTTCGATTTAGAAGAAGTTTAACTTCGAATTAATATGTTCTGTTTAGCATTTCCTGCATTTATGGTTTTATTTGTATGCACATATATGTAACATTTAAATGGAGACAAAGTATTAACTTACAACAAGTATTATTAACAAGCATATTCAATTTGTGATTCTTAATAGAACTTGTTCCAGACTGTACGTAAAAATTGTGCATTACTATAATTTTGATGTAATTAATTTTAAATCGGAACAGCAATATCCATAATTATTATTAGCCTTTGTCTAGACTTTTCTTAAAATCACTATTATTGTATTTATTTTTATAAAAGTCTCCATTCTACGCCGCAATGAGATTTATACTTCTTTCGCATTGATTTCAACAGACCATTGAGAATATCTATACAATAAAACAAAGAAAACTAAAACACAAACTCTTATTTGAAAAACCAATCAAATTACAACAAAAAAATGCTAAACATGAAATAATTCAATACAAATAAAATAAAATTTGTTAACCTTAAACTTTGAATACTTACAACAAATTATTAAGTAAATACATTGTAAATAGAATTAAATTTAGCTCTTAAGATAGCTAAATTTTTAACTGTAAATATTAATTATAAATATATTATTAAAACAAAAGTATATTATATATATATATATTTAAAGACATTATATTGAGATATATTATTAACTAAAGAAGCAACAAATTATAAGTGAATAAATTAGTATTTTATTTATAAAACAAAAATGGAAACCAAGTTTTATATTAAAAAAAAAAAAAACAAAAAAAATATTTAATTGATATTAAAAATTCAAACAAAAGAAAAAATAGTTGAGAACAAATATAGCAGAAGCTAAAAAAAAGAAAATAAATTCAATTTATTATTTTTCAAATTAAAACCCAACTTTTGTTTTTATTTACAAAATTTGACGTTCGCTTGGTGGTGGTTTTTTGTTCGTTCGATTGAATATAGTGCAACTAATCCTTCTGGAAAACAGATGCAGGAAATTTGGCAATCCTTTAATCAAGAATGGTGGTGTTATTTCGACTATTTTTTGTCGAATGTTGCTGAGGTAGATAGATGGGTAGGTCTAGGTTGATGAGAGGGAATAGCTTCACCTTATCATACTTAAGTCCTTGAGGACCCATTGTGTTGGTGTTTGGTCCCAGTTCCCATACTGGATTTTTCCTAGTAACGTCCTCAGAAAACTAAAGTAAGACATCAGCAGATAGTTCTTGTCGTAGTAATGGAAGTAGTATCTTCCTATAGTGTTCGATACCGGTGGTGACACAGTGACACAGTTAGTTAGGCGGTGACACAGTTAGTTAGGTGTATTCTCTTAAGCTTTCTTATCGCCGCATCCTCTGCATAATGTTGACATCAAAGAGCTTGAGTTTCATTGTGCAGGAGATTATAGCCGGTGAGTACTCGTACCAACATTGACATTGACTTCCTTTTCGCGGTGGCTTTGTCGTGGTGGCCAGAGCTTCCTTCATATATCAAAGGTATTAAGCGATTTCCACCTACAATATGTAGGAGGATTAATATAGATGGCGCAACAGGTCCGAATGTCTAGGCACCCTTGATGGCCTTCTCACCACAAGCAAAAAAAAGCAAAAAAAAATGTTTCGGTTGCATTTTACTGATAGCTATAATTGAAGCCTAATACGCACAACATCCTTTCAAAGGTAAGAATTTATTTATTGTGAACAACTTCTGCAGAACGTGTGCTTATTTCAAAAGGAGGTTTAGCGTAAATGTTTGAAAACACTTTAGTAGACCCGCACGTTCTTCTACAAACAGTTAATTTCCATTACTACCTGGAATTTCTTAGAGAACGATTGCAGGAGCTCCTTGAAGATTGTCGATTTGGCCCCAATCCTTGGCCACCCAGATATCCTGACATTAACACCCATGGATGTTTTATTCTGGGGTGCTATGAAAGAAAAATCTTATTTTTGAGAAATCGAGTCTTATTTCACCATTTTTGTCAGACGAAAAACGGCTTTTACTACAACTTCTGTTGATCGTACGTAAAAAAGTTGCTTCACATAATTTTTAGTAAATTTCTCAAGGATAAAAATTTCATAAAAAAAAAAAGAAAATTTTTGAAGTCAACATTTTGAGAAAAAGGCATTTTAAGTAAAAAAATGTAACTAATTTTCAAAATTTTGAGTTTAAGGAGCCATAACTTTTTTGTAGCTACCCAGATGTAGCCAAAGTGCTTAAGACTTGTACGCCTATAATAGTTTAGAAGTTATAGCGTTTTAAGTGGTAACACCTCCAAATTAGAGGCCACCTACTTTGATGGGCTATAAAGGGAAATACGATGAGAATAGACCCCCCTGCCATAAAATTTTTTGTTCGGCATAACTTCAGGAATCTTCCCTTAAAGGATTATCCTTCTTAACTGGGACAGCCTGTATTTACGATCGTACCGCGGATAGTCTAAATTCCTCTACGAAGATCACATCCCCTACTAATATTCCCTTCAGACGATTTTTCAGACGATTACTACTACCTATTTGTTTTCAGACGTTTTAAAAATTGTTTCAGACGTTTCCAATATCTGATTTTCTGATGATTTCTATTTATTTTCTGACGATTTCTATTAAATTTGAGACATTTTTTCAATTTTTGCCGACTAAAAATACAATTTTTTTTTTTCTAAAAAATACTACTTATTTGTAGACGAAAAAATTGTAGCCTTATGCCCAAAACACACGTGCAGGATTCACTGCGCAGCAGGATTAGAATACACATGTTCTTATGTGGTGAAACAAATGTAAATTCTGCAGCCACCGCAGCACTGCAACATGTCTCTATTTCTAAATCCACTGCATAGCAACGCAGTGAATTAAATTAAGTAGACTTGGCAGCATCGAATTTTTAAATTCAGCAACTGATGCATACGAGGAAAAGAGAGACAGGAATTATTTGTCGTCTTTGTTTCACTCACATATTTTTCCCATCATTGACAGCAACCGCTGCAAATTGAATTCTGCACATGTGTTTCATCTGCAGTACTGCATGCAGTGAAGCATTCAGAATTTCTGCACATGTGTTTTGGGCATTGGTCAGACCATAATCCCCATTTAAGGCTTCAATTATAGCTATCAGTAAAATGCATCTGTAAAAATACGGAACAGAACAAAACTGACACATTTAACCATAGCATATCATAGGAATTCAGTGGAATACTTCGAGAAACTCAATGAGAAGTTCAACAGAAAAAGTGTTTCGTACGGAAATATTAATAAATTCGTTTTCAAGAAAAGTTGTAGATTAATTGCTTATTTTTTTAGATAAACTGACTTTATAATTCAAAAGCAACATTTTAAGACCAAGATTGAGTTCAACGATTAAGTTTAAGTGCTCCAAAAAAGCAAACAAATTTTTTTCGGTTGCATTTTACTTATAGCTATAATTGAAGCCTAATACGCGCACAACATCCTTTCAAAGGTAAGAATTTATTTATTGTGAACAACTTCTGCAGAACGTGTGCTTATTTCAAAAGGAGGTTTAGCGTAAATGTTTGAAAACACCTTAGTAGACCCGCACGTTCTTCTACAAACAGTTAATTTCCATTACTACCTGGAATTTCTTAGAGAACGATTGCAGGAGCTCCTTGAAGATTGTCGATTTGGCCCCAATCCTTGGCCACCCAGATATCCTGACATTAACACCCATGGATGTTTTATTCTGGGGTGCTATGAAAGAATTATTATTATTTTTGAGAAATCGAGTCTTATTTCACCATTTTTGTCTGACGAAAAACGGCTTTTACTACAACTTCTGTTCTTCTGCCCAGATGTAGCCAAAGTGCTTAAGACTTGTATGCCTATAATAGTTTAGAAGTTATAGCGTTTTAAGTGGTAACACCTCCAAATTAGAGGCCACCTACTTTGATGGGCTATAACGGGAAATACGATGAGAATAGACCCCCCTGCCATAAAATTTGTTGTTCGGCATAACTTCAGGAATCTTCCCTTAAAGGATTATCCTTCTTAACTGGGACAGCCTGTATTTACGATCGTACCGCGGATAGTCTAAATTCCTCTACGAAGATCACATCCCCTACTAATATTCCCTTCAGACGATTTTTCAGACGATTACTACTACCTATTTGTTTTCAGACGTTTTAAAAATTGTTTCAGACGTTTCCAATATCTGATTTTCTGATGATTTCTATTTATTTTCTGACGATTTCTATTAAATTTGAGAAATTTTTTCAATTTTTGCCGACGTTTCCAATTTTTTTTTCTAAAAAATACTACTTATTTGTAGACGAAAAAATTGTAGCCTTTTATGCCCAAAACACACGTGCAGAATTCACTGCGCAGCAGGATTAGAATACACATGTTCTTATGTGGTGAAACAAATGTAAATTCTACAGCCACCGCAGCACTGCAACATGTCCATGTTTTGGGCATTATCACAACTCCATTTGACATTTGGGCCTTACTAATAATCATTTTTAGTCTTCAACTTAAATACTTTTACGAAGTCACAATGGCGAACATTTTCATAAAAAATTACCTATTGTGACCATCAAAATATCTAAGTTGAAGGTTAAAAATGATTATTGGTAAGGCCCAGCGACTATTGCAGAATCTGCAGTAACCGTGAAAAGACTGAATCTATGTATCTGAACCTGCAAGTACATATACAACTGTCCTGTAGCTTGAAAGTCCTTGGTAGACCTTCTTTGATGACCTTAAATATCTAGTCATCATATAGCTTAAAAGACTCGAGGTAGGTACAATCAATTGGCCTCTATGATCTCTGTCAGAGATGTTATGCAGCACAAGGAACTGTCATGTGTGTCTAGTAAATTTTGACAACGTGACACGACATCGCGAAATCGACTCAATTGTATTTTGATCTTTATGCGTATTCCTAGAAAATGTGAATATTTTTATTCGCCCTGTTCCATAGACTCTCAACGGAACGCGCCAATTAATTGGATAGACCTTTCAAAACTCACAAGACAATAATAAGAACACGAATTTGTAGAATACAAGAACAAATTTTACAAGTGATATCAAATGGTTTTTACAGCAACGAAAAACAGTTAGTCGCAAAATCCTGCATTGTTCTGACTGCTTTTTCACGTAAATATGCATTACCTAAACATTTATTCTGAGAGTAATTTCTCATAAAGAATTAAATAGGTATACCTATGTATTTAGTAAAAAAATAAAAATTAAAAAAACGCCAAAAAAATGTTTATATTCCAATTTAATTTTATTTCAAAAATCCTTTAAATTTGCAATGCCTTCAGAGGAAGTTGAATTAAGGTCACTTTCTGATTCCTTTTCTACTTCAGCAGTTAGACTTCTGCTCGGAAGCCCCAGCTCGAGCTCCTTTTTAATGGCATCTAATTGCAAGTTATAAACCTCCAACTGTAGTTTTTTTCTTTGCAGAAAAAGAATATCTTCCTCGTGGTTTCTTGAGGCGTTTTTTCTCTTCAGTCTCATTTTCCCGGAAGATGAAGGTAATCTAAGATCGAATTAGAATTTTTAAACGTGTATAGTAGGTAACAAAATGGTGGTTATCAAACTTTGATTCCTCTTGATCTTGATGGCCCTCCTCCTCCTCTATTTTCACTGTCAATGGAAGCACAGCCACATCATCGGATAAAATTGAAGATGACTCGTCAATACTTCGCTGATGCACAGTTGGAGATTCTTTCCCAATAATACTGATAATGATTTTGTCAAGATCATTTAAAATGCGTTTATAGCGACGCGCTGAACCTTTTCTTTCAGAGTTTGAAAGTTTATTCTGAAAAACATCAAAAAAATGATCAAAAGGTTTACCTATTGAAATTGATTATTATGTACAAACTCTCACCAGCGTTGCTCTCTTAATATTTTGCCAGGCAATATCTCGAAGGTATTTATAATCTTTTCCATTGAAAATGCCTTGGTCGTTTAAACTGCTTAAAATTTGTTTCCACTCCTTAGTCTTCACTTCGTGCGTTAATGTATTTGTAAATTTTCCAAACAAAATGTCTTTTCTTTCCTTTATGAGTGAAGCAAATAATAATTTGTTTTGACTGCTCATTTTGACCCGATTACTTTGACTGTTCACAAAATTGTAAATTGCATTATTTGTAGATTACATACAAATTGCTCCACTTGTGAAAAAATACTTTTTAAAATTTGTTGACAATCGATTTTATTTGCAATTTGTTTATATTTACAAATTTGTAATTGCGACTTACAAGTAAAAATTTGTAGTTGTAATTTGTAAAATAGGCCACAGGAGAAAAAATATCCACAATCACTTGTAACTTTTCTTTGTCAACTAACTAGAACTACTGTCAAACTACAGAACATCCCAGGTGTGCGCAAGAGGGTGCGTTCAGCGGTTAAATGATTAGTGAAATGCCATATATCAGAATGGAGTGGTGTAGAGAAACCAAAAACAAACAAATTCACATAAAACTATGTTTTTTTTTTTTTTTTTCAAACCACGCGAGTTAACATTTTAAAGGGATTGAATGTGAAATAATGAGCGAACATGAGCCGAACTCGAAAATACCCCAATGTGCTCCAATTATTGGATGTATTTAGTTGTGACTATATTTCGGGTTCAGCAGTTACACTCTGACGATGTTTTTAGGCCATCCGCACACGAGTAGTAACTAAAAACGGTGTGGAAGTCGTAGTAATCTGGTCGCTCAGAACAAACATTATAGACCACCCAAGCGCAGAAAATTATATACAAAAAATTTCCCTAATGTGGTTTTCGGTTGGGAGAAGACATTTTTGTTCATCATTGTTGCGTCATGTGTGTCCCTTCTTGTTCTTGTTGGCATCATTATGCTTGGTTTTGCCCTTGTTCAGGACTCAGGACTAAATTTATTTATGCCCTTTCTGTTCCAAACGTAAATAACATTCGCTGACTCATGTTCTAGGAAGTTTTACTTTATTTTTTGGCAATTTCCACATTCCACAATGTTTTAGCTTACCCCTAAACGTTATTATAGAAAAAGTGCTGCCATTTCCATTATCCTGATGCACAACCAACCCGTTTGGAAAAGAAATCGAAAATTAGGTACACATTTCTCAACCGGTTCGTCGTATTCAATGCACAAACCCATACGGCAATAAATATAGCAACAAATACTTCACTGCAGTTAAACTTTTTGTTTGCAGTATGTCCGCCAGATGGGGCAAAACTCATTATTTAGGGCATTCCATATCAAGCAACACCGAGGAATGGTGCTAACAAATCCCACGGCAATGAAATTCTCAGAACGGAGAACTTTCTTGTAAACAAAAGTACAGAAATAAATCATCCAATTACTTGCGTGCTAGCCATTCGCTAGCTTTTAAAGCAACTCTCTGGGTAATCGATGACAAGTCCAAAACCAAACAAAACTAATCTAAAATAGTAGATCTTGGTTTTTTTGTTAGATACATACACTTTAATAAAATGCAAGGTATTCAAAAACACCTTTGCAGCTATTCGCCTTGCTAATTAATACATTATCAGTTTCCATTCCTAGATCATAAACACCTCCTCCTTAGCCATTGCAACCTAATTTACTGAGAATCACTCGAGCTCGAACTAGAACTATCTGTAGACATCACTTCCACATCATCTTGTGAAGCCTCCTTGTGTGCTCGTGTCTCTAATGCAACAGAATTGCCTGACGAACCCATTGACATGTGCAACTCGCCCAGATTATTCCAATTGAATTGATTTTGGAATGCACTCGGTACTTCGCCAGTGGACGGGTTACGCTGTATATCGCTTATGTTATTCTGGTGTGGAACATTTGCTCCATTTATGTTTAAATCGGATTTACCCAGAAAGCCATTACGCATTTCGATATCTGTTGGATATGGTCGCCGAACGTCTCCTTGTACCCACGTTAGAGGAGCACAAACGGCATTGGCTGCACTAATGCGATGAGCGTACTTGATTAGTTCCTCAGAAGAAACAGGTCGTTTTTTCGCTTGTGCTATGCTGCAGAGTTTTTGCCTCGCTTGGAAGAGGGCAGTTGATAGCACCTGCTCAGCTTCCTTGAGTTGTTTCTGAAGTTTCTGAATTTCTCTGTCCTAAAAGAAAATCCATCACAAATATGCAAACGAAATATTTATGGACATAAAACTCACATGAACATCGACTTTAGCTCTTAAGTCATCCATTTTTTGTTCAATTTTAGCCTGTTCGTCGGCCAATTCCAACATTTTGCGAAATTCCTCATCCTTTGAAACAAGCAAGTCGACCAAAGCACTATGTTCGGCACTGGATATCTTCTGATGTTTTGGAGCGATGGTGTTTTCAATCAGCTCTCTGAGAAGGAAATTCAATTATTAGTTGTTTTTTATTAAAATTTAACAAATTATACTTGGAAATTAATTCGATATCATCAACTAAAAGCAGAAGACGCTCTTTAGTGCTCAAGTGGAATGACATTTTGCAAGCAAAAACAAAAATTTCACATTTCAGTTGACAGTTCGTGAACTATTTTCAAGAGTGTGTTCGGAAATTCGGTTGTGGATTGTGTAGATGAATATATAGGATAGAATCCACACTTCTTAAATTGAAACAAATATGTATATCGAGAAATGGAGTTTTTGAAAATGAAATATATAATTTAATTGTGACAATAAATAATGACATAAAATGAAAATTAAAAAATTTTTTGAATGTGACGCTCTGAAGGAAATCTATGTTAATTTCGTGTGCCAATTTCCTCAGATAATTTTCTGACACTAACGTGATGGAAACGATTTTTTAATTGTCATAAAATGTATTCTTCTAGCTCCGGGGGCAAGGTAAAAAATTATTCAATATCCAATTTTTTTTTTACGTTATTTTGCTTGGTTTTTGCTAGAATGTTTTTGAAATAAGTTACTGAAATTATATTTCTTAAAAGCTCGAAATCAGAGAAATTTGAACAATTGACAGACTTTGACATTTGCCACTTAACTTGTTTAATTTTTAATTTTATTCGCTAGTTTGTGGAACGCGGGTTAAAGATGTGGATGGCGAATAATTGAAACATTGACAACTCCCGTGGAGGGTTTTCTCGGCAGAAAGTTTGAAATTCGAAATTTCGTTATTTAAACGGTTTTTGAACTTGTTCTCATTTGATGGGAGAATTAATTGTCCTACTCTTGGAATAGAAAAATGTGAAATTTTAAAAAGTGGTTTGTTCGCATTTTATCAATTATCAATTAGTACGTAAATTCTAAAGGACCATTCACATGAGAGCGACCTACGAACGACCGAATTTTCGCAAGTTTTGAACATGAACAATTTTCTAGGTCGCGGCAGTTCGCGAATTTCAGCCATCAGTTTCTACCCGGAATGTCTAGTTTGAGATTAAGCTCGAACGAATGTTTTATTCGCTGGTTTGTGGAACGCGAATTAAATGATGTAGATTGCGAACAAACTTTGACAATTCGCGCCAAGAGTGTTTTCGTTCGCAGCAAAAAGTTTGGAATTCAAAATTTCGTTATTTAAACTGTTTCTTAACTTGTTTTCTTAATACATTTTGAAAGAATAATACTCCTCTTGGAATAATAAAATGTTCAATTTTCTGTTTATAAATGCATAAGAAGTTGTACGTCTGCATTTGATCAATTCGTTCAATCGCTGCTCCCATGTGAATGGTCCTTAAGCATATATAAGGTCTGTTTTTTTCCACATCTATCTCAGTGAAGTAAAGTAAAGTAGGATTTTTAACATGCAATTAGAACAACTATATAGAGTCTCGAAAGTGTCAAACAGTTTGTAGTTGTTGTAATTGCGTGTTAAAAATCTAACTTTACTTTACTTCACTGAGATAGGTGTGAATAAAAAACAGACCTATAGAAGGATAGCAAAATGGTCTCGGGTTTCATTTTTGGGTTAAACTCACTTAAACCCGGGTGTAAACTTTAATCCAGATTCAAGAGAGTGAATAATAATATGGTCTTTTATGACTGTACCTATTTTACACACTTATTATGGATGATTATAATATGCCTGTTTTATTTCACATCTATCTCAGTGAAGTAAAGTAAAGTAGAGTCTTTATCACACAATTTCAATAACTACACACTGCTTGACACTTTCGAGACTCTATGTTATGGTTGTTGTAATTGCGCGCTGAAGATTCTACTTTAGTTTACTTCACTGAGATAGGTGTGCAATAAGACAGTTCTAATGACAAAATGGGTATGCAATCTGCCTTATCGAGGTATCCGTCGAAACGGAAAATTCTCCGATTTCATACGAATACGAATCGGAGGATTTTTGTTTCGAGGTATTCTTCCGAACAGCTTTTCGGAACTTCTTTTCGACAAATATGGAAGGCACACTGGCATTTCAGTGCGATCAAGTGCGTTTTTACTGATATTTTTGACAGCTTCGTACGAATTTTCTTCCGATATGTTCCAACAGGAATTGGTTGCGGAATTTTGTTTACTACGATTTGCAGTGAAGTATTGATAAATCGAATGTAATTTTAGTCTCCGACGGAGTATGCGTACCTAGCGGAAAAAATTCCGTTCCGATCGGATACCTCGATAGGGCTGAATGTAATTATACAAATATATTTTTTCTAACATCTCCATCACATTAAATCTAAGAAAACCACAGTCGCCGGCATGCAATTCCAAACACTCCCCATTTGTAAATAAAAACAAATGAATACATATACGTGGTCTGAGACAGTGTAGAAGGAATCGCATTTGTGCGTTTTTTAAAAATGTCAAAAAAGCTTCACCTCAAGAAATATATTTCTGACATTTCTCTATGCAATTATTAGCTTTTTCTACAAACAACCACCATTTTACTTCAGTGACATTCCATCGCTCGACGGACAAACTCGCAGGTTAATTATCTATTTCTTCGCCAATTCGTTTTTGTCATCGTGCGTCGTCTCGCCGCCGATTCAGAAAAAAGATAACAAAAATTCGGC
The DNA here is from genome assembly GCA_955612985.1 of Cheilosia scutellata. Lineage (NCBI taxonomy): Eukaryota > Metazoa > Arthropoda > Insecta > Diptera > Syrphidae > Cheilosia > Cheilosia scutellata. The sequence goes on along the minus strand of OY015312.1, from coordinate 116,718,205 downwards.
GCATCCATAGCCTTCCCCAATTGTAATTTTATCACTTTTCCGCACCTTTACCCTTTCACCTGGATTATCATAATCGTCGGGCTCCATTCAGTCGTGTGGATGTAGTGTAGTGTACGGTTTATTTACTTCTCTCCGCGAAGAGTGTGTTCAGCTTCAGCATCGGTGATGCTGTTCAGTGTGTTCCTGTTAAAATTAATTACAATCAATTAAAAAATTATCCCACCCCACCGTGTTGTTTGATTGAACGGATCTATAGCAGTTCTGGTAGTTTATTTTTCAGGTGTAATTAAATTAATTTTCGCTGATTGTTTCTTCTCTTAGTGTGGTTTTCCATCCATCTAGCTGTTTTATTGTCGTTTTTTGGGTCAAGTAGTGGTGTGGCGTGTGACGGTATTGCTGACGAGATGCTAAACACAGGTCACAGTCACAGCCTCTCGAATCTTCAAGTGTGATGTAAAGAGGGAAATACCTTTGACAAGGGAAATAGCAGCAAAAAGTAGATTTTCATATTATTTTCCTCAGTGTCGTGAAAATGTGTTTCTAAGAAGAAACGAAGAGATCTGCAAACAAAATTATTGTTAGAATTCTGTTGAAGCGTATTCTTTATATACAAGCAAAGGAAATAAGTTCGTCGTCATCGTTTGCTGCCAACATCTGGATTTTATGATGTTTTACTGAGGGAACAGCACAAAAAGGTAAGTACTGCAAGTAGTGGAATGAAATTACAAAACGAAAACACGCAAGTGAATCTATCTATTCCAGCTGTGAAGTATCTCACAGTACACATAGGAAGAAATGCTAGCATAAGAACAAGTTGACCCCCACCAAACTATCATCAACCACAATAATATGGTTGCGGCAGACTGAGGAGATTGCTGAAGGTAGTGTTTTATTTTTCTGGTTTCTGTTGGTTGGGGCAGGGAGCAAGGAGCATGGAGCAGCCATTCCATGGAGATGCCAAAGCCATAATATCTATAGCCAACGAGACATATTTTTATTTCCTCTTTTCATCTCTTTATTTGGGGTTTCATTTCTGTACGTGTTTTCTTCTGACTTTTATGTGCACAAAGTGTGCTTCTTTTCGGGTGTTTTTAAGAGGATTTCATTTTTATTTGGCTTCGTTTTGCTGCTGGTGGAATGTAAACATCTCCAATGGGGTTTTCTGGTTCACTGCAATGCAATTTTTAAAGGGAATAATGTCGCTGGATCTGGAACGTGGGAGTTGAAGTGTGCATGCCTTGGCGATATTTTTGTTTGTCTACTACCTACCTACCTTTACCATGTTATAAAACTCTTTGTTGTTTATATTTCTTTTTGCATTTTATTCAGCAGCAGCATCGACCTTCAATCGAATATTATAGCTGAAAGGAGAAAAATAAGGCAAAAACAACAGAGAAAAAAAAAAAGTTTTACTTCTTTAAGACGTGTTTTTTCTGTGGAATGGGGAACCGGTTTTTGCAAATTGTTGGCATTTCTTTTGTATATACTTTTTATAGATGTTACATGCAAATTAGGCACAAATGACTCAGTTCACGTCCGCAGAGTTGGTAGCGGTAAATGAGGTCTTTCTAAATTAAAGGTAGATATTTAACTTATTTCAATGTATTTTTAGGTAGAATAATTGTGTATTGAAAGGGTTAGGTTGGGTTAGGTTAGGTTTAAAAGGGGTTTACGGCACTAGGCACCATAAGAGTCCATCGGGATCCCTATATTTTGTAGTAAACTACAGTGGGAAAATACCTAACACTACTTGCCATTGACAAACACCCAATTTCCAATTTCGCTGCAGATATCAATTTGCCCTATGTAGCTAGTATGATCTATCTTCTTGGAAGAAGTACCTTCAGAGAAATTTGCTTCGACTACGAAATTTGCATTGCATTGGCACAGTAGGTATGTAGGTACATACATGTTTTACATCTTCCTCCACTTGTCGTTGCAGAACCTGCAGGTGTCCGAGTTTGCCAGTCTGAGCCTCTTGGTTGAGTTGTTCCCCTCCTAGCAAGGATTAGGATTATTGGTTTTAGGCAGAACATCAAGGCACCTATAAGATAAGTGGTAGGTAGCAATAAGTGAAATTTGTAAATCCACCAAATTTCGAACATAAATATTAAATTGATTGAATCATGATGCGTGGGGCACTTACAGTCTGGGTCGAAATGAAAGTACGATAAATTAACCCTTTGTTATAGTAGGTACCTTTACACAGCACCTAAATTAATCATTTCGGCTAAATTCAGCATTTCAGGCCAAATGTTCAGCATTTCTCCATATATTTTCCAACATTTCGATACGTTGGATTTCAGCGAAATATCGAATTTCATCGCTGCATTTGTAAGTTTGTCAAATCGAACAAACCTCTTCACTAATTCAGCACGTCATTTGATGACTTTTCAGCTCACTGACAAAAAAAAATCAAAGTAAAAACCAACTGTCAAAAAAATTTCAATTTTTTAAATAAGAACCAGCAATGGATCGTAAAAGCTACAAAAAAAGAAAGAAGATACAGATGAAGAAGGAGAAAATACGTGAGCCCGGCGGCAACCGTAAAATCCATACGTCTACATCGAGTCAGCAATATTTTCAATGCACGGTACTAATAATAATTTTTAGTGCCCAGGCTAACTTTTACGAAGTCAGAATGGCGAACAATTGCATATAGTAAAATGATCTATACTGTGTCCGTCAAAATTTTTAAGTTGAAGGTTAAAATGATTATTGGTAAGACCCAATAAATAACTCTAAAAAAAAAACATTCAGCTAGGTTCCAGAAACCAGAAATCGAGTGAAATCTAAATTGCAAATCGAGTGAATTCGTTTTCAGTGTTCTGCATTTCGAGCGATTCGGAAACTCCGACATTTTTTCGAAATCACAATTTCACTTTGCATCAATTCCGAAAATTTTGAAATCAATATCGAATACAGTGAAATGTAAAACACAAAAATTCATTTGCGATTTCATTTCGAGTGAAAGTGAAGTGTGGAACCTAGCAGATTATTTAGGTACAAACCACTTCTGATTTCGAAAAACAAGGAATATTAGTAGGTAATCAATTCTGACACTAGCTCTAGCAGTCATTTACAATGTTGAAGTTTCAGTGGGAACGCAGAATTGGATTTCGAAATTTTGCTGGATTTCTGCGTAATGCTGGATTTACATTACCACTTCAAAAAGAAAGATCCGTCTTCCACAGTCAAGGCTAATGATGTATAAGAGTTAGACCACAAATCTCCATAAAAAAGTTATGGGATGGCACTATGGCAGCTTAAATTCAAATGTTAGGCTTGTGGTCTCACTCTGTGTTCATTATAGCCTTGACTGTGCAAAAACGGATCTTTCTCTCTGAAGTCATGCAAAATTGCGTGGCGTGGTAATGTAAAGCCAGCATAATTTTGAATTTAGGTGCGGTGTAAACGTACTAAATAAATTTAAATAAATAAAATTAAAATTTGGCGGCAGACTAAAAAAACCGAGCAAAAAACATTAGGAAAAAATCTAGAGCGGACAGATCAGGATATTCAAAATGACTGTTTTTTGAGATGACACGGTTTGAACATTGTTCTCGAAAAAATGTATATCTAAGCAGGCATTAGGCAATAAGGCCCAAAGGAAAGGAAATAGCGCCCAAATAGATTTGGAAATAACGCCCAAAAAAATGCATACCGCCCAAAAATAAACAATAAGATGGAAATAAAGCACAAAAATAATTTGCAGTTTAATACGTATGGCCTATGGGGGCATGCGCCTCCCTGCAACCCCCTTATTGGGGTTACTGTCAGATTTGAAGTATGGGCGAAATTGGATGTACTGAAGGTTTTTTTTGCAGTACAAACTCCCACCACTCTAAAATCCAACAGAAAACCCAAGCAGGGGTTACTTATTCCACTATGTTTATGCATTTCACTTACTATTTTGAGCTTTACTTGCTTGTCAAAAAAACTAACCCTGGAAAGGAAATAGGTAACACCCAAAATGACGAAACATTTTGCAACAACAAATTGTACGAGATTTTTTAGGTTGTTATTTTCCTTGGGCGTTATTGGCTAACGCCATCTAAAAATGTTAATCTAAATACAATTTTTGTTAAATTAACATTTTTTTATATAGAAAATTGATTTATTACCCACACTGTATTTGCTGTGCCGTTTTGTTTTTATAAATCCTATAGACACTTTTCTTTTTTGTTTACATTTTTCTTTAGATTTATCATAAATTCGACTTCAGTATAATGTTCTAACATATGGTAGTTTATTTTGGTGGCAAGCAATGTCGAAGACTCCTAACCTTAGAACCATGACAAAAATTCTAAGAATGGCCTATGTGGGCATCACAGGGACAATGAGAACCAGCCCCACAGTGGGGCTAGAGGCTATACTCAATCTTAAACCCCTAGACCTTTTCGTACAGGAATCTGCTGCAAACGGCGCATTTTGGCTAAGCCAGACTAAAAGCTGGAAACACAGCCTGACGGGTCATGCACAAATTCTTAACAAATACACGGGCAATAAGGTATGCACAGACTACACTACTCCCCGGCTAGATTTCCCAAGACCATTTACCACGTGTTTTCCCAGTAGGGACGAATGACTACAGCATCGTATTCCAAGCTGAGGTACTGGCAGTGACAACAGCTGCTAAACAGGTTGCAATGATGGTAATACCTCATGCATGGTGTGTCTGGAAATGAAAAAGCTGATCCGCTGGCAAGGAAAGGGTCCTCCCTTGAACTAAAGCAGGCCGACACCGCACAGTAATGATTCCCCCCTATAATCTCAGACAGACGATTGGGAACAAAATACTAATGACGACAAATGAAAGATGGAGCAAACTTGACTCCTGTGGCATAACCAGGAAAATGTGGCCATTCTATAACAAACAGAAAACTGAAAAAATCCAATAATTGAATGAGAAATCATTTTTCTCGATTGTGGGCATTATCACCGGACACTTTTTTACTGCCCAGCGCTCTGCCACATAAGAAATAGAATCCTTGGTAGCTACTTCTTCGAAGATTTAGAAGAATTTTCAGACAGGTCCATTAATGATCTACTTAATATGTAAATAAAACGGGTTGGTTCAGAAATCCGGTATTTCATAGGTTTTCAGTGTGTGGGAGTCATAAACCCCTAGGGCATCACAACGGATGTACATTGATTTAAGTGTGGCACGAACAGGCTTCTCCTGTCTTGCCAACCCACTAACCTAACCTATAATGTTCTTATTTTTTATATGCATATTAATTTAAAAACCTGATATGTTTATTAGTCATAATTACTTAAAGCCATTTGGTAAAGTTAGTTTAGTTGAACTGACTCATTTGCAAAGCAAGCTCTAGTGTATCATGGGTCTGGAGCGTAAAGTGTTTTCAAAGTTAGTTAAAGCTTTCGAAGATTGTTTGAGCGTTACAATTTGGGTGTAGTTTGAGATCAAAATTCGATATAAGCTCGTTTGGTGGAGCCTATAGAGCGCCGAACGCTTCATAAAAATAGGTTTTACACAAAACGCATGCTAATCTCCCGTAAAGCCCTACATGTTGACTAAAATTCCCAAAATTCACATTAGCTACCTACCGGACTGTTTGCGCACCTTCACTTTTCCAGAAAATTAACCTTCCCATAGCGTTGACAGTAGGAATCAAATTCTGAGAAGAACCGTGGAGATAACGCGATAGTCTCATTTGGTTCGACGCTTCTAAATACAAATCTTGCAGAATGGAGTAGCTGTATTTAGTAATTTATAAATGAATTGGAACACGCTTGGTCTACAAAAGTCTAAACCGCGAACAATCCAACTCTAACCATACGTTGAGTTTGAATAATTATATGAAATATGGCGCATAGTTCTGACCTACCTTCTTAACGTTCCTCATGTATAACATAATAGCAAAAGAAGACATCAAACACTTTATGGTTTCCTTTTTTTATACATTTTTAGTGCTCGTTTATAATATACATAATAAGGTACAATCTGTCTATCCTGCTGTGACGAATTTGTTAATGCATCGATGAGGGTAGATAATTGTTTTTTTTTTTTTTTAATAAATAAAATTGTCATATTTGGAGTGAGGTCCATTTATACAAGAATCTTCAGAGTTCGTTACATTCTAAAAATGACAACTTACGGAACGGACTAATGGGATTCTGGATTCTCTGATTATGACGGTCGTTTGATTTTGGATGATATTATCCTAAATTCGACCCAGAGATGATCTTATTTATGCCCAAACAACCTTTTCCATATAATATATGCCATTAAATTGTCTATGTCGAAAAATACCCAATTTTTCAAATGAAACTTTAAGCTTTATAAAACCATATGAATTCGTCCGTCTTAATAATATCTACAGTTGTGCAGTATGCATCTTCTGGGAATCGACTCTTCGAGGTAAATAGGTTTTGAATTTCCTAGAATACTTCTGATATATCCAGAAAATCCTTTTTGTTTTATAATGAACTAGTGGTCAAGGGATATTTGACCTTTATGATTCTAAACCCACAGCACAAGTTGAAGAATTTATATAAAAGGGGTGCAGCAAAGAGAGGTACTATACTGGTGCACATTGGTTTTAGCAATTTTGGTTTTGTAAAAATGAGGAGACGGGGAGGGGCAATGCATTCCATAATGTGTGTTGTTCGGATTAAAAATAAATCTCTATATTTTGCAGTACGTCCGAAAGTGGGTTTAAGGGTGATTTTCAACATTTGCGAGAGAAATGTTAAACATGCGGAATGTATGTTATCTAAATTTATCAGAGCATTTAGGGTGAGAATATCGGTAAATATTTTTAAAGGTGTTCTTATTACTCAAAAATGTTTCCATATAGGAGTTTTATCGGCCGCTTTTGAATTATAGTGATGTAGAATAATTTTAAGGGTGTATCTCATACCAATTTTGAACATTGTACTCGAGCTTGAACCCTTTAAAAGCCTTGTAAGTTTTAGCTACGTCAGCGTGGGTAATGCATTTCTTGCAGCGATTGGGGAAACCTACATATTTCGAAGCATTATTGGTGACTTGAAATATGTGGTCATTCTAATGGATGTTGTTATTGACACACATATCGAGGATTGAACGTTTTTCGGTTTCCTTCATGAAATTCCTCACGCGCAATTCACTTGTGTAGGCGCACAAGAGTTAGGTTTTATTTCTTGTTTTTTTTTTCGTACATTCATACACTATAAAACAAACATCATTTCAAACTTGATGATGCCATGGACCCATAATGGTAGTTTTACTCATTTTTTCCTATACCATGCAAAAACGTATGCATTTTCTTGGTTCACTTGAATAGACGTAGATACTGTTTAAATTGATTAGTTATGTAAGAACATGTGCTCGGACAAAGAGCACTGAAAAGTTAATTTGAAAGTAAGACAACTAGTATTTTATATTAATTTTATTAAAATAGGCAGAAAAATAGTTTTGAATTTGCAGAAAAGCCAAAAGTTAAAGCTTACTTTTCTCGGAAAGCTTTTCAAATCGTGAAATGGTTCATAAAATTGCTCGAAGTGAACACTTGGTAAGTAACTTCGTAAAACAAAAAATACCTTATGGAAACAACTACAAAAAAAGGATCGTATAAGTTTTAAGACCACAAAACAAGCGGAAAATTCAAAGACTAGTGTCTTACGGCGGTCAATTTACAAACAAAATAATGGAATTTGCTGTTTTTTTGTATCAAATCCACTCGAGTAATGAGCATGCAAGCAACCCACGCCTTGAATTTGCAAGGTCTCACATGGCATGGGACATGAACATTCAAGTGGTCTCTAGAAATTGAAGCAAAGTCGACTTATCGAACAAAAAGGACTTTAACTTGGATGATTCTGCAACTACAGTTATTACTTTCATGATCTCTGGAAAGGAAATATGTTTTGAACCGTTATCATTCGAAATTAGGGGTAGTTATGGTATAGGGTGCAATTTCATTTTTCGGCGCTTTTAAATTGGAAATCGATTTCAATAAAATGACTACCATTTCATGCAAAACTTTTTTGGAAGCAACTTTCCCCGCAATAAAGGACCTTTGTGGACCTATTCCATGGATATTCCAGAAGGATAACGTGACTATACACAATTCACGCCTTGTTAAAAAATGGATTGCCAGTGAAAATATTAAAATATTGCACTGTCCGCCACATTCGCTTGAATCTATTAAGGCAACAATCAGTATCAACATAATCAAGAGCTGATTCTTTGAAGAATAGAATGGTACTGCCTCACACCTTATTAAAATAACAGAAAATTGATTAAAATAAATAAAAATATCGCACACAAATTTGATGTTTTGTTGTTTTTCGACTTCGACTTTTGCATGGTATAGAAAAAATGAGTAAAACTACCGTTATGTGTCAACCATCAAGTTTGAAATTATGTTTGTTGTATAGTGTATGAATGTACCTTTCTGCCAAATAAGTTTTTTTTCTCTTTGTTCCACGTAATACGAAAAAAAAACAAGAAATAAAACCTAACTAAATATGTGTAAGAAATATGTCACTATCTGTTGACGTCAGAGCTACATACGTATGTTGCTTGCTACATGTACTACGACCTTAAGGACTTAATCTGTTTCCCGTTCTCAGTGAAATCAATTTGTCCACTTACAAACTCTCCACTAGACTAAGCGTCTTACAAACAGGGGTATAATAACCTCTCAATTATTTATATAGACCTAACTTATACAATTTTTAGTTCCCATAAAACTTTTACTTTAAACGGTTTTGTAATATCCTCTCGCACGATGATATCTTCTTCTTGGCTCGAAGTTTTTCAACTATTTACGAGAACTACAAAACTCAACTCATTCCATCTTACTATACGCATAAAGTCCTTTGCTTAAAAGCGAAAAAGTTTGTTAATGTAATTTTAGGCCTCAAGCAACGTACGACAAAGAGGTTATGAAACAAAGTTTACGAGGACAATTTTAATGCACTTTTCGGCAAAAAAGTACTGTTGTGCGTTAAAGTCAACATAAGCCATCAGCCAACTTATCAACTTATCTCAGCAGACGGCGGAGTACTCGTATCTAATTACCAAATCATTTTGTGCCCACACTTTTGCTATAAAGTGGAAAACAGTTGGCAAAATTACACAATGTTCGGCAGAGTTAATTGTATGCCCTAACAAAATTAAAAGGCCAATCTCTCAAATATGCAGTCAGTTTTGAAATTGTTAAGAACTTCTGAACCCTTTGGTGTGTTGTCTTTGTTCTTTTATGAAAGTCAATTTAATTTATTCAGCACCAGCTGCAGATGTTCTTTTTTTCTTCTTTTTCTCTCAGGCAATGTAATTATCTTCGAAATTTAGAAAAAAGACTGCACACCCATAACGATCTTTTCTTCGTACATCCGTTCATTATATTCCACTTGGTGCGCGCTCGTCTTCAGTTGAAAAGGTAATTGCCTTCTAAGAAAAAGTTTTACATCAACCTTTTGCAGAATTTGCCTCATTTTACACCTTCCGGACAACGTGCAATAATTAAAGGATAACACAACTGTTCGTACAGTTGCAAATTCAATTTAAATTCAAATTGCATTCAAATTAATTAAAGCGTTCTTGTTTCAGGTAGGACATAGGTATACCGCCTCCATTTGCCCGGGCAATATAGGTAGGTACCATAGCCGTTTATTTGCATTTAAGCTCCCATTACACTTGTCATAGTTAGCGGTCTGCTAGCACAAGCAAGCGACAAACAAAATAAACCCCAACACGTCAAATTGTGTCCCCCTAGAGCGCGCGGGGGGTTCTAATACATATGCTATCCGCAGCTAATTCGACCTCTAGCGCACCACTAATGCCATCTATGGTGTGATGGCTTTATTATTAATAATCCCACAAACGGAATGCCAAACTAAATGCTGTTTACGTATTCATACCATGGCTCGTTTCCTATGTACCGTTAATGAATAATCGACGACACCACGCGCACACATTTGGTCCTACTTTTGCGTAATTTACATTCAAGGGATGCACAAACAGGAAAAAAAGGACTGCCTGCCAACCCTCGCAGAAATTTCTACCCCAAAAAAAAGGGCTAAAGAGATGGTGAAAGGAAAACTTTTGTTAACAAAATGATAAGAATGGGCCAAGAAAAAACGTGAAAAATTGGCATAAGAAAAAAGCGGCAAGAACTCGAGGCTGCTTAAAGGACTCTCGGATATCTACTAAAGAAAGGATAAAAAAAAATCAACGAATATAGAATAGATAGGTTCAAAAAGTTCGTAAATTTCATTACAGAATTAGAAGTATCCCTCTTTTCGTCCTTCTATAACGACGCGAATAAATCATATAAATGAGGAGGAAGTCGTTGTCTTCTATACTTTCACAGCAACAGCCCCGCTCCCCATCGTGGTCGGAAAGAAAATATTATTTAATGCTTCGTTTAAGCTGTGTACTCAATTGTGAATTATAAATAAACTGGAAGTAGGTATATATACGATTACAATTCCGTGTGATATGCCTTTAATCCTTGGCATCAAGTTTTCACTTTTCTCCCAGAACGACCTTCTATCGACGAGATACGAAGACGACTACGCCCTTCGATTCGGAATGCGAGTCAGTTGGTTAGAATTTTCCGCCTCGTTGTTTCAATTGCCACCCCATATACCTCTCCCCCGTCAATACAAAAATATATCGCTGCCGCCATCCCGTCGTCCTTCCCGCATATAGTCGACTAAATCTGGTCTGCTTATGAAATGTGTTTGTTTTGCTGGAGCTCTTGGCCACAAAGGAAAATGGTGTTTATGGATGAAAGACACATCAGAGCGGCCCTAAGATGATGCCCCAAGGCCAATTAAGAGACTCATTGATAGCAATGAGGGTCCTTTGGAAGATGCTTTGCCTTGTTGAGTTTGCTGGGCGGATTTTAATTCGAAAAACCGCTGTATAGACAGTCTGAGATTGTCCTTTGGTGACTTATGCTATTAACATAAATATTTTCTATTTTCCAAATGGATTTTGAGGCGCTTCCTGGAGTATGGGTGGGTGTACACAATTACTCTTATCAGTTATGCGATTCAGATTCTTCGTTTTTCCAAGGAGGCTAGGGGGGGCTAGCAATTTGTTAAATTGATACTTTGTCATGCCATGGGGTAATTACATGGCAAAGCCTATTTGATATTTAGTTATTGAAAGCAAACGCAATTACACAAAGTTTGTTAGCTACTGCGAAATAGTTGAAGCTTCAAATTAACACAGCAGTAAGCTTGTTGTTCGTTTTGGTTTACAGCCTTCCATAAAAGCTGTTTGGAATGGTATTAATTATAGTTTCAGAAAAAATGCCAACATTTTGGGATAAACGATTCTGCTTACGATTCTAAGGATTTTTAGGAGCAAAGGTTTGAATTGATTTTGAAGCACAAATCTGTTAATTATGAAAAATAGTTATGAAGCATTTCAGTAATATGATATCTTCGGCAGTTTTTGAGGACTCACATTGTGTGGGTCCAATTTCGGACCAGGTGAGATCTATGTCTAGTCTGTGTCCTAGCATGATATTGGTTTGCTTGAAAACCACCCATTTAGGTCAAAAGTGCCAAGAATCCCAAAAGTGACGGCTGCAGACTTTAAAATAATTTTAAATGCTCCAGACTGGTGTAAGTGGTCTAAGTTCTGTTGCACAGATGAGGATGAAATTGGGCGATGACAATGGTAATATTGACTCGCGATGACAATGGTTATATTGACTCTCAGTCCAGCGGTCTAGCGGGGTCAAATCGCACGATTTTTGTGGCCAGTTCAAGGCCACAATCTCTGTGTGAGATTACTATATGCCTTCAAATAGCTCGTACAGAATTTCCATTTTGGCATCAGCAATGCGGCACGTAGCGCCGTTCTATTGGAACCACATGTCGGTCCATCCATACCATACAATTTGGGCCAACGTCTTTTCTGCCTCCCTTAAGTTCTGCTGCACGCTCACGGACAGTGGATATAGATTGCAAATTTATATTTTTATGCAGTTGGGCCCTTCTAAAAAAAAAATAGATATTCGATTTCGATATGAAGCTAAAAATTAATATTTTAAATAGTTTTAAATTCAATTTGAGCGATAGGTGTAAGACCATAAACCTTTCGTCATTAAATTAAAACATAACCATTGGTTTTTGACTTGTACCAACATGACATGATAAATTGATTTATTATTAATGAGGCATGATAATGCAAACCAATTTAAATTGGATATCAATTATCGACATAATTATGAGGGCTTTTAAAGCGTGCAACTGAGTTTCTTCTCAATAATTATAAACAAAATGGAATCCCCTATAATAATAAAAAGTTTGCCCTCTATATAAGCAATGTTCTGTCAGATGCAAAATAATTCACAGCGTATTAGGCCAAGGAAGTTCAAATTTGAAACGTTGGTAGATCCTACAGCAAATAGGCAAAGGAGTATAATATTATCCGTTCTTAATTTTATAACCAATAGAATCTTGTATCTTACGAAGGTTTTCAGTTTTGAAACTAAGAATTTCCTAACTAAATAAATAAACAAGTAAAAGTGTTATCATCGGCCTGGCCGATGCTTTGATATCCTCCACTGTTTTGTATGGGAGGCACTCGAACTACTTGACCGATATAGACCATTTTCAATACCAACCTGACGACGGTAAAAATAAGTCCTCTCACAAAATATCATTCGCCAGGGTCGATTCGTTTGGGCTCTATCGTTTTTTCAACAGTCAGACAGGTAGACGGACATGGCTAAATCGATTTCGAATGTGCTCCTGATTCAGAACATATACTTTATGTTTTTGGGGTCTCCGGTGCCTCCTTGTTGGCGTTACAAATGTAATGGCAAATTGAATATACCTTCCTGTGGGGCGTATAATAAATAGTTAGCGCAACAGATCCGTGTTAGCTTCGTACGGCAACCATTCGTTTGTGTGAGTTCCTTTTTTAATTTTTGAACGAATTGAGATGCTTTTTCAGGACAGTTATACTCTTGGATGGACCTTAAGATGCCTAATTTTTGTTTTTTTTTTGGGAATCGAACCTGAGCTTCCTTCCTCAGTACCAATCTAACTACTGAGCCACTGAGCCCACATTCCCTAACTATAACTCTTATCTTTATATATCGCTCATTTACTAGAAGACTGTCATAACTCAAAAAACGCGATTTTTGAGTTAATGATGCAGAAATATTCGTTTTATGATGCTTCATTATTGTGTAAAAGTTTCGTATTAATATCCTGTATACCTTCCGCGTTAGAAGAGAATATGCCGTTATTTCATTTCATATATCCTAACATTTTTTACTCATAAGAGCGACATATCTCAGTTTGCTACAGTCGTCATCGTGTGTTAGTTGGTTTGCTTTTCTAAAAAACTGGCATATTTTGTGTTGTGACATTATTCGTTAAAATGTTATGATATTTGTAATGTAGATAAATTTCATATAAAGTGCATTATTTCGTGTTGTGACTGATTTGTTGAAATATTTAACTTGAATCAAACTCCATATACTGCAACATGTGACGTTCTTGATGAAAAAAATACTTTCGTCAACTGAAGTATTTCTTCTTATGACGTTATTTTTGTAAAAAAGACTGGCTGTTTAGAAGTCAGCCGTTTATATTATAAGACAATGTGTCGTTGTTGAAGATAATTTTGTCGATGGAAACTCTCAATAGATCTCAATAACTCAAAATGAGACGAAATTGTTGATAAAAATTATAAATTTTTAGAAATAATACACAATGGCCACCGCACACGGAATGATTTCTGCCGGCATAATAAATTGTATACAGGAACTCTTTTTCATTGGAGTGCATTTTTTTCTTCGAAATGTAAGAATAGAATAGGAACTATTAATTAAATATGAAATAAATGATAAATATTTTAATTCATACATTTTCTATGGCCCGCTTATCCATTAAGTGGGTCGCGGGTGTAGGTTCCTGAAGTGGACCCTCCATACCTTTGTCTATGGTTTCGTTATCTAATTTGTCTTCAGTTCGATCAATACCACCTTGAGTTTGAACAGAATACTTCTTTTTCGAATCACAGCGTGTCCGGCTTCGTTTTTTATCCAATGATATCTATAAGGCGATGTACGACATGTTCAAGTTGATCTTAGTCTTGCAATTTTTCGTACGTCCACGTTCACGTCTTATTCATGGAAGCAAACACTCGACCGTGCGTCGATCAATAGAATTTTTCAAGTTTATTCAAATGGGAATAAAACAGTATGATTACACGATAAAACAGGGTTTTTCTCATAAACACAGGAGTAATTTTTCTACAGGATTTTCATTGAAATTGGCATGGTTAGCCATACACAAAACAAAGGAGACTCTGTGCATTCCTTAATTGAGAGGGAACGGAACGAATGCTTAAAAGTGGTCCCATTTATACTCCCGAATTATTTTTTTCAATAATCTGATCGGCGAAAAAAACAGGAGATCCATTTATTGTAAAATAGCTTTGTTTTGAGAATTTTTTTGATTTAAAAATGCTGGCAAATGACATTGCTCCGTTAAATATGGTAGAGCTGAAACGTTCACAAGTAAAAATACTTAAAATTTAATGAGAATCACCAAATTCAGTTTTTTACAAATCTGCATACACTAAAGAGCAATTCAAGTAGGGTAGTGTACTCAAAAAAAGAAGTTACGCTGAAGATATTTTCTTGTTATTGAATTATTATTTTTATTAATTAAATACTAGAAGTAAAGGGTGTTTTTCTAGAGTTTTGGTTCTTAAATTGGCAACTCTGTTTCTACAGATTGTCAAATGGCAGTTGAAAGTTGATTTGTGGTAAGTACGTTTTGCCATTTTACGATGAATGAACTCCAGAACAACGAGTGCAAATTGTGCAAACTTATTTTGAAAACCATGGTTCGGTTCGCCCGAAATTTAAAAAGTAATGGCAAAAAATTATTAGCTATTAAATAAAGCTAATATCATAGACATTAATATTAGCTGGAAGTATTTTATTCCATATTGTATTTGTATACCTTTAAAAAAAACTCCCTTTATATTAAGTTCAAAAAGTTCAAATTATAAGACTTTGAAAATGAAATGACTAAGTACAAAACTATTGTTTTTTTTCTCAATAATAACGACATATTCGAACTTATGACACTCCTATGAATATAATTTTTGCAACAATAACGTCACAATTCGAAGTAGGGAATATTTTCGTTCAGGTAAAAACCATAAAAGACTAGTTGTTGTCGATTTACCTTTATGGATATATTAAATTTATAAAAGTTTACTAGTTAATTTCGAAATTATAAGATTTCTTCAGATTTCTGCAAGGCGGTAGTCAATTGAAAACTTTAAACATGTTTTCTGCAAAATCGAGTTTTTTGAGTTATGACAGTCTTCAAGTAAATGAGCGATATATAATTCTTCTGTCCGTGTTTGTTACCGTACTCCTCCTAAACGACTGGACCGATTTTAATGAAACTTTGTGTGTGTGTTTGAATGGGTCTTGGGGTGGTTTATATTCACAATTGGATCCGGTAGGTTGCGCTGCGATCCGATTCCACAAAATTCCAAATAGTAAATACTCAACAATAAAAAAAATAAGCTCATGAATAAAATTTCAAATAATATACACCCAACAAAAAAAAATCGTAAATAAAATGTCAAATAAAAAATGTACGAGCAGGCAAAACAACGTTTGCCGGGCCCGTTTTTAAAAGTATAAAATATTGGTCCTCCTGATATTGAAGGCTCGAATATTTTTGAGAAATTTTAAGAGCTTTGCACACCATTCATATGTCAGGCAAAGTGCTCTGCTAGTAACAAAAAAAAATGTGCACGACTGGGTCGCACGAAACTTTCTAGTTTATTGCGAATCTCGCAGAATCTCAGATTCATTTCAGCGAATTTTACGTTTAAAATCATACCTACTCAAGACGTGCTCAATACTCAGGTTTAGTAACTGAACCCTTGTTAATTGAAAACGTAATACATACTACGTATTAACTACAACACTTTATTACTTTCAACATTTACTCCGAACTGACATTTCCTTCAAGGCAAGTTAGCGATGAATTTCGAATTATATTGCCACTGCAGTTTTGGGCTTTGCAAAAATATACCGGTTGTGATCGGGATGTGGGTAGTCATTTTTGAGAAATATTCATAAAACGGCTATATTCGAGTTTTCTGAGAAAAACTAAGTACGTGATCATGTTTAGAATGCTTATGTTGTCTTAAATGTGTATTTTGATAAAAATCGTTGGAGGGGTTTTTTGTAAAATTATGCTGACAAATGTTACAACTTTGGATCCGAAAAGCACTGTTATTAAACTGTTTAGCTGAAAACTGAGTACGACGTATTCTTCAGGATATAAACATTATCTAGCAGTTATATTTTCATTCAAATCGAGTAAAGTATACCATTTTTAGCGATTGTGGTGGAAATCGAAGGACGCATTCATGGTTCAAAAAACACTGTTTTGCAACTGTTTAGCTTATAACTGAGCAATGGTATACTATGGATTTAAGCATTACCTGTCAATTACATTTTTATCATAATCGAAAATGGCGTTTTTGATATATGAGCAAAGTCTTTTTAGAGAAAAACTGAGTTTGCTATCAAGTCAAGAATGACAATAGTATCCTAAAAATGAGTTTTTTTTTAATCGTTTTTACCGTTTTCGAGAAAAAGCCAATTTTCGAAACTGCCGTTGCTGGACTTTTAACGAAAAACTGGGTATGCAGTCATGTTAAGCATGCCTACATTAACTCAACTCTAAATTTTGGTTCAAATAGTTAGAGCCGTTTTTGAAAAAATCTAAATTGTTTAATATTTCGTAAAATTTTTATATAGGAAGTACCGTTAATATTAGGGCTAGCATGCCTGGGCGCAGTAGCGCAGTGGTTAGTGTGCGAGGGATCCCATGTTCGATCCCCGGAAAAACACAAATTACATCTTAAGGTTTTTTCTACAGCGCCACCTCTCGCGAACGTCTGACAAACATCCGAGAGTATAACTGTCATGAAAAAAAAGCTTCTCAATTCAGCCGTTCGGACTCGGCATAAAATTGTAGGTCCCTTCCATTCGTCCCAAAAATAGAAACTCACACAAACGAATGGTTGCGAGAAGCTAGGCCTAGGGTGTCTACCGCCTGTTGCGCCACCTATTTATTTTTTTATACCTAAAAAAAAAAAAATACCTAGCGGGAAGCCCACAAACTCTAAATACGAAGTTTGAAACAAATCCGTCCAAGCGTTTAGATTTCCCAGGGATGACATACGGACTGACAGAATTGCGAGACCCACTTTTTTGAGTTCCCCTATCACCGTAATATCAGAATTGATCAAAATCTCGAGTTCGACATTTTGTACGAAAACAATATCTACTCTTACTACGTATACGAGAAAGTTATAAAGTAATATGTAGGTAGAATTGTTTCTTTATTGACTTGAATGAAGTTTAAAATTTGTCATATCTTTTGTGCAAATGTCATTCTGTTGTGAATGTCACTTAATTAAATTTTCCTTGCAGTTTCGAATATTAGAAAATATGTGAAATTTAGTTCAATATTTAATAAAAAACAGAGTTTGGTAGCACATGCAGATTACATCTGTCACCTTGGATAGGTTAGAATTAGAACGAATATGTTCTTTTTCGAACAGACAAATTCGGATCACCTTCCACTGTTGTAATTACTGCGGCAATGAAATATTCTCTCCGGGCGTTGACCCCTCATCTTCCTGTGAGCTACTTGAAAGTTGAAATCAATTTGAGGACTAGAACTGTCATTTTTGGATCTACATTTTTAAAAGCATTATTCCATCGAGGGAAGCATGTATTGTATATTGATGTTGATAATATTGACCAGTGTAAAGGTATTTTTTTGCATTTCAAAATATAAATGTTCTTCTTAAGAAATATGACCTTTGTATACAAACAAATTCTTTACTTCATTTGCTGCATGACTAAAAGTAAACGTGTTTCATTTCAGTAAAGCACTCACTATAACTATATGAAGGTACTTCCTTTGAGGGATGTTTATGATGATGACTTATCCACAAAACAAAACTCCATTCTAACGTAAATGAGTATTCCATTAACTCGTCCTTTTCCAAATACAAATGAACTGATTACAATGAACTAATCATCTACTTACACCGAAACAAAAATCGATTAATGAAACTAAATCCAGACAGATAATAATGTGCCGACAACGGACCTCTTATGCCTCTACCATGAGGTCAAGCGTGTGGAATGGCCTCAAAGGCTATGGATATTCCTTTCGAATACAAAGCTATAACCATCCAAAGCCAAAGCACAAATCTCTGCCTGTCAGCAAATGTTTGGTCCATAACCATTCGATGTTCCGAGATGAGTGCTCTTGTTGTTCTTGTTAACAATCTAATCGCAATTATATTGTCTTGCTTCTTCTGTCTGTACGTTTTGCCTGTGCTGGGTGATTATATTATATATGGTCCATTATCTGTCCATCCAAGACAGAAACAGAGAAAGAGAAAGAGTGAGAGAGACGAAAACTTAATCTCTTTCATAATGCTGCCTGCCACTTGTGAACGCATAATAAATGACATGTCCTTAAAATATATCCTGTTATTAGGTATTCATTTGGGCAGATTAAAAGGATGTGGCACAGCTTTGGGTTAATTTGGAAGTGGAGAGAAGTCAAATTAAATTTGGAAACTCTTCGATGCGTGTTACATAGGAATATTATAAAAAGTAGATGCCAAATTCTAACTATGATGTGACATTCAATTCAGTGACATATTTTCTATTTAAACTGAAAGTTGGAACGTATCCAGAAATCACTTATCAAATATTGAGATTCCTATTCAGTTGAGTATTTGAGCTTATAAGCATGTCATCTTCTCGTTCATTGTTATGTCAATTTGTTGACAAGTAAAAATGATGCTGTATTCTTCTATTCGAATTATTTCGCAAGCACTTATTGTGTGGGCATTCATACTTCGGTAAATCAGGTGTCCCAATATAGAGAAATTAAAATTTTAAAATTGCCAAATGTAAAATTTATTATAAACAATGCAGACTCAATTCGAGCGATACAATCTGTTAATGATTTGGCTTTAGCAGTTTGATTGGACATCTAGTACTAAAGCACATTGTAACGGTGTAATGAGATAATCCGAATGCATATAGCAATTGGAATTGGTTTATTGTACATACGTTTTGGTTTTTTACATTCGCTCTCCATTAAAATCGTAGAAATCTACTCCAAAAGCAGTTTAATGTCCGACAAAATTTAACGCGGTTATAAAACTTTCAGGGCAAGTGTAATTATCTGCGTTTTAATGTTATGCCAGATGCTGACAATTGTGTGTGTACCTACTGTCAGAGGAGGAGGAATTTTTTAAATTACTTCTTAAATCCACTCACCCCAGCCCTTACATAGATTATGTTTCCCTTCAAGTATTTTGAACCTATGTATTCACCTTAAAGTCCATATTCAAAAAAAAAAACGGATAGATAGTGGAATACAAGGATACCGCATTCCAAAGGTGGACATTTTAAAATCGCAGTTCAGGCAATGAAAAACAAACAGAGCGCACACGTCATGTAATTTAGTTGAGATAGCTTCATCAAGGGAATTGAGCTGTACCAATCAAGTAATTAAAACAAATACATATAGACATATATGCGAAAAAGTGCGCAGCACAACTATTTTATATCCTTTAGGATCTACATCTACACCATTAAAAATAACGACGTTCAGCTGAAGTTTAATTGCTTTGTCATTTGCAATCAGGTTGACTTGTTAAAACTTTGCTCGCGTGGAATTCTGTGCAAATTTTTTTTGTACATATTTTTAGATAGTACCTACCTAGTCACCATGGACGCTGATGATGTCGGGGGTTATTCTAATTACATACTAAGCAATCAGTGAGTACCTATACGAATATTTTAATTAAGCTTCTAAAGGCTTTTGAAACAATGATTTAACAGTGGGTGGGTGTTGCTCTTTGAGGTGAAATACTTAAGTTAACATTAATCCCGTCAGGCAACGGTTTATGTAAACTTGCTTTTTATATACGCATAAAATGCGGTGTTACACCTTAGAGACGGTGGTGATTAATGGTACTATACGGTAAATCGTTAAACCATTGTTAAGTGCGCAAGATAAATCTGTACACGTTCCAGGGTTCCCGTCTTAATTAACCACAACCTTTTGTGGAATTTGAATGTCATTCGAAGTACTTAAGCACTTGAGGTGCTTACGTTTAACTTTTGACTTTTATTCTGAGAGAACTTGTCGTAAAGTACGCGGTGAACAATAAGCAGCACAGTGTGCTGTCATAAACCAATACAAACAAATGAGATATTTCGCGAGTGCAGAAAGTTCGGATCCAATAACAGTTGAAAGTGATGACAGACACGGACACCTGGAAAGCAAAAAGTTTGAAATTGATTTTGTTCCTAAAAAGCAGCAACGCGCTATGTAACCCAGCAATCGCTTAATGTCTGTATCAACTATAGGTAGAGGTACCAAGTGACATAGAAAGATTTTGCAAAGCATTTGAAGCTCTATAAACTTTTTTATTTTTGTATTTTATTAACTACAGTCGGACATTCACTTTATCAAAAAATAATTGCGATCCAACGAATTTAATATATGCAACAACTTTGGAACATATTTGTTTAACAAAAGTTGCGTTAGCAGTTTTCAAACCAGTCTGATGCTTAATTAACAACATTCTCTAAAGCTGTAAAATACTCTTCAACATAGGCACCACCTTTTGGCAGCATAGTTCTAAACAAATTCCTTTTAACATACGAAGGTAGTTGATGTTGATATATCTACCTATAGTCTTTACCTCAAGAATAGAGACACTTTTTTTTTCTCCTAAAGAGGGAGGTTCGTGTAAAATGATGGTTTGAATCAGAAATGACATACCGATGATATAGGGGAATCCAACACCTCCTTACCAATGGGATGGCCTCAGGAGTCGGTGTAGCAAAAAAAAAACAAAACTTGAGAATTATAATGTACGACATTTAAATTCTCTTAAAATAACGTCCCCAATAATGGGTACCCTTTAATCAAATGTGGATTTCGAAAATCATAGCGCAAGGTAATTCTAGTTTATTTGTAACCAAAAAATATGAACAATGGAAAGAATACAAGACGTGCACATTAGAGAATGCTTAAATGGTAGCAAACCTCTGTACCCCTGTCAATTCGCCTACCAGAAAGGCAAATCTACGGAAGGAGCTGTTCAAAATTTAACAGCTCAAATAAAATAAAAGTTGCACTATGCGCCTTCCTTGACATAGAGGGTGCTTTTGACAACACTATGGATATGACTCCATTTCAAATGCTTTGGCTCGTAGAAGCATAGATCATAGAACTGCTTCGTCAGCACTGACCTCAGTATCAGTAACAACCGTTAAAGGCTATCCTCAGGAAGTAGTACTCTCACCCCTACTATGGTATCTGGTTATCGACAACCTACTTTAAGACCTAAGTAATGCAGGCTTCAGTATAATTGGATATTCCGATGACCTAGGCTAGGCATCATTATTAGGGTTAAAGAACCAAACGAGGTTACAGCACGTAGGTAGGTATGCAAAACGCCCTTAAGATAGTCATAGACTGGTGTAGAAAAGAAAGTCTTTCTATAAACCCCACCAAGGCTGTCCTGTCATCGTCCCTTTTAGGAAAAAGAAAAAAAAAATAAATAAAAAATTTAATGCCCCTATTATGTAAGACAACTACAACTAAAGTTGAGTTGTCACTTGGTTTTATTTAATTCAAAATTCGGTATTGTCCGTATTGTAATACACAACCTTGATAGAAAAGTTGTCTGTCAAAACACAACAAAGATGGTAGTGGTTGTCTATAAGTTGTTAGTTAGTTTGGGTTGTGTGAAAGTTGAGTTGAATTGAAGACAACTCAACTCAACTAAGTTGAGTTGTCTTACATAATAGGGGCATAAGTCTACACCAAATTTCAATAAATGACACAGACATTGACTACTCCAACGAAGTAAAATATCTGGGAGTGATCCTCGATAAAAAGCTAAGCTGGAACTCCCACATAAACAGCCGAATTCAGAAAACAACCAACCAAAGCTTTCTGGGATTGCCGTAGCATGTATGGTAGAACCTGGGGGATCTCTCCAAAGATCACACACCGGATCTACACGATCATTTTTTTTGTTTTGTTGTCGGGTTAGGAAACACTTCACTGGAACACTCAGACGCAACTGGTCCATTTTACTACCAGGAAGGAAATCCAGTATTACCCATTTTACTGGAATTTCATGCACTTCAGCGATGAGGAGCTTACAGTATCAGCACTCACCACATCAGCGCCAAAAATCTGCCACCTGATCTGAGCAAAGGCAGGACAATAACTAAGGAAATGATCCGAAGTATCGTCGCCCTCTCCACAAGCGTCGCAGACAGTGGTATCACCTAGCACACTAAGACGTTTAGCAAAAGCCAAGTGCCCCGTAAGAACGCCAATAAGTTTTCGGCGGTCATTTCTACTGAGAGACAGCAGGAATGCTGCAGACTTCTGGCTGACTTTCGCGAGCATGCGTTTAGTTTGCCAGCTTCCTGCAGAGCCTTGCCATACACAATTTTGTTCGTTTGAGACACAATCGTCAATGGGCTGAGGACGCAGGAAGACCCAGCACAGGTTTTGGACCCGAGAAATTGTCCTCTGAGCCTTGCTTAGCAATCTCATCGGATATCTCATTTCCAGCAATCCCAGTTCAACCTTCCGACCGAGTTCAAAGAGTTCCTGCATTCCCAAACTATTTTGGAACGGATTACAGGGTTGAGCAAGGCCTTAAGCGAAGCTAGGCTGTCATTGTCTGGGCTCTTTCCTGTCTGGGCACTTCCGGAGCCATGCGTAATTGCGTACCTGTCCCACTGCGGCTATACAAGCCTTAATAGGACTGACGCCCCTCCACATCTATATAAAAAAAAGTGGCAATACGCAACTCAGCAAGTTTGACACAAGCGGAAGAGTTAAATATTAGCCAACACCCAGAACTAATTTAACTATTTCCAGAACTTGACATGATCTGTGCGGTTACAGACCGCTTACCAAAGACACTATGCTTCAACAAAAGATTCTCCACGTAGATCACAACCAGAGATGCATGGGTTAGCAATAACCCACCAAACTGCCCCAGTGTATTTCAAGCAGAGCTCCATGTTATTAAAGAATGCCCAAACCTTATATATACAATTCAAGTATTAAAGGCGCTAACATCCATATACTCACGGACAGTCAAGCAGCTATAAAAGCCCTTAGCTCACACATTATTGACTCCAAATCAGTACTGCACTGCTTCAATTCCCTCTGGGCACTAGGTTCCAGGTACAAAACCAGATTATGGTGGGTCCCCGGACATAAGGGGATTGAAGGTAATGAAAAAGTTGATGAACTAGCCAGAAAAGGCTCGGAAACCCCTTTTTTTGGACCTGAACCCTTCTGTGAAATCCCCAAATCAGCTATAAATCTGGCTATAAAAAGTTGGGAACAAAACAAATGTAATTCATATTGGGAGAATATCCCAGGCCTAAGACAGGCCAAAAGAGCTATTCAGCCCTTCAAAGCAGATGCCAATAAGATACTAAATCTACATAGGCACGATATCAAAAACTTAGTATGCTACCTAACGGGTCACCACGGTCTGCGATATCACCTAAATAAAATGCATTTAGTCGACTCACCGGAGTCAAGACTAGATCTTGAAGAAGACGAAACAGCCGAACACATCATATGTGAATGCCCGGCCCTGTGCGGTATAAGAAGGAAAACATTCTTCAGGGAAATAAGATGTACCGAAGAACTAAGGAAATCCTCTGCTGAATGTATTATCAGCTACATTAGGAAACTATACCTATGATAGGTGGAGTGGAGCTTTCCCTTTTCCCTGTTTGGGCGAAGTGGTTTAGCGCAAGATATCTTGGTACGGTCCTAGATAAAAAATTGAATTGGAAACTTAATGTTCAGGAAAGAGTTTGTAAGGCTCATAATGCTCTCTTCATCTGTAAGAGAACAGCAGGAAAAAAGTGGGGATTGAGTTCAACAATGATGCATTGGTTGTAAATCATGGGGGTTAGACCCATCCTTACCTATGGGGCTCTTGTTTGGTGGAGAGGCACAAGTAAGTTATATATACGGGATATGTTGACCAGGGTACAAAGAGTAGACTGTATACTGCCATCACTGGTGCTTTACGCACCACTGGATCTACAAACAAAACTACAAACAGGTAATAGTGCGCTTCGGCTAACAAACGCAGGGTTCTTCAAAAGCAGACAGGTTGGGCATAGCTCCATACTAAGGGAATCCTTCTTCAACACCCCTGATAAAACGGATGAAAGCTTAGGTGAAATTGACTTCGACACTCCGTACGAAGTACAATACCCAGATAGGGAGGACTGCCAAAAGAATGAGGTTTCGAAAGATAATGAAATTTCGATTTATACGGATGGTTCCAAAACTAAGGAGGGTACAGGGACAGGTATATACTCTAGGGATATAGATCTACACGTGTCATTAAGACTTCCGGATACATGCAGTGTGTTCCAGGCAGAGGTTCTGGCCGTGCTCAAAGCCGCGGATCTACTTCATATGGGATCAATATCCAACAAGAATATCGCTATCTACATTGATAGTCAGGCTGCGCTAAAGGCCCTAGAGTCCTTCATCATCAAATCTGACCTAGTCAGGAGCTGCCGCACAATGATCAGAGTATTATGCGCGCAGAACCAAGTCAGATTATGTTGGGTACCCGGACACTGGCCAAAACCGGAGCAGAGCTTCCACTTAATGAAAGTATTGAGGGCATAAGACCACCAATAGCTGTGGCCATAAGAGAATCATTCTCGAGAAAATTAAAAATAGGGCAGATCAGAAATAGTTGGATATAGTAGGGCACAGGCTCTCAAAGCCTCTGTGGCCTAAGCTAGATCGAAAAAAATCTGTAGAATTACTAAAGCTCAGCAGATCAAAGCTACGAACAGCAATAGGGATACTCTCTAGGTACTGTCTTCTAAGGAAGCACGCTAAGAGATTAGGTTTAACAGATACGGACACATGCGAAGACTTATATGTCGCAGAGGATATAACTCATCTCTGAATGTCAAGCTATTGCTCGGTACAGAAGGAAATACCTTGGAAGGTACTTCTTCGACAATTTGTCAGGTTTTGTAGGGAAATTAATTGTTTGGGCGAAGTGGTTTAGGTTTTTTGACCGATAAGGTTCCCCAGGGATGGCGATGGGCCCAATATGGTACCTAGTCCAATGTGATGAACTCACACCCTACTCAACCTAACCTAACCTACATTAGGAAAGTAGAAGCGCTACTAACCTAAACTAAACATATATCTGACGGCAAGCACAATAGATCTCTTAGGTCGACGTGCATCTTAATGCTCCGGCAAGTCAGAAGTTTAAAAACAAAATATGAACTTTGTAAAGTAAAACTACAGTCAACGCCGATGAATAAATTCTCTTGCAATTCGCCGATTCACCGTCTTGGGCCACGCCCTATTCAAACGCATTTTCAGAGAAAAACAATAACAATTTTCTAAAATCTATTTAAACCAAAATAACCAAAAGAGACAACATTTAATAAAATTACAACATTCTGAGTTACTTTATCCCAATATGTATTAAATTGCTACATGTTTATGGACAACACGATGACAGATAATCGAAAATAAAGCAATTATTGTGCAATTAACCACTTTGACAAATTTGAAAATATACACGTATTCAAATGACGTATATCTATAGGCGAAATTGATTAAACATGACACGAATCACTCGTGAAATGAATATTTTATCGAAAATGGCGAAAGTGGATATGCCAAAAATTCATTACAACACGAGTGGCTAGGTGTTGTTCTGGCAGGTATTTTGATTACGAGCATATACTTTTCAAGGGCATACACTGACAGCTACGCGAGTACAATCATTTCCCCGAAATCTGATTACCTGAATTTAACACGAATTTGTCAAGTACAGTGATTATCTTTGGCCCTTTATCCACCTCCATCGATGGAGCACATTTGAATGTGAAACTTAAATTACGTCGCATTTGCTATTAATTCACTGGAATCTATGTATTTAATTGACAGTTGAAAGAAATAAAACACACGCCACCACCATCAGCAGTATAGTTGTCATCGGCAAAACGGAATTTACTCCAGTCACAACGTAATCGAGTTCAGTCTCTAATTTATCGCTTTTTCATTCCGATTCCACCTACTCGTCGTCCGGCACATTCATGGCGACAAATTTGCAATTTAAATTCCAGAGTTCGGTGCAAATTGAAGAGCCATTGTAATTCATGACACAGAGCACCGGGATCATAGTGCAACACCTCGATAAAACTTTGAAAATAATTGACAAATTAATTTGTATGCCAATCACAAACAAGGGACTCGGGTGGAGACAATCTGTTGTCTCCGCTTGAAGGAAATAATTCTCTTTCAACCGTCGTCGTCGTCGTCATCGTCATCGTCATCCTTTGACCCACACAGTGACTATGGGATATGGGTGCAGGGTGGACTCTGACTACCGGATGTGGATGGGAAAATCCGTTCTCATCCCAATCCAGAAATCGTAATCCCAGTCACCTGTTCAATCTCACTTAAGTAGTGCTCGTTCAGCCAGCCCCCGGCCCCCCTCAGCGGCGGGTTTTGTTGGCAGTAGCAGTGGCTGTAGACTGCTTGTCTCCACACTTGCGAGTTGTATAATGCATGCAAACTGGCGCACAGAAAACCAAATCACCCAACTAATTGCCCCTTTTTGCCTCTTCTTGTTGGATGTTGACTCTATGTACACGAGGAGGCCTGCTCTCAACCCTGATGCAAGCATCCGATTGAATGGGGTTGAGCCAATAAATATACAAACACTTACACACATGTGACCGAGAACACATGAGAGATGTGTGTATAATCCTCGTTTTCTTTTATGGTCGATGCATGCACTAAATCACTTTGGTGACATGCAGTCTACGAGTAGGGTTGCAAGAGGGCTCGAGGGTGATGTGGGGGCACTTGTGATGCGGGACACTTGTTAGCCCCGATTGTGGGGAGTTGGCTGATCGATTTGGTCGGTCGGGTCTATCGTTTTTTTTTCTGTTTGAACATATAACCAAGCCTTGTGCTTGTACCACACTACCTCTGTGCCGTTGCCGCTGCCGCGCCGCCCATTTGTTGTATAGTCTCCGCTCGTTTGGTTCCAGAAGCAATTTTGCTCATAAACAATGGATTTGAAGCTGTTTGAGGTTGACGTAGTGCTGCAGTAGCAATGGCAGTATAGAGAAGCAACCGTTGCTCCTATTCTGCCGCCTGCTACTGATGCTGTTGCAATTTGGTTGAAGATGTATCCTTGGGCAATTGTGAAATGATGTGCGCAACTAAATCGTCATCAAGCACAAGAGGATGCCTCATGCGGATGGGCGTTTGAAAGGATAATCAGTGATTATCTTGTTACGTGGTGCTGATGGGACGCATCATCGGCCAGACGGATGAGTGTATGTACTTGGAAGGAAATTATTCCAGCTCTCTATGTATTATAGTTGCAGGTCAAATGAATTATGATTTCGATATGCACCATGGCATACTTGGTACATAATAATTCTACTTGTGCCAGGGATTTTTTTTTTATCCTCAAGGCGAAGAAGACCCTTTTTTGCTGTCCTTTTTTTATCATTTGCCTTTATCTACAAGTTGTGTATATATGGATGTTCGTATACTACTTGTAGATGGTGATCTGAGGATAAAAATTGAAAACGAACAAATTTTGCCACATGATGGGTATAGTGCTTAGCTTACTTCACCATATCTATGCGAGAGCTTTTGGGTGTGAATAGACGGAGTGTGAAGTTTCGAATAAAAGGGCAAATGATTTTTTTTAGTACCTTATATATACATAATAAAAGGGTTTCATTCCTAATAACAGTCTGAGCACACTTTCGGGAATCCTTTTTTAAAAATAGCATTGACTGAGCTAAAGAGCAACATATAATAAGACCTGCATAATCAGATTAAAAGACTTGAAAAACATGAGGAAATGCACGTTTATAAATCTTTATAACCAAACTCGCAAAACTTTTTTTTTAGTTGATGTAATTTAATGCCTCTTCAAAGTGGACGATGCGATGGCAGAAAACCATAAAAAAAAACCATGTAAGGAAATAATTACGCGAGCGAGCAGAAAGGCATTTAACAAAGCCAAAAACGAATATACAGACATGGGAGTGGGGGTCCTAGAAAATCAGCTTGAGAATCACAAAAAGGAGGTCAGACATAATGTATATAGCTTCAATTTGTGTAAATGCCACGCAAGGATATGTTCCATAAACCAACACTATCGTAGTGAAAAATGAAATTTTCAGCTGTCAAAAAATGATTTTATAGGCTAAATTGTCCTATAGGCCAAATTTACGTTTTCTTGTCCTTGAGTTTTGATTTTTGTTGAAGAGGAAACTCAATAAATCTCTGTTTTAAGATTGGAATTTGGGGAACTTATTTTTTCAACACTTTCATAAGCATTAGAAAATTAGCCGAAGATAATTATTAAGCGCCTAAGATTAAATTTAGTAACATAAAACTTGAACCATATTGCAGAGTAAAATATCTTCAATAATGCACTCGATAAATATATCTAATTCACTATTCACTAGTGTAAGCATTTTTATTTTTTAAAGACAGCTAGTGGTACTATCCCAAGTATAGAAACTCACACAAGACGAATGGTTGCTAGAAACTGGGCCTAGGGTGTGTACCCGCCTGTTGCGCCATCTATTTATTTTTATTTTTTAGGTGTACCCGCCCGGCTTTGCCCGTGCACAGGAATTGTATCCCTTAGGTCTTAGATAATAATGTTCTTTCGTAAAATGCGAAAAATGAGAATAAATGGATTTTCTGGAATTTTCTTTCTTTCTGTCCTGAAATACAGCAATACGAACAAAACGAAAAATTATAGACGTTTTTTGTAAGGGAAGTGCCACGCCCCTTTGTCCAATTTTTTGTTTACCTATGTCCTA
Source organism: Cheilosia scutellata (assembly GCA_955612985.1). Classification (NCBI taxonomy): domain Eukaryota; kingdom Metazoa; phylum Arthropoda; class Insecta; order Diptera; family Syrphidae; genus Cheilosia; species Cheilosia scutellata. The sequence goes on along the minus strand of OY015312.1, from coordinate 116,689,211 downwards.
AACCTGAACCACAGCAATGAGCTCTATCCATTTGGTGGTTTTTGAGATATAAGATTTTGAATGGATTTTTTGTATAGGAGGTGCCACGCCCCTATAACTTATGAACCAATACACATACAAAGACCGTATGTACATATAAATCATGGTATTGACATCACCTTTCATGGGAAATTTCAGATAACTTCAATTGCAAACACAATATAACTTTATTTTTATATATCACTAGCGAACCCGGCGAACTTCGTTTCGCTCCAATTTAACGCCTTCAGATAAACTCCAGTGTGATAATACAACAACATGGACCAGAAAAATGAATGTTAGCGCAAAATAATCGGTGAAGTATTGCCTTAACAATTAAAAGGATTCCTTGAGTTGACCTACATAATATATTTATGAGTATAATGGCAAGTTGAGCGTGGTAAGGTCGAAATAGAAAAGTTTGCACCCCCTTTTTTAACCTTTATAGGACGAATTTTGAAAAACGATGAATGCAGCATGTAATAATTTTGACTTATCTAAAAACTTTCAAGTTCATACGGCTAACGGTTCGCGAGACACCCCTTACTCCCCTCGCCCCTTTACTCCTGAGCCATTCTCACACTCCCTACGGCCTAAGTTGGGCACACATCTATAAATCAGAAAAAAATCAATCGTGAAAATCGGACGAATGGTTCTCGAGGTATGGAGAAACGAACAGACGGACGTTGCATTTTATATATAGTAGTATGGATATGGATGCAGATTTCATTTAAAGAAAATAGTTGGAAAACTAAACTTCGTGTGTCTTTTGTGTGGTTCTTGTTAAACAATTGCAGTCTATGAATATCTGAAATCTCTACATATGTTTTAAATTTGTCTGAAATATGCGTAAATTATTCATTGATCTTAATGGAGATCCTGAATGAATCAGTAAAACTATTATTATCTATCTTGATGCTGTCAATGGCAATCACGTACGTACTTTCTACGGTTTCGTAATTTCCAATTTCCATGCAAACGTTTCTGTGGGACGATGGGACAATATCGTCACCGCTGAGGCAAAAGTCCACAATAAGTGGCTCTACCTCCCTATCCACAACAGTCTCTCCGAAAATCACTAGAGCAAAAGGGCATTTAAAACCCATCTCCTCTAGCGATATGAGCCGATGCCGAAATGAAAATCCAAATTGCTATCCATACGACAAATCTGTTCGAACTCAAACAGACTACCCTAACAATGCAATTATTATTTGCAAATTGCAATGCTTCGACTTTTTTTCTGTTTTTTGACAGGACTTTCATTTAGCCAACATGACAGCGATGAAGTTTCCATTCAATTTGTTCTCCCCCTCTTTTTTTTTATTCAAAAAATTGGATTAAATTTCATGCCTTTCCAATGGCTCCACATTGTATAATAGGTAAACAGAGACAAAAAAAAATCTCCAAACGTTATGAGTCTGCTGTCTGGGATAAAATACGGTACACGCTACGATGAAAGAAGAAATTGTCATCGTTCCCAGATTAGTACTGAATTGAGAATCTTTTGTACAAAAATTGTTTATAATTGGACAGCGCGCATCGATAGTGACAGCAAAAATTCATCTCTTCAATGTCGTGCCAACAAAGCACTATCACTAAAAAAAAACCACCAAACCCCGGAATCACAGTTCATAATGGTTTGAAGATGAAAAATTTCTTCCCACAAAAGCAACAAAACCCTACAAAGTATCTGGTGCACACAAAAGCTCGTATATATAATTATATAATTTCCAAATTGAATTGAAATTGTTTCGCCTTTCTTCTTAGTCCAGAGCTCGCACATTTATAACGAAACTATAACAAGAGCATAGTACCGGCCCCCCCAACACCAAAGTAACGAGCTCCCCGTTGGTCGTCACTTTTGTATTAGACTTGTGTAACACATGTGAGTAATTGTGGCACACACACACACTATGATGTCTGCTCGTTATAAAATCGAATTTTTTCACTGAGAAAAAAAAAATAAGTATTAAAAGATGGAGAAGAGAGTAAAAAGAAATAAACTTTTCAAATTCAAATTCCTATTCGGCCCAGTTGTGCGCGAAGAACCTATGGCCTACATCTGTCCGGACCTGATACTTCAACCCAACAGCATCACATGGGCATATATATATAGATATAGGGTGGTGCATAACTTTTCTCTTTATTAACTTTTTCAATTTATCTCTGGTTTTTGCGGCCCGATTAATATTGGGACGACAAGAAGGAGCAGGACGACTAAATGACAATATAATTTTGTTTATCGGTCTTTGAGATGTGTGAAGCGGTTTTATCGTTTCAAAAGGAAACCTTGGATTTTTATAATAGTGCAACCAAGCATACTAACGAGGTGGTGTATGTGTATACCAGGGGCGGGCCACTGAATCTGACACGTTGCACATGTTCAAATAAGGTATGCGCCCCCAGAGACATTCCTTGCAGATTGTAATCTGTGGACAAGTAAAATGCAAATTTTATTGGGTGGCAGTTCATGATCGAAATCAGTGTGGCTACATTTTTATATGTCCTGATGAATTTCACTGCAGAAAAACACGAATGATTTTTTTTTTTGTCAATACCTGTTTTAAGTTTAAAGGTGATTTTAAATCGAGGCACTCGAATATCGAATATTTTGCTCTACTAAACAGAACCAAAATTCATGTTGAGCAAGGAGTAAGGTTGCTGGAACTATTCAAGAAAAATGGGTTTGTGGATAGCAAGTAGACCAACTCATTTCTAAGATATCATCGGATTAAGGTATTCGCCTGGTGATTGGAATCTCAGCGATGAACAACAAAAGAAGAACCTTTAAACTACGCCAAAGGCTTTCGTCTCCTCAGTCAAATAATTTCTGCCATACAGTGTGAACGCCTGAAACCATTTGTCAACAAAGTGATTGGCTAACAAAGAGGTTAAGGTTCGCCCAAGGTGGTTGATGTACATCCGAAATAAATCACTCAGAGTGAATTTATTCAGAATATTCAGCCCTATTTACGAATTTTTATATAGTTCGTTGGTTTCACCTTTCAATGTTACAGTGCCTTTGGTGTCTATTCTGTGTGAGGCGCAGGACAACTTGTGGTGCATGGTGCCAGGATATTTCGCTCGAGAAGGAATGCAAGGAATTTTTAGAGGACGGATGAAATCATGGGTTTCAAGGAGGGATCATCTGAGGACCAATTCGCCGATTTTCTTGAAAAAGGAAATCTGTTTATTGAAAAATTTATGTAATTGGTTCCGAGAAACTTTGATTCCTAAAATAAAATCACAGCATGATCAGGTCGCACTCTATGAATGAATTCAGAATAATTTGATGGTAGCTACAGTCTGAGTAAAAATCTGAACATAGCTTTTTTTTGGCAGCTAACCATCTGATTGCTGAAGCTAAGTATGCTGCTCGAGCGAAACTACATCATGTTGACATGGAGTGCGTTATGGACATAAGTGCCACAGAAAACAGATGTTCGTTGAAAATAATTTCCTTCAAAAATCCATCGACACGAAAAATGTTTTATTATCGTTACGCAGCGCTTTTTTTTCCTTGTCTGCTATTCTTTGATATCAAATGCTTCACTTCCAAGGTATTCCTCGTCGATGTATTCATTGCAAAAACTTTACTTTCCCGTAACACAAAAAAAAACAAAAGAAAAAAAGTAACACTATCTGTCAAAATTAGGTTGAAAAAATGTTCCGACCCATTAATGGGCGCGCTAAATTTTGACAGAATGAAAAGTTGATTTTTTAGCTGAAGCAGCGTACCACTCGGCTAAATGTATTCGCTTAAATTTAGCTAAATTTTTATGGGAGCTAAAATCTAGCTCGAGCAGCGTACTAAGCTTGACCAGGAAAAAAGTAGATTGTAAATAAATTAGAGCAGACCAACAAAAAGTGTAGCAGACTAATGTCGATTTCGATTGGGCAAGAAAAATCACTTTTTTCAGATTCAGAGCAGTTTTTCTGCTCTAGAAATCAGCTGTCTGTCAAATTTTTCCTTTGGGCAGAAAAAACACTTTTTACAGATTCAGAGCAAGAAAAATCACTTTTTTCAGATTCAGAGCAGTTTTTCTGCTCTAGAAATCAGCTGTCTGTCAAATATTTCCTTTGGGCAGAAAAAACACTTTTTACAGATTCAGAGCACTTTTGCGAATTTCGATTCGAGAGCGAGATTCACACATATTTTCACTAATACCAAAACAAGTGACATTTGTAAACACAAATTTCAATTGCAAATTAGCTGACTGTCAAATAACACACCAACACAAATGCAAAAAAGATGTGATCTCATTTCATGTATCATTGGGCCAGAAAAAATCTGAGATCGGTAAGATCGGAACGGTAAAAACACAATCTAAATCGACATAAGGAAGTACAACAAATTAATAATGTACAATGTACATGGTTTACAGTAGCGAACCCGGTCAATGCGAACTTTCGGTTATAAACAACCATTTCCCAATCAAAGTCCCATAAGAACTATAGATGGAACTTTTGTACACAATGAACCCTTTTTGCGTCTTCAGTAAAGACGTGCGGTTTTAACGAACCAAAAAGTCGCTCTTTACATCGTCATTCAGGTTTCTTCAATTTTTCGGAATGTAAAAATCAATTAAATAAAATGGGAGATACAACATCAAAAAAATATAAAGAGGAAATTGCCGCATTCAAAATTGAGAATTGCATTTTTTTTCTCCTGGGTTCTGAGTTTCTGATTGGTAGTCAACACGTCAGTGCAATCGAAATGTCAAACTCCGATGACCCAGTAGAAATGTCAAAACTGAATTCTCCGGACATATGTTGTTGGCACAAATAGATGTCAACTATTAGTAAGTCGAAAAAGTGTTAACTTGATTTGTCGGTGTTGCGGATATAAACGTCAACTGAGAAAACTGTTTACGTGTCCAGTTTAGTCCAATGAAAACTCAGCAACATGAAGTTAGAGAGCTGTTAGACTTACTAAACTAGATTCTTGAATGCCCTCAATGTTTCTCATTAAAAGACAAATACAATTTAATAAATCGTTTACAACAAGGCACAAAGCAAAGTGATATATGCATGGAATCGGGTTTACTAAGTAAGTCAACTTTTGGCACAATTTCTGTAATTTCAAACACTGATTCTTATGTGTTCTGTGTTGTGTGTCTTATTATTTTTTTTTTGTTGTTTTCTAAACAAACGTTTTTTTTACCTATCACTTTATAACGAACTTTTGTTATAATGAACTAATTTAGTCGGTTCATTCGAGTTCGCTATAATCGGACACTACTGTATTTTTATAATCGTATGATCTGAACGGTGTTTATAAATACATCAGATTGCTCTGAATTCGATGCGTTCTACTCTGAACGGAAAAAGAAAAGAACAACGCCTAATGACCATTTAGGAGTACTTTTTGCCGGGCATTTGACTTGCTATAATAGTTGTATTTGTTACTACTCCACAAGTACTATTACTGATGCTGGTGTGTTTCAACAAATAATTCCAAATGCTTGTCTTACCATTTCAATGACATTGTATAAAATAACGGCCACAAAAATAGGTCAACACAATAAAAACCGTAATATGTATTTCGCATTACGGCAGATCGTTTAAGACAACTACAATATTAGCTAACCTAATGTCATCCTCTTACTTTAAAACGATAGGCGAATGCACGATTGCAAGATTGCTAAATCCACAACAAAATTATATTAATTCCAAATATATTTACATTAATAAATATTTATTTAGGTATGTTGCAAGCTAAAAAATGTGCACGACTGTGTCGCACGAAACTTTGTCGTTTATTGCGAATCTCGCAGAATCTCAGATTCATTTCAGCAAATTTTACGTTTAAAATCATACCTACTCAAGATGTACTCAGGTTTAGTAACTGAACCCTTGTTAATTAAAAACGTAATACATACTACGTATTAACTACAACACTTTATTCTTTCAAATTTCGCCCCGAACTGACATTTCGTTCAAGGCAAGTAGGCGATGAATTTCGAATTGTATTGCCACTGAAGTATTGGGCTTTGCAAAAATATACCGGTTATGATCGGGATTTGGGTAGGACATTTTTGAGAAATAATCATAAAACGGTTATATTCGAGTTTTCGGAGAAAAACTAAGTACGTGATCATGTTGAGAATGCTTATGTTGTCTTAAATATGTATTTTGATCAAAATCGTTAGAGAGGTTTTTTGTAAAATTATGCTGACAAATGTTACAAATTGGGATTCGAAAAGCACTGTTACTAAACTGTTTAGCTAAAAACTGAGTACGACGTATTCTGCGGGATATAAACATTACGTAGTATGTAGTTACATTTTTATCATAATCGAAAATGGCGTTTTTGAGATATGAGCAGTTTTTTGAAGTACTATTATTAGGAATTTGGGTGGATATCAAAGGACACAAAGAAAAACTGAGTCTGCTATCAAGTTAGGAATGACGATGGTATCTTAAAACTAAGTTTTTGTTAAAATCGTTTGTACCGTTTTCGAGAAAAAGCCAATTTTCAAAAGTGCCGTTGCTGGACTTTTTAGCAAAAACTGGGTATGCAGTCATGTTAACTCATGTGTACATTAACTCAACTATAAATTGTGGTTCAAATCGTTAGAGCCGTTTTCCAAAAAATCTAAATTGTTTAATATTTCGTAAAATGTTTATATGGGAAGTACTGTTAATATTAGGGCTAGCATAAAAAAACGCCTCCTAGCGGGAAGCCCACAAACTCTAAATACGAAGTTTGAAACAAATCCGTCCAAGCGTTTAGATTCCCCAGGGGGGGGGGGCCAACAGATATACGGACGGACAGAATTGCGAGGCCCACTTTTTTGAGTTCCCCTATCATCGTAATATCAGAATTGATCAAAATCTCGAGTTTGAAATTTTGCACGAAAACAATATCTTTCTCTTACTACGTATATGAGAAAGTTAAAAATATGGCGTGCCAAAAACTCGAACTGTCACAAATTTCAAAGTTTTCAATTGAAATTTTAAATTAAAATAACTGGAATCGAAGTTAAATTTTCAACTTGTATAGGTACGCCTTCTTAGCAAATCTGTAATAATTTTTTTCAGGAGTAGGTACGCGAATGGTCCTAAAATGAACGCATATTATAATAATTTCATGGGAGAAAATATTTGCTTTCAGGTAAAGAACTGTCATTCTGCCCGAAGTTGGGTATCTCATTCTGAGTCAGTCTGCTTTGGCTTTGGTTACTGTCACCGGCTAAAACTCAAACTTCTACGAGAAAGCTGCATCTCATAACTTATCTTGCTCTGACAGTAATTTCACTTTCATGAACTGTACCTCCCTGTGTTTGTTTTAAACATCTAACTTGACACTAATAATGGGGTTAATGTACTTATGTAATGGCTATACCTATGACTTCTATAAGTAAAAGTGAAACTTCTCCAAAGCGTTTCTCTTATAAATAGATGCGACTAGACCATAGTGCATGCCACTATATGACCTAGAACTATTTCAAAGTTACGTACCTCACTGTCCACTAAAATATTTAACAATCTATTGCGCCACCCTGCACCTTTAAAGCAAAAGAAAAAAAAGCGTACACTCTCCTCCTAAGTTCAACATGTTGAATTACCTGTTTATTCAGCCTATGCACAAAGCCCCAGATCAAATTTGAGTAAACCAATAGGAGGCAGCTTGAAACTACATTTTTTATTGATATGCAAATTAGATCACCGAAACTTAGTCGTGAGTAAATCCCGAGAGTTGAGCAGCAATATACTCGTATTCGTATTCGTATCCCCATCCGTGGGAGCACACTAACACATAACGCACCTGAATTGATAGAGCGTTTGTGAATAATTCAGCAGCCATCATTGCAAATTCCGGGTGGAAAATCTTGCTGATGACGACGAGCGCTCTCGTGAAGATTTATCATTTGATTAGCGTTGATGTGTGCGCCAATTTAGTCGCCGCCGCCAACTCCCTATGGCATAATATAGAAATTCCCATAGTGTTTGCAAGACAAAGGACTTTCTTCACTCAGTCTCAGGCCGAGACATTGGTTGTCTTGTTGACTGTATTGTATATTTGTTTTGGCAATTTTCGTGCGTATCTCGCTTAAACGGTTCATTTATTTATTTCAATGGAGGAAAACGAAAAATGGAGGAAATGAATGGTTTCTTGGTGGGAAGACCGAAATTGAATAAATCCGTTAAAGAAGAGATAAGCACAAGAGAAGAGAGTGGGTCAACCACCTTTCGCACCCAACAAAACAACAATATTTAATGGACTTGTCGGAGTGAGTGAATCTGTTATGTTGATGCAATTGTATGGTGTTCTTAGAAAGATTACACTTTTCGGAGCTGCGCGTGTGTCGTTATGTCTACTTAATGTTATGGGAGATTAATTCAAATGGATAAGGTGTTACGTGTACTTGTCTAACCGGCTTTGCAATTAAAATGTATCCGATGCGATGTGTCTTTTCATGACATAAGGTGTGTGCTATTTTTATTATAGTACTATTTATATTATGTATAGTTGGCATGGTTGAGCTACTTTTTATGGATGCAAGCGGAAGTTGGTCAACGTGTTATCTTATCATTAATCGAACTAAATTTAAATAAATTGTAACTGGCAAAGCGTGGCTGAAGAAATCTGGAAGCTCTACTCATCAACTTAATGTTGCCCATCACATCATTTGCCGTGATTATATTAATGCGTTTCACTCTTCTAAAATTGATTGATTGGTTGGTTAAAATGTGAACAATGTTGACTTACTTGACAGCAGCCGCCATTTATAAGGTGACTATTTTTAAGAATGCTACTACCATCTCATAAATCGCTGAAATAGAAAGCCTGTCTAAACAGTGTGGGATAACCCCAAATCTTTGGTCGTAAACCTTTTTGGCATATTATCGACCTGGATTTTGCTTAGAAACGCTGGAACAGTGTCTTATAGTGGCATCGACATTAGGCAATAACGCCCAAGGAAATACCGCCCAGATCGATTTGAAAATAACGCCCAAAAAAATGATATCGCCCAAAAATAAACAACAAGATGGAAATAACGCCCAAAAATAATTTGCAGGTTACTGTCAGATTTGGAGTATGGAATTGGATATATTGAAGGTTTTTTTTTGCAGTACAAACTCCCACCTACTCCAAAATCCAACAAAAAACCCAAGCAGGGGGGCTGCATACCTTTTCCACTGTTTATGCATTTACACTTACTATTTTGGGCTTTATTGTCTGTCAAAAAAACGAGCCCTGCAAAGGAAATAACACCCAAAATGACGAACAAGTTTGCAACAACAAATTGTAGGAGTTTTTTTAGGGCGTTATTAACGCCAGTGGCATTACTAACGACCTGGCAAAGGTCTATCAACTAGCCAAAGAATTAAATACACGCCAGCTTAAAGAGACCTGTGTGGAAGTGTCAAAAGCTGAAATTAACGTGAAATGTTTCTTAGATCCCAGTTCTGGTTGGCACCTAGTAAGTTTGCGGAAATAACACTCTGACATGTGGCTTCAGAAACTGTCTACAATTTCCTTTGAATTTAGCATACGTACAGCTGATCAGGAATCCATTTTTAAATGTCATGCGAATGATAGCTTTACATCCTCATCACGTAGTAGTTCAATCGTGATGTTCAGAATCCTCTCGTGTAACTGAAACATCTGCTCATTAATGAGTACGATCGAAATTCGGCGCTAAGACATCCACGAAGGTTGTACTACTCATTTCGCTACGGATTGAGGACTGGTATTGTCCTCTGGTGCACTATACGTCTATACCCTTATAAAACGCCCGTTTGAAATAGCGCTGTTTTGAAAAAAAAAACGCACCCTCGCTTTGGCCTATTTTGTAATTAGTAGCTGACTCGCTTACATGTTGTCTGGCATGAAATCGAGTTGCTTAGAAGAAGAGCTCTCCTCAAGGATCATCATTTCAGAATCCATATTTACTCGATATTTGGCGACTCTGCCCGATGTTGTGTCAGTATTGACAGGGTGTTCATTAACATTTCTACTTGATAGCACAGTTTTAAAGCCAGTATTCTCTGTAGCTATTGATGGCATATAAACGGTCGCCCTAACTGCGCTAACTTTCGCGAACGTCTGACAAACATCCGAGAGTATAACTGTCCTGAAAAAGCTTCTCAATTCAGCCGTTCGACTCAGCATAAAATTGTAGGTGCCTTCCATTCGTCCCAAAAATAAAACCCACAAAAACGAATGGTTGTGAGAATCTAGGCCTAGGGTGCCTCTACGGACCTGTTGCGCCAATATTTATTTATTTATAAACGGTCGCCCGTGGTCTAGCCGTATAATCACAGGAAGGCTGGGAGTAAAATCGAAGGTCGCCTGATGGTATCCGAAGTTCGCAAGATAGCGACGTTTTCTATTTTACCTTGGATAAGGTGTTTTTTGTCCTTCCTTTTGCTTCTTTATCCAGGCTTTGGACTTGCAGATTACTTATGTGCCGATGCATGTATGTAACTAGTCGGAGTGAAAGGCCACTTATTTTCAAGCCTCATCTACTCAGCCCTTACATCTCGTCAACACGTCAAGTTCGATCTAGCAAATATAACCGTGACAGATTTAAGTAGACTCATTAACAGATCCGAATGGTTTTGTTAATCACGTTGCATCCCCTATCCATGCCTCTCTCCTAACCTAACCTACCTCAATTAGGATTTTATGTTGCAATCTAAATGTGATGCAGACTATCATAATGGCTTTTAATGGAGTTAAGAACCATTTATTTTGAAATTGCTACCAGTATTCTCTGTTGCCAGTCATATGGGCAGGTGTATCGGGTACTGTATATGAATTCTTAGGATGTACACGAAAAACAATGAAAACAAAAAGTTAGCGTCATCACATTTATCACACAATGAGTTTATCGTGTGTTAAGTTGATTGGCATGACGTTACATTCGTTGCCTTGTCTATATCAACACACTTTAGCAATTTTATATACATATAAATACAGCTGATGAGCAGAATCAGCAACAGTCTTAACCTTCTTGAAAGGGTGCCTACTATACAACGATCCACGACTTTTATTATATTTTTCTTAACATTTCTTGAGAAAATACTTTAGCGAGAGTGACTAATTAGCTTCGACGTTTTTCTTTCTGTTTTCATTTTGTATTTAACTTAAGTAGGCAGATGTATAGGTTAGGTACCATCTATACAAATACATTTAGGTACTGTAAAACCGTAGGTATATATACATTTATGTATATCTTCATAAAATATATAGGTACTTACTACTTATTCTGCTTGTGCATAGAAATTGCGTTTAAGCTAAGATAATTAAAATTTGCTCATTAAAATATATACCAGGGGTGACATGCTCTTGTCTTCACGACCTACTTTTATTTGTGCACAGAATGCTGACGATTGAGATGATGGATGATGACGACGATTCGTTAACATTTGTTATGCGTTAATTAATTAAATAAATATGACTTCAATCTAAGGTGTAAGCATAGATATCTATATAGGGTTACTTTATGTTCTGGCTACAGAATAAAGTAAGTACTATGTATTTCTACTGTTGTCACTTGGATGGCGTGTGCGTGTATATTAATTAGCAGCTTCGAAGAATGATAGATCTACTTATTGTAGCTATACACTTTGTTTCACTTAAGTATCTATACTTGTTCTTTTCTATTTATTAATCACAATCATTCAAATTTCGTCCGAAGATACAGTTATTTCGTATTTTGTATCTAACTTGTATTAACTCTCACGGATTTTAATGCATTATATGTAGGTACATATTTCACTATTTCTTCAATTCAGGGTTATGTATTTTATTTGTCCAAAATATTAACTTGGAACTGCACGTTCTGAGGATTTAAAAAAGAGGTTATATATGTACTTTTGCAAACGTAATAGATAAACACGTGACGTTCTTTCAATAACTGAAATTTCGGACAACCGATTGAATCGAAATTCAGTAGGTGAATGCTTATAAAGGGTGTCCCATAATTCACTCAAAATTTGAATACTGCACCATTTTTAATAGTACAATGTTTCCAACGGAAAAAAAGATAACAATGTGACAGCTGACAGTGAGGTTAGTAAAAATGGAGCGCTATACAAATACACAACCCATTTTCATAGTTGAGCAATATTTTAAAAATAATGAATTTTGCCATTTACAGTCTGCAATTTTCGAACAAACTGTGAAGAGAATAATTGAAAAATTCAGGTAGACTGAATCAATTAATAGTCTTAAACACTCTCCGTGTCCTGTCACAAGTCGTTCAACAGAAAACATCGAAGCAGTTCGCGAGAGTATTGCTGACAGTCCAGGAACATTAATCCGGCACCGTAGTCAAGAATTGGGCATTTCGAGAAGCTCTTTTCAGTAAATTCTCAAGAAAGACTTGAAACTTCATGCTTACAAAGACCAATTGACTCAAGATCTGAAGACTACGGACCATGCAGTGCGAAGAGAGTTCGTTGAATGGATTTTGGAGCAACAACAAGTGGATGCTGATTTTTCGAACAAAATCATCTTCAGTGATGAAGCTCATTTTCATCTTAATGTCTTCGTTAATCATCAAAATTGTCGCATTTGGTTCAGAAAACCCTCGAGTAATTGTTGAGCAACAAATGCATCCACAACGCGTGACTGTTAGGTGCGGATTTTGGGCTGGGGGCATTATCGGTCCATTCTTCTTCGAAAATGCGGCTGGTCAGGCAGTAACAATTAATGGTGTTCGTTATCGTGACATGATAACTCAGCTTTTAGTGCCTAAATTACAAGATATGGATGTGCCCAACATGTGGTTTCAACAAGACGGTGCCACATGCCATACAGCTAGAGAAACAATTCAATTAACTATACTGCATGAGTCATTTCCTAATTGTGTTATCGGCCGTTTTTGCGATCAGAATTGGACATCCATATCTTGCGATTTAACGCCATGGGACTTTTTTCTTTGGGGTTTTTTGAAGTCAAAGGTCTATGCAAACAAGCCCACGACCACCGACACGACCACGTCTTGAAGGAGGAAATTGGGAGGTGTATGTTAATGAAATTCAGCCACGTTTAAGCGAAACAGTCATAGGAAATTTCAATAAAAGAGTTCGTACTTGCCAGCAAAACCGTGGCGGCCATTTATCCGATGTGCTATTCCATATAGGGTTGTCCGAAATAATTTGAAGAAAGTAGTTATCGAGCATGAAAATCCCGGACTTTCCCGGACAAAATATGATCTAAAAAATAGTACAAAACTAGGACCAAAATGCGGTAGGTATACTTCATGTTTTAAGGTCATGTGTCATTTGCGCTGAATAATTATTCTTGGCTGATTTTCTGACACATACATTCTGAAAAAAGAAGTGGACTAAACTCAAATCTTAAAAGAGAAATATTTCTTTAGTCAGATACTCCATATTTTTCCAACTTCCAATTAATGGGAAAGGGGAAGAGACAAAGAAAATCAATTTCTGGGATTTTGGAAATTTTCCTTGAGACCCGAGTTATTGGCGACAAAATATATTTCGTATTTTACAAACAAAAAGATTGCCGCACTATTTAACAACCCAAAACAACAACAAAACAAATTGTATATTTTCGGTGGATTTTTGACGTCTTCGAAATATTATTTTAGGGTTTCAAACATAAGCAAAAGTCGTTCCAGAGAAAGAGAAAGAGAAAGCCGTCAACTCTTAGAATGGTATAAAAGTGCCTGATGGTGCTCTATATTCATCGTCGAGCAATTCAGCAAAATATTTTATACTTTTAAACTGATTACCTCGACTTCAATAGTTAAGATCGCATACTGTGGTGGACATAAAACACCAGTAATTTTTTCATTCAGTGTTTTCGAAGCTTTCTTTTGTCGATTACCAAAGTGGGTATTACAATAATCACCCCTATTCCCGTTGGCGTTTATCGTAAACGTCTAATATTTCATTTCGGTTTTAAGTCAGTGTTTTGTAACTTTTTTAAGAAAAACTTTTTGAAATTACATCAGTGAACACATAGAAAATGAGGTAAAATCGTTAACAAAAGTTCGAAAAAAATCTGAATATCGTTTTTACAACGACACGACACATGAGTCGTATACGACAAACGCCAACGGGAATAAGGGCGAATATGTTTCAGAATTCACTTGACACTTTCAAGCTCTGTTAATTTCGAATTTCCTTTTCTCTTGACGATAAAAAATTAAAAACCCGGAGAGCCTAGAAAAACTATCCCGGACGTTCCCCGCATAGGCGAAAAAGAGTACCTACATGTCCGGGAAAACCCGGACGGATGGCAACGCTACATAGACATAACCCCAATCTGTATACATACTCTAAAAAATAAATAAATAGGTGGCGCAACAGGCGGTAGACACCCTAGACCTAGCTTCGCGCAACCATTCGTTTGTGTGAGTATCTATTTTTGGGACGAATGGAAGGGACCTACAATTTTATGCCGTCTGAAAGTCTGAATTGAGAAGCTTTTTCTGGACAGTCATGCTCTCGGATGTTTGTCAGTCAATTGAAATTTATTTTTTAAAGTCTTGTCGTCTTAACGGACAAACCAGAATTGGATCGCATTTGCTGTGTCGTGTCGTATGGCTCTCAACTATCGATTTATGGGAAAGTTCACCGGTCATCCAAAGGTTTGAAATATGCAGGAAAACGACCGAATCCCTTTGAGCAACGAGGCTTTCGATTTGTAGTGTGCTGGGCCACTGAATGGTGGATTTCAGGTTCAACTCCCGGAAAAACACAAAGTACGCATTAAGGGTCTTTTTTAATTGCTTTTTTTTTTAGTGCGCATTGCGCAATGTCTAGTTTTAGCTAAAGCCGAACATACGCAAAGAAAATGAAATATGTTTCACTCTCAGTTTCGCCCCGTCACCTCGGGAGTGTGTATTATGGGGGACACCAAGCTTGTCTGCATGCGCGCCTGTTCGTTCCAAAAGCCAATCCTATTCGAAGTTCCTTTTCGTTCCGTTTTTGAATTGGTATTCCGTAAGGCAACACTTTCGAAATCCAAAAAATATTACTAAAATACTTTTTCGTATTTTTCGTATTAAGGAGGTATTTTTAAACCCTTCCGTTTTCGCGGAATCAGATTTTCCATATATCAATGCTTTTAACATTTGGAGATTTCTTTCCGCTTTAACGAAATGAAGAGTAGGGCCCCCGTTTTGTCCAGCAGTCTGTGTTCTAGATTTATTTCTTCAATTTATCAAATTCATCCAGCTTATCTGGCTTATCTATTCCTTTGAGGTAAAGTACCTGCAGGAATATTTCTCCTAAGACCGCGAATACCGGATTTAGTTCTGTAGAAAAGATACCCGTTCCCGCTTCAAAATTCACAATCTGTAAAGGTCCAACTCTCTTATAGATTCCATATCCAAACAATAAAATGTAAAAATCGAAAAAAGGTTCTTGGTGTGTGAAATGATTGACGTATAGAATCGGCTGTAATAACTATATTATACAAGGAACAGGACTTTGCATATTCTTAACAAATCTATTACAATTCTTTAACAAAAACTCAAGACTTTATGCCAATTTTTTTTATTTTTGATTTCAGATCTATCGTCATGTTTAAAATCGAATTGCTGCTGCCACTTTTGGTCTTAGCCTTGGCGCAGATAACGAAATGTAAGATCTCCACTACACTTTTGATGTGACGAAAGTAATAATTTCCCTCTCTCACTAGGTGATACAAATCTCCCTCCAGTGTTTACCCAAGTGATGAACAACATTGTTCTTCCGGAGAACAAAACAGTCGGCTCAGTTGTGTATCGCCTAGAAGGCTACGATCCTGAAGGGAGTAATGTAACCTTCGGCTCCATAGGCTCTGATCATTTTAAAGTTGATCCTGAATCGGGAAATGTGACGCTGATCAAGCCATTGGACAGGGAAGAGAAAGCAACTCTCACGTTTCTGGTCACAATTCGAGACCGTGTGAACCTGGAAGGAGAATCAGATCAGGATAATGTCGTTCAGGTGCCAATCACTGTGATTGTTTTGGATGAGAACGACAATCCACCGGAATTTCAAAATGTAAGTTGGAAGCTGAATCCAGTGCGTATGGTGATATTTTTCGTTGTCATAGGTTCCTTATGAAGCCGATGTGGATGAGGACGCTCCGGTCGGCTTGACAATATTCAATAAGATTCTGGTAAAAGATAAGGACACTGTTGGCGATGATTTGGATATATCTTGTGTTCCACAAGATCAAAGTCCAGAGGCGTGCTCAAAGTAAGTTTGAATTATAAGCTGGGATTTGTGTGTACTCAACTTGTGTTGTTTTAGGTTTCGTCTTGAGATTATAAAAAGCACGCAGGACCTGTTGCAAGCAGCGGTTGTACTCAACGATACTTTGAACTATAACCAAAGAATGATTTATCACTTCCAGATTGAGACAACGGTAAGTACGATCGTAGGCCCCACCAGGTACTATATTTGACTTAAACAATATTCTTATAGGATGGAGTTCATAAGGCGCATACTAACTTCGAGGTGCGCGTAAAGGATATTCAAGACAAGCCGCCTGTGTTTCAAGGTTCTCTGTCAACGGTTATTGACGAAGACAGTCCCATTGGAACACTTGTCCTAAAAATACAAGCTCGCGACGGAGATACAGGAGAACCTAGAAAAATTGTCTACGACTTGTTGACGAGTAAGTATAATAGCTTATCCTTTTTTGGACATTTTCTTTAGATGGGATTTCAGATCCGATGGACTACTTTCTTTTGGACGAACGAACAGGCGATCTGAGGACTGCTAAACCTCTCGACAGAGAAGCTCTCAACGATAGCACAGGCCTCATCTCGTTGTCGATTAGGGTGAGTGTTAGAAATCCCTACTTTTGGAGAGGATTTGACTGATTTTTCTGTGCGTAGGCTCGTGAGCTGGTAGATGGAGTTCCAGGAAACGATAACCTCACTATGGCTACCGCCCAAGCGACAGTAACTATTCGCGATGTAAACGATTCCCCACCAATGTTCAACAAAAAGGAATATGAAGTGTCCCTCTTGGAGAACACAGCTCCAGGCACACCTCTGGCGCTCGACATGAACGTCACCGACCGGGATGTGGTAAGTATACCATCCCTCAGCTGAATCTGCATTATTTATAAATTGTTAACGAACAAAGTCATTCATTCTTTAACTTCCAAACCAAACAAGAACAGAATACATCTGTTTTCCAAATGAAAACATCCCTCAAAATTACCATTAAGCCCATACCCCCAAATCCCACCAGCTACACACGCACACACAATCCTTTCATTTTGCATTTTTTTTTTGTTTCATCGTCCTTTCTTCCTTTCAGGGCATTAATTCAAAATTCTCCCTCCGCCTGGATGACGTCTCCGGAGTCTTTGAAGTTGAACCAAAGTTTGTGACGGGATTCTCACAAGTAAACATTCGCGTTGGCGATGGAACTTTGGACTATGAAAATCCCAATCAGCGGAAGTTTATTGTTTTGGTAAGTTCTGCTGAATTACCCTCGAGAATAGTGTATAGGGTGCGGCGAAAGAAAACCAGTAAAACCATAATTTAACACTTGCAACACCCTCGCCCATTGCAACTTTTAGGTTATTGCCGAGGAAACCGAAACAAATCCCAAACTTTCATCCACCGCAACAATTACCATTTCCGTTGTGGATGCAAATGATAACAAACCAATGTTTGAACGGGAATCGTATTCAGCCTCAGTTTCCGGTTTGCTTACTCTACATTTGCTGTGTGGAGGGAAAACTAATTTTAATTTCCTTGCAGAGTCAGCTCTTCCCGGCCAGTACATCACTTCGATTACCGCGAAAGACATTGATTCAGGAAGCTATGGTGATGCTGGAATACGGTATAGTATTTCCGGTACTGGTTCTGAACTGTTTCATGTGAACGAGGAGACCGGTGTTATAACGTTGGCTGACTGTGAGAATCTACCGAAAAACAACGTTGAACTTGTGCGACGAAAGCGTGACTTTGAGGAGTATGAGGTCGAGGGGGCTGGCAATAAAGTGAATATAACCACAGATGGCTTGAGTGGGTTAGTGAACATAGAGATTAATACAGAGCCTGCAGTTGAGTACACGGTAATTGGTGCAACAGACGAAAGGGAGGTTTCGAGTAAGCCATCCCCGAAGGAGACGGCGAATTCGAATGAAGTGACTAATGAAGTGGTTTCGGAACCGCCGAAGACATGTTTGGATTATGAGATGGAAACTACGTACTTTTTGTCATATAAGGTGTGTGGTTAAAAATGTTTTTTTTTTAATTTGATAACAAAATGTTGTTTTCTTTTGGCAGGCAACTGACGACAATGGTAAAGGTCAGACATCGGTGGTCTCACTAAGGATTTCCGTAACAGACTCAAACGATTCGCCGCCAGTGTGTGAGAGTCCATTGTATAGAGCTTCAGTTGATGAAGGATCAACGGTTTTCGACTCACCATTGATAGTGAAAGCCAGAGATGCTGATACTGTTTCGGATATAACCTATAAGTAATATTGCTTTGAGATATATACTTATTTTACTGTTTGGAAGGAAGCCCAAACAAAAGTAGGGCTCAGGAAATGTGAGAGATTATCTCTTACCAAAATAAGATTAAGTGCAAACTACAGCGTTCCTTAAATACGCCAAAGTTATGAACCAATTTTGATAGCAAGGTCAATCTGTAACCTAACGCTAAGCTATTGTTCTTTTTATAAACACCCCAATCTAACTAATTTCCCTATGGTGTTTAGGGATTACCCTTTAAATTAAATTGAGTTGTGATCAGAGAACAATTGCTGATCAGCCACCTTTTTGCAATATTCTAGTGACTAAGGGAATACATTAGTTGCCTCACGATGTTGATAAACTTATATTATCATTAACAAAAATTTCCTCTCATTTCTTCTTCTTCTTTCCCTTCAGAATCATTGGCAACGAGCAAATCGAGAGTATCTTCGATATTGATAAACGATCGGGCCAAGTCACAATTAAGCCAAACGCAACACTAGATGTCACCCATTTAAAGTCAGATAACTTGATTTTCTCGGTGGAAGCAAACGATGGCTTCTTTTCTACAAATTGTGGCATCAATATAACTGTTCGCGATGTAAACAATCATGAACCCCGGTTCTTATCTGAGGAATACTCAGCAGTTGTTGAGGAAAATTCTGAAATCGGCACCAGTGTGGAGCGTTTACAAGCAGAAGACTTAGATTCCGGTATCAATGCCGAATTGAGGTAAAACCCAAATGAATACATTATTTTTTTGTGTCATCAATTTTGTTGGTTTTCTAGATATCGCATTCAAAAGGGTAACTTCGATGATTTTCGGATCGACGAAAACTCTGGCGAGATATTCGTTTCAAGGAAATTGGATTATGATCGCAGGAATACGTATCAAATTGTGGTTTTAGCAACTGACTTGGGTAAGAAGAGATACGCTTAAATTTGCCAATTGCTACTGTCACGTTATATTTATTTGCAGGAACACCAAGCCTATCGGGAACAGCAACTCTGACAGTGACAGTGCTTAATAGCAACGATAAGGATCCTTATTTCACACCAGCTACACAACGTGCAGAGGTTGTTAAATTGAATTTAATCAGAAATGTTTAGAGGTGTAGAAATTTCGTTTAACTTGAAGGTTCGAGAAGATGTTCCTGTTGGTACAGTTGTCTACACATTAGTGGCAATTGACCCAGATGTTGATACTCATACCGCACTGGAATTTGCTGCTACCGATCCGATTACTGCTATTGACAAAGATGGCAAAGAAGTGGAAAATATCGATGAGTTTAAGGATTTTTTTGCAGTAAATCGCAATGGAAAAGTGGTCGTCAACAAAAAGTTGGAGAGGAATCTATTTGCGGTATGTAATTAAGCGGTGAATGTAAAATATTTTTTATTGAAATTTTTTTTTTTTTTTTGTAGGTTATTCGAATAACAGTTCTGGTGACAGACAGCACAGCCCCAACTACACAACAAGGCAAGGGCTTGTTAATAATATCGATAATCGCTGTGAATGAGGTCCCACCGGTAAGTTAATTTAGTCAGTATTAGAAAGATGTTAGTTTAAGATCTGTTGCAATGAAATGCAGTCGTATTCTTCAAGATTTCTTCGAACTTTGAAATGTTGGATTAATATTGCAAATACCTCATTGAGTAAATAAACTGATAGTCATTATTCAGTCAAGT
Organism: Cheilosia scutellata; assembly: GCA_955612985.1. NCBI lineage: Eukaryota > Metazoa > Arthropoda > Insecta > Diptera > Syrphidae > Cheilosia > Cheilosia scutellata. The sequence goes on along the minus strand of OY015312.1, from coordinate 116,669,079 downwards.
TTCCTAACCAAACTTTTCTCTTTTTGGTTCAAAATCAAAGGATTTAATCTGATATGGAGTTAATCTGTTCTGAGTATAAAGGTACTTCCTGGCATTGGGAGGATTGTGTGTTCACATGGCCCTACCACTTTTCCCAATACTAAAGAGTGTTAACCGTTCGGACTCGGACTCGGCATAAAATTGTAGGTCCCTTCCATTCGTTCCAAAAATAGAAACTCACACAAAACGAATGGTTGCGAGAAGCTACGCCTTGGGTGTCTACCGCCTGTTGCGCCGCCTATTTATTTATTTATTTAAAGAGTGTTAACCACAAGCCTAACACAAAATGGTTCTTGATTTTGAACCAAAAAGGTCGAATTACATTCCTGTCACTGGCCAGTTACATACGCATAGACACGGAATCCTTTATTAACAAGGCTGTTGTTTTGAGTAAAGTCAAACTTCTAAGTTCTTCGGAATTGGAAAACCTGGCCAACAATACTTAGGGAAATTTTAATCTATTTCCGAGAACTTGATTTAAAGTTAAAAGTTATAACCGCTCTACTTTTTGTTTACCTTTGTAAATTATTGATTAGCCTTGTTCCTCTCCAGTGATTTTCTTGGAATTCTTTTCAAAAATTCTCTTGTCGGAATAACCTTGACAATCGGATATCTCAGACAGTTATAATAATTCCAATACAATTCCCTTAAACGAAATTTTACATCTTGAGTACATGCAACACTGAAAGCAACAACATTTTATCTCACAGTATAATCACTCCCAAAATGGTTTTCGATATCATTTTGACGTAGAAGAGGTTGCAAGCCATCGACGCTGTAGTCAGGTAATATCGACATGTGAAAAATCCAAACGATAATTCCGCTAAATTGAACATGACATTGTGAAGCGCTTGAATGACAATTGTTGGTATCAATAGATCGCTTAAGTCGTAATTTAAAATTGGGTACCTACAGATGAGAGAATGTGAAATGTGCCTTCTGTGAATATTAACACACTTACAAGGCTATAACATGTGACGCTAAGCTTACATAGCTGAAGAAAAATTTTGCTATCACAAAAGAAGAAAGGATAAACGTTAACATTTCCGGAACCAAGGGGATAGTTGTTTCTAAGTTTTGAAGTGTTGCTTCGATCTGTAGTTTTGCAATGGGACGAATTGAGAGAAGTTGTGTTAGTTTAATGGGTTATATACCTCGATTAAGTCCAATTGGAGACGATGAATAGATGAAGTACCAGCAATGAAAAGTATTAAAAATATATTCAGAAACAATAGTTTTAAATTTGAATTTTCCATTTTTTTTTTGTAATGTTAACGGAGAATTTTGAGCAATATTTAAATTCGATTCACTGCTATGAATTTCAAAGCGAACGATATTTTTTTTAAGTTTGTTTGCACCACACAAAGTCGAAAGTTGTTCGCTATATACCTAGGATAAAGAACAGCCGACGTTACAGAAGTCTGTAACCGCTTTGGAATGTATATTATATTATTGCAACTTCCAATTTGTTTTCAGAAATTTAATCCGCCGTGGAGTGCAGAAAATCCCACCATCAAGCTGCAAATGGTCGAAGAACAGCCAATCGGTTCTATTCTAACAACACTACAAGCCATAGACGAAGATTCGACAATCGGTGAATATAATATCTCCGAAAATCCCTTCTTCGAGATCAATAAAACATCAGGCGTGATAACCAGCACGGCCCGCATTGACTACGAGACCCTGAAAGAGGTGCGATTCGTTGCCACTGTGACAGATACCGGAGTTCCCCAGTTAACGTCCACCGCTGATGTTATCGTAGATATAATCAATCTCAACGACAATGAACCCCACTTTACTCAATCAGAGTACTATTTCAACGTGACCGAGAATTCACCACGTGGTACAGTTGCCGGCAAGGTTGAGGCATTCGATGGAGATATTGGTGCCTTTGGAGAGATTACTTACTCCCTGATTGGAGAGAATAATAAATATTTCCTAATCGACGCCTACACCGGCAGTATAATGGTAGCAGATGCAAGTATCTTGGATAGAGAGAAAATAAGTCAGATTACTTTGACTGCAGTGGCCCAGGATAAAGCACCGCCGACATTACAGAAGTCAGCAACAGCTTTGGTGAGTAGACGAACATTAATTTTCTAAAATAGATTGTTGGAACTTTTACCATTGTTGTGTAGATCTTCATCAATGTTCTGGACGTAAATGACAATCCGCCGGTGTTTACTCAGAATGAGTACACATCAACTGTGGCGGAGAATGCGGCATTGAATCCTCCAGCGAAACTCCTTCAAGTAAGAGCTGATGACTTAGATTCGGGTGTCTTTGGAGAGGTGCGATACTTCATTATCGGTGGAAATGAACAGGAATTGTTCAAGCTGGACTCACATACGGGAATTATTTATCCAGCGCAGAGTTTGCAGGGAAAGAAGGGTGGGTTGGAGTACATAATTAATTGATATATCAAAATTATGGGAAACTACCTTTTTTCTAGGAGTCTACAATTTGACAGTATCGGCACGTGATACTCAAGGTGCTGGCACCTTCCAGAGCACTGCTATGGTATTGATAAACGTTTTAGGGGTGAATCAACATCGTCCGTTGTTTGTGATACCAGCGCTATCCAATGCGACTATTGAGATTCCAGGGGTAAGTTGTGTTGGTAATGGTATTGAATTAATAATTGGAAGGAAAATCTGCAAATATATATCCTTTAACGATTATTCCATTTGTAGGACGTGATTAAGGACGATTACTTGATAATGACAGTGAAAGCCACCGATAATGACACCGGCGAAGATGGAAGAATATCATACCATTTACAGATTAATAACGAAAACGTACAAGAAACCGAAGAGTTCAAAATTGACGAAGCAAGGGGAGAACTAAAAACTAAACGGGAACTCCACCGAAAGGAAAGAGCTAAGTATGTTTTTTTTTAGATAGTAGAGTGTTGATTTATCAAGTTCTTCCTTCAGCTACGATATCATCCTTGTCGCTCAAGACCACGGAACACCCACTCCATTCGAAACGCTCCGTTTTCTTAGCATCAGCATTGTAGATGCCAATGAAAATAGGCCAGAATTCCCCGACACAGCTAATCCGTATAAGGTTTCAATCAATGAGAACAGCGGACGAGAAGTTAAGGTAGGACGGATTCAGGCATCAGCCAGAAGTAAGCACAACAAGGATATTTACTACTACATGCTGTTGGGCAATGAAGATGGAGCTTTCTTTGTGGACAAGACGACAGGTGATATATTTACCAACAAGTCTCTAGATAGGTGAGTCGTATATTCGATTGAATTGCAAACGGAATTTTAAGGCAACTTCGGAATTGCAGGGAAGTGACTGATTTCTATACGTTGTACATTCTGGCGAGTACAAAGCCAGATCTACACATCTCAGAGGAAGAACGAGCCTCATTTTCGATTAAGACCCTAGAGAGGGATAATACTGTTGCCAAAGTTCTGATCACGGTGCTTGATGTGAATGATAATGAACCGGTTTTTGAAAAATCTGTAAGTTCACTGGCTCTTGATTTAAGCTGCGACGGTATACCTCCATCTGAGGCCTTTAACATGAAACTTCAAGTCTTACAAATGTCTGCTGAATTAGTCTACAAATGGTGACAGCACTGGTCTTGTTACTTTATATCATACTTCTAAAAATTCAGTGGTACTGTAGTATGCATTCATTCACACCAAAGACAGAGGCAACTTTGAATTAAGTAGATGAAAACAGAATCAACTTCCTTCGATTCACGTCACTACTTCAAGTTATTCGTGAATAAAGCTGCAACCGTCGCAGTTTAGATCAAAGTGATAAATGTAGTAAACACTTTCGTGAACCTGTTTCTTTACCTAACGGGCAACTATGTTTTCTAGGTATACTATGCCGGAATAAATGCAAAGTCCTCTCTAAATGGCTTTGTGACAGTAGTCAATGCCACCGATAAGGACTATGGAAAGAACGCAAAAATCGAATATATGATTGTAGCATCAAATTTGTACAAATATGGCTCTAGCAAATCGACAGGATCAATTGTCCCAAGTCCATTTAGTAAGTTGTTAAAGAATCATTTACTTTTTGTACATTATTATGTCGACATTTCGTAGATATTTCCCCTGAGGGTCGCATAACAACATCAGCCTTTATGGCCGAGTATAACCAAGATCGCTTCGAACTGGAGGTAGTCGCAAAAGAAGTCGAACCACCAGAGAGATCGGCTAAGGTGAAAGTTAATGTAAGTATTCTTTGGGGTGATCTTTGCCGTCTATAAAGCATTTTTCCAATTGTTGAAGATTTGGATCTTTGATTCGTCTCAACTAATTCGAGTGATACTGTCACGTCCGCCAGAGGAAGTCTATCAGGAACAAGATGAAATCATCGCTGAACTGCGGAATGCCACCCAGCATAGAATCATCGTAGACGAGATTCGATTTCATGTGGACTCGATGGGACGCATTCGTATGGATTGGTGCGATCTCTTCTTCCACGCGGTGGATAACAATGATCAACAGATAGCTCCAGTCGATGATATTCTAAAGGTTATCGATGCTAACTACGATTATTTGAGAGTAAGTATCGTACGGACAGTGTTGTTGCCAAATAAATATTTGTACTTAAAAATGTCCTATGCAAAACGTCCTTATTTTACAAGTGGAAAAGCTAATTTGTTGACTTCCTTATCGGCAGTTGTTCACTAAATGCAATATTATATTTAAATATTATGTTCAAACTTACATTCGTTTAAATTTTCCCTTTAGGACTACTACGCTGGCTTTGCGATAGAAAATGTGGTACCCGCGTACATTACCATTGTACAGGAGGAATTCGATTTGGCGCTGGCCGGCTTAGTGGCACTCATCATCGTACTATTTGTTGGTGTCATCAGTTTTATTGTGCTATGCTGTTGCCTCAAGCATTGGTATGTTATCAATCAATCAAGAGAGTATTATGTAGAAAATATTAAATTCCTAGGAACCTCTCTGTTCCCGTCGAGAACCGCCGCAAAGAAGCTTTAATTAAGAAGCAAATCATCGAGGACCTCAATACGACAGAGAATCCACTTTGGATTGAACAGTAAGCTTATGATGATTTTCCTCTTTCGGTTTTCTATTTCTAAATTTGTATCTTATTACGTAGAAAACTAAAACTTTACGAAGAGCAAGAGCTCACGATGCAGGTATTCTCAGAACCAGATCATAGTTCCAATTCTGATGGTGCACCGGTAAGTTATTTGAAGTCCTATTACCAATATAGCTTATTCTAACAGCAAAAAGCTTTTGTTTTAATTTTACTTTCGAACTTATTTTGACGAGAGTGAATGCTTTGAGAAGAAAATATATGACTAACTATACACTAAAGTCACGCCATATCCCCGTATGTCTTTAACAACATATTTATAGGCACCATTGGACAGACGTAATTCCATTGAGCACGCACATCATCCGGTAGACAATACTTATGCAACTATACAGCCTAGAAATCCGGATAATCATCCGATGAGTGATTTTGCCGACTATGCGACACTTAGAAATAACAGAGCACCTTCGGTAATGTAACATTGACTAATTGTTTTGTTTGTTTGGTTTTTGTTTTTTTTAAAGATTTGTATTTTAAATTTACTGACCTAATTGTGTGATAGGATTCCACAATGAGTTGATGTTGTTGTGTAGGCTTGCACGCAGACGCACACGTCTTTAAGTCAGTGCTAGTAATGTTTTTTTTGGTTTGAAATGACAGTGAATATATAGAAAACGAAATAAAATCGTGAACAAAGGCTCAAACAAAATCTAAATATGGTTTTGCAACGGCACATGAATTTATCCGACGAGGGATAAAAAAAATAGTTTTAAAAAAGTTAAAAAAATGCGTCATGAAAGATGTTCATTGTTCTAGATCTAGATTAACAGTGAATCTTTGAAAACCATCGATATAATTCACAAGATGGCATGTAGCAAATGTATATGCGTGTGAGCTACATATATTTTTTTTAAGCCAATTGGAAAGGCTTCCCGACTCTTTGTAAAACGACCCAATATCTATTTTGTATTCCTTCTTAAACTTGTGTGGATTTTAGAAATATTTGTACAAATTATACTCGAACTTTGATGCCTGAAAAGCCGTAATTGAAATTAAACGAAAGATATTTTTCTTCTTAATAGGCTCCGAACGCCTTTATAGCTTACGGCACATAAACAATAATGATGCACCATTTAATGCTCCTAACGTATTCTTACGTCCTAAAGCCGCATGTGCGCACAAATTTGATAAAACCTTAAACGCACCATTTAAATTTAATATTTAATAATCGCAAACATTACTAAATAAAATATAAAATGAAAACTTTATCTTTTATGTATTTTTAATTTATTTAAATTTCCACCCAACAGATGTACGAATTTACAGGCTCAACATTCCAAGCACCGATTAGGGAAGGCGATGATGCCGTCGCTGAACTTATATAAATGTTATTAATAAAGTCATACTCCTGATAATTTATATATACATGATATTGTATTGCTATACATTATATTTACATATACATAATAATAGATAGGTTCATTAACAATAATTGCAGCTGCTAATGAACGGACGCACTACGTTGAGCCATACTCAACAGATGGGGAAAACCAACAAAAATTTATATATATTATATTAAATGAAAGTATTTCTATAATGACAATAAGCTTAGTTATAACCGTTATACAGAACAGACAGAAAGCCAATCTATATAACTTCATGAACTATAGTACTTTTGCTTTATTTTCTAAAAATCTTATAATTTTCTTATACATTTTTGTATTAAAAGAAACAAAAAATAAATAGCGAATGATAGTTAAACATTTATTTTTTAGAAAAAACAAACCCTTAGAATATTTACTTTATATTATGTTTACATAAATGTAAAGACTTAGTACTTTAACTATAGACTATGATGGGAATTATTGAAAGAACTCGAAATATTTGCTAGCGTATATAACAAAAGCATCTCATTTTATATTTTGTAATTATTAATTTGTTTTAAAACAATTTTGCGCTTCTATTTTATAACGAATCTATATATAATATATAAACAAATTGATAAACTTATACAATTTTAAGTGTAGATATTGGAATAACAGAAACATGTATATTTACTGAAATACAAACACAAAAAAAGAAGAAAAAACGAAAAAAAAGCATGCAACTTGCTAGTGTACTATGTGTATTTAGAGAGTGGACGGTTACTACAAAATAACGGTGATAGGAGCGATAGCATAGTCTACTTCCTTTTATATATACATATTAAAATATAAATAAATATATTTAAACTCGAATATTTGTCTAGAAACTACATGTATAATGCTATAATTTTATAGTAAGTATTGAATATTATAATAATGATAATTGAAAGCTTGAACAAACAACAAAATTGCCAATAAATGTTTAAGTTATTTATGTAGAATGGATGTGTTTTATTAAAGGACCATACGATCACAATACCTTCCTTTAAATAGGTCACAAGTTTCCCGATTTACCATAAACAACCGTTTATTCGTGGAATCCGTCGGAATTGAGTTTCACTTCACCTATTCGATTCCCTTTCACTTTTTACTGCTATCGGGGAATACGCCAGAAACGTTTCCTTATCGACACGTTTTTGGAAAAAGTAGTTTCACTGTCAAACGGCTGACTTTCATTTGTCAATACAAATCTGTGTAGCTGCATTCGTCGGAGGCATATGAAAAGTTTGAGTGATTTAAATATAAAATAAAGTAATAAATATAGCTCAATTTAAAGTTCAATATTGCACAGATTTATTACAAATGTTTGGCTTAATAAATCAGCTTTTTTATGTACATTTTCTTAAAAAAAAGTTCTCACGACATGCAGCACGCAAGTGAACCTTTGAAATCCGCAATGATTTTGATGCCGGAGAGAAATGTCATTTTGTTCTTGAAAAATTCGATTTGAAAGTTTTCAACGATGCAGTGAAACTCATTCACAAATTGAAATTGAAAATATTTTTTTCCGTGAATAATTCCCCGCGGCGGATTCCACGATAGAGGTGACGCTTATGATATTTAACGATTATGTATAAGCAAATAACTTGCAAAATGGTTAACTGTCAAACGAGCGGTCATAGAGTTGGGTTTTTTAAAATTTTTGAATTTGTAATCGAAATAAATTGGGGTTTTACGTATCGTTTTTGAAACTAAAACGACTTAAACGACATAAACCGCCTTATAACACGCCACAGTAATACCAATTTCAAAAAACGCCATGTTTAGTTCCGAAAAATTATTTCCTGAAGTAGTTCAAAGTGTATACAAGTATTTTTGATTCCATTTAAGCCTTTTCATCCAATATTTAAAATTTGACAAAACAAAAACCTACTTAAAAGTCCCTATCTACAGTAATATTCAAAATAAAAATTTAAAATTTTAAATTTATATATTTGCCTGATCGCACTCTTTTCATAATAAGAGTTGAATGCGCTTATTCTTCTAGTACATTTTGTGTGGCTAATGACAGTCGATGTCACTTTCATCATTTCACAGCCGGTAAACAAACGTGTGGCTGCTTTATTTTGCGAAAGTATCAATTTATTGTTTTGTTAAATTTGTAAATTATATATATTCTCCCACAAAGTGTTAATTAATTTATTGCCAAAATGAAAGAGAAACAAACACCGGAAGGTCAAACAAAATTTAAAGTGCCTGTTGTGACAATATCTCAAATAAACGCCGATGTTATCTCACTGGTAAGCTAAACGATTACAAAAGTTTTGTCCAGAATTTGACACATATTTATATTTAAATAGCTTGCAACAAAATATTGGTCTGCGGAGACCCAACCGGATCATTTACCATTCGATGCAAATGTTATCGAAGAAATCTACGCAAAAGAAATCCAGGATTCCAAACATTCGGTTCGTCGTATTATGATGCTTGAGTTTAGCCAATATCTGGAGAATTATCTTTGGCCCAACTACAAAGGTGGCAAATCAAGTCATGCTCATATAATGTCCATAGTGGTGATGGTTAATGAAAAATTTCGAGAACGTGTTGAGATTTGGCCAATATTTGAGAAGAGATCCGAAGAATTTGCATCTTTCTTTCGGCAAGTTACTGAATCATGTATGCCTCGACCCAATATGAGTGCTCTGCAAATGCGTGAACAAACGGCATTGTTGATATTCGTCAATCATTGTTTCAATAGTATGGAGATTGAATTGTGCCGAGAACAGGCGAAACGATTGGTTTCGCTGTCAATGTGGACGTGCTTGCAGCCTAGTAAGTGTACATTTTTTCCTAAACAGGAGTGTTTCTTATTTTTCATTTCATAGGACGTCGAGATCAAGAATTGAGGGAAATACCAGAATGGAAGAAGTTTTGGAAAAAGATTCAAAAGAAAGAAAAAACCGAAAAGAAACCCGAAATCGAATGGGAACGACATTTTCTTCAAGTATGCGCTTGTGCTTTTTTTTCTAACCTAATGTACTTACAGATTTAATTTATTTTAGAACTTGATGGTGAACTTTCTGAATATTTTGGAATTGATTCCGGAAGTGGGTCAAATTGATCATGACACAGTTCACTACTGTGAACGATTTCTTGAATTTATTATTGATCTCGAAGCGCTGTTACCGACGAGAAGGTTTTTCAACACGGTCTTGGACGATTGTCACTTGTTGGTTAGATGTCAGATATCGAATTTGGTGAAACGCGAAGAGGGAAAGCTGTTTGGACAGGTGAGTCGTTGTTTTGAGTGAACTTTTATTGATGTCTTCGTTGTTATAAAACTTTGCTGAAATCAAGTGGGGATTTATATTTGACACCCATTATTTAGATATTGTTAGACAAAGTATTTCCTTTCGTTAGCTTTATTATTCAGGGACATACAACAGGTTAAGATTTCAGATCATAGTGTGGTGAAAGTCGACAAATAAGAAAACTACAGTCAGTAATCTATCAAAATAACAGGTTCGCTCCGCAGTACCCCTGCGAAGTTCAAGCTGTGAGTTATGACGTTCTGCCTGATTAACAGACAGGGGTATGTTCTTATTGTTGACAGCATGTACTTAGTTTTGCCCTCATTCTAAAATATACACATATTTTCAGCTTCCATCGCAATATTTGCAAACGCACCGGCACCAGTGATAGTTCGCTATGTTCTGCCAATAATGTAAAAGCTATAAAGACAGCCTAATCCATTATGTGCACTCTTCGCTTTCCGTTCGAGCTTTTAACGCTTTCTGAGGATTTGATGTAGTTGTTTATCTTGTCTGCTGATGTACTGGAAAGCTCATCTTTGAAGAAGGGCCCCAAGAAAATTGTACCTGGTGTATTAGAGGCCTGGGCAGTGACATAGGATTTGGATTATGTCCTCAAGAAACCCTTATTACGACAGCCTTTTCAAAGACGGATTTTTTGCATATGAAATTGGTTATTCTTCCGTGTGAGCCTATCGGCAATAGCTTTCTTGAAGGACAACCACAGCTTTCTTATGGTGCAACAAGTTTCTACAGTTACGAGTCCATATATCCATTCCTCCCTGCTGAGGCGCCCGAGAAAGGTCTTGTTAATTCGAAGTATGGCGTGATGCAGTCCGTGATAGGTACATGGCGAAGTATGTATTTCGATTGACCCGTGTCATAAAATTTCAAATATACAGATTGGTTGAATTTTATGCCACTAATTGCTGCCGTTAATTTTATAAAGTTAAACGTTGTGCTGCGCCAACTGATAAAAACTCACCCCTCATATTTTCTTCGTTTTATTCAAAAAAATAATAAATAATTTCATTAAGTACACTTTAGTGCTACTTCTACTTAAAATACATAATTCGTGGTAGTCTAACAAGATTTTTCACATTCGAGAGATTCTAGTTTCTAGTTTCAGGCAGCATTGTAATCGCCTCAGTAATCGTTGCCATTCATGTAATGCATTTCGTCGCCCCAGTCATTCGATGACGGTGGCTCATTGTAACAGCACGACTTCTTTAACAGAAACGTCACATGTTTCTGTCTGAGAACACATATGTACAGGATCAATGGCGCTTGTACGGCATTAACTATAATGTGCGCATAAAACAGTCCATCGTACTTTAGCCACGAGAGAATCAGGAATATCCATGATATCGCCATCACAAGCAACAGCAGCGCGTACATTATAAAGCTTTAAGAAATAAAAACAAAACGATAAGCCAATGTTTTCCATTTCAAGCAAATGAATGACAAATCATCTTACACATACTTTGCTTTCAATTTATGCTGAATCCTTCCGTAGACGTTTCTTCGATTGATCAACTTCAACGTTGTCACATAAAAGAAAATGTCTATTAAGATTGTACATGCTATTGGTGAAAAGAATATGGCTATTCCCAGCCAACCGATGGTCTCTTGCTCGCCAATAACATTTTGCTTCTTGTATGACTCGGCGTCAAGGAAGCAATGCGAAAAGATAGCCATCGCTGCCATTAGGCCGGTGGCTCCCCATGCGTATGCTGAGTAGTAGCAATACTTTCGGCCGTCTGTTACACGCAAGAAGACGTTTCTCGATCTGAAAAGAAGAAGAAAGAAAAAATTGTATTTATTACGAAAAGCGGTAGCAGATTAGACTGCACCTGAACGTCTTCCATATGTAGTATCCAAAGCTGTTAAGCCAGAAAAATGCACCCAGCAGACTAACGTACAGAATTGTATCTGAAAGTAGACTATGAAAAAAAGAACAAACTAAAATTTCAATCTTCTTACCTGCTACGATAAAACTAACATGACTACTCAGTTCGGTGAAGATGCTCACTAGATCAGCCGCCTGGCTTACCATCAAGCAGACAGCAATCGTTGTTATAATGTTTCCAACCAAGTCTTTCAACGTTGGTAGAATAAAATAGATGATCGCAATCATTAAAAGTATGATCATAGAGATCCCATGGAAGATGGGATTTAGAATTTTCCTCAGCAGGAAATTAGTGTCAGTCCATTTGATTTCTTTTTTCGCCAAACAGATATTGGCGAACAGTATCGTTCGGTGGTTACCACTCGTTGAAATGGCCTACAAAGAAGGGATCCCCAATAAACAATTATGTTATAGTTTATATTTAATCAGACTTACCTTGTCAATGCAATACTGTCCTTGTCGGTAGTCATGAAAAAGTGGTTTACGTCCATCATCATCTTCATCCTGGTAGTCGGCGTGTTCATATTGATCCTCATCAGAGTTTGTGTAATGCCGCAGCTTACCATCGCTCAATAGGACCAATTTATCGGCGCTCTATGAAAAGCAAGTTGGAATAAAGCCAAGTTAAATAATAACAAAAGTTTAAATTGTGTGCAATCACCCCTTTGTAATGGTATATCGGCCATGTTTGCATTGATCCACATCCAGGTACGCCAATCACAAATTTGTGCTTAACTGGAATGTTGTGTTCGCCGCTGTAGCTGGTGAACATCGGTTGGAAAAACTCTGCAAATAGAAATTGTTAAGGCGAACATTAGAACATTAAAGATTGATTAAGCTTTTTGCGTTAGATATCGCTGTTCTCTGTCATGAAAGATGGCCAAATTAAAAAAAAAATCACGCTGATCTGCACCCAGAAAATGACAGAATCGTAAAGAAGGGCATATTTCGCTCTACACAGCCTGCATGACAACATAACATAGTCATAGACATAGACAACGAATGGCCAACATACATCCCCAGAACTTTTGCATATCGTGTCTGCCTTAACCTCTCAGCAAGCCATCAAGTGCAGACGATCAGATCATAAATTCACAGGCCGCTGTTAGGTTATATGATCTGAACGATGTTAGCCAACATTTCCGTCCACCCGACCAAAACGAAATGAGGATAGCGATTTCCAAACTTGAGTCCAACAAGGCTGCTGGAACGAAAAGCCTACCACCCGAGCTTCTTAAAACACCTGGAAATTACTTCATAAGGAGCATGCTATCCGCAAAATGTGGTCCTCTAGGTAGACCCAGGATGAAATGGTTAGATCAAGTTCATTATCTCTCCTCTACCCGTATGGGGATTGCCCTTTATGATTTAGAGTCGATGGCGGAGAATCGAGAGCTATGGAGGGTCCACCACGAAAATGAATGAATGAATGAATAATATTAAAGTGAATGTTCGGATAGAGTTTTGTAATTCAATTTTATCTTCTTTATCATCTTCCTCAAGTAGTGATGATGATGATGATGCAAAAGCGCGTGAATTTCACAAATACAACGACACATAGACTTCAAACTCAAATAAGATCTTTTTGCTTGTTCGATTAGCATCCCGAATCGAAAAGTTCTTCTGGACGGTTCTGGACGACCAATCGAAAATGGCATAAGTTCCACAGTCAATTTTCAGCTTACATCACGCAATGACTACTCATACCTTTAACAAGGCCTTACACGCCAATCAATTAAACATTATCGCGCACGAATAAACCCTATATAAGCACAAGCACACATATCGCACCTTTCGTCATCAAATATGTAGGCACATAATTAAAAATAAAACTTTAGTGAACTGTCTTTTAGAACCTACCAGCTGTGGACATTTTCGGAAATTCCTACATAAATTCCTTATCACTGACATCAAGTAAAAACTGTCAATTAGAGATCCATAAATAACGTCACGCGATAAATTATTTAGAAACCCAAACCTCCCCTAAATGAGTCTTACCGCGTCTGCTACTGCACAATGCTTTCCAACGAAAACAAAAAAAAAAAAAACAACCTAAGGCAAACAATGCCGCTTCCTTGGGGTCACGCATTCTAAAGGGAATAAATCACCAGAAGCCTCCGTTATTCCCTGTGTAACGAGTTTTAATTAAATTGCCATTTAGGGCAAATCCGCAATAGCTAGATGGACTATTACTTTCCAGTCAAGTTCAATGTACTCGCAAGAGTCGTCAATTATATGTTTCCTGTCGCTGTCAGGTGGACAGAGCCAGTATCATTGGGCACAACAAAAAAATATGAAAAATGGCCAACTATGTGCGCCTACATTGCAGCAAATTGAATGTTTGTCTGGTGTAAATTGATTCAACTAAATGACACAATGCAACTTGTTTAACCGCTAGATCCAAGTGGGACTACATAAATGGAACGACAACGGCCATGTGGCACCAGATGAGTTGTGATGGCCCCTTGCGTCGCGTCATCGTAACGAGTTTGCAAAGCAATATAAATAAATAGAAAAGGCAAATAATGCATCAATTAAACCTATCAGACGAGTGAGTGTGGGGATGTGGATCCGCACATAGTCCGTGCGGAGTGTAACATAACAACTCGCGAAATTAGGACAACCAATCAAAATGTTTTTTGATTCTAATTTTGAATTCTTTCGAGTTAGCGCTGTTTGTTTTCTTTTTTATTATTTTTGAGCTTTCAAGATTTTTATGCGGTTTGGATTCGAGAGGTAGATTTACTTCAGTCGATTGCGGTTGTTACTAGGATATGAAATTAAAACTTCATAAATAAATTATGAGCTGCGAAAAGTTGATTTATTTCCTCATCTAATGTAAACGTCTGATTGGAGTGCTTAATGAAATTTGTACTCTTTTGTTGAGATTGAGCGTGACTTAATGCCCGCCTTGACTGGATTTCTAACACATCAGACTCACGTCAAAATTCATATTAAAAAAATGACATCCCTCACAAATTGGAAGAGCTCTAGTGCAAATTATTTTTTGTTTACATTATTTTGACAAATGTCGCTAGTCATTTCGCAAGCAAAGCAAAGCAAAGGGGGAAACAGTCTGGAAGTCAGATAATTTTTTTAAGTAGGTACATTTACTTATTATCACCAAAAAGAGCTTGCTGCTTATTAATGGTTAAAACTAAGGAGCTGTCAAAGAGCCTGATTGAAAAAGAAAGATAAAAGGTCACTCTTTGCTGGGTTGCTGGACATAGTGCCATTAATGGAAATGAAAAATCAGACAAAATACCAAGAATTGGATCGGCAGTTGATGCAACAGATATCATTACATCAATAAACCATCTGCCTATACTTTTGCTTTGCTTTTACTTTTGCTTATGTTCTAAATAAAGGGTGGGCCAAATAGAAATTTCTTTTTAAAAATGCAATAAAATGAACAAAATTAAATTTTTTCAATTTATTGGAATATGGCTTTATGGCTTTATTAGTAGGTAAGAGCAAGCATTCCTATTAATTATGAAACACAACGTTGTTCAAGTGGCTGCCTCGGGTGGCTTCGCAGTAGCGCATTCTTTCACTCCAATTTTCCAAGACCTTGTTGATGGTTTTTTGTAGGCGCAGTAGCGCAGTGGTTAGTGTGGTGGACTGCTGTGCGAGGGATCCCAGGTTCGATCCCCGGAAAAACACAAATTACATCTTAGTGTTTTTTTCTACTGCGCCACCTCTCGCGAACGTCTGACAAACATCCGATAGTATGACTGTCATGAAAAAGCTTCTCAATTCAGCCGTTCGGACTCGGCATAAAATTGTAGGTCCCTTCCATTCGTTCCAAAAATAGAAACTCACACAAAACGAATGGTTGCGAGAAGCTAGGCCTTGGGTGTCTACCGCCTGTTGCGCCACCTATTTATTTATTTATTTGTTGATGGTTTTGGGCGGTAGCTCACGGATTGCTTGGATGATATTGGCCTCAAGTGCTTGAATCGTTTCCGGATCGGTCCTTCACGGTTCACCACAAATCGCAGCTCCGAGGCGGCCAATTGACATCGTCAAGACGGCTGATAACACGATTTGGGAATTTGGTGCGCAAAAGATTGATTGGGCCATGGGCTGTGTGATATGGCGCGCCATCCTGCATGAACCAGAGGTCGTCCAAATCCATGTCTTCAATTTCAGTAGAAAAAAATCGGTTTACATTATTCTGTAACGCCTACCGTTGACCGAAACGTTGTTCCCAGCCGAATTTACGAAGAAAAATGGTGCAATTATGCCACCGCTCCACAATCCGCACCAAACTGTCACTCTCTGTAGATGCATTGGTAACTTACGACGACGGGGACCATGAGTGCTGTGCACTAGAATACCAGTATCACGAACTTTTTGCATCAACTTGCGTACAGTAGGCGCGGTGGGTGCTTCATTTTGACCGAAACTTCTTTTCAAAAACCCATTGTTTGGGCTACACAGCACTCACTTTGGAAATAAGTTTTCAATATTTCCCAACGTTGTTCAAGCGTAAATCGATTCATTTCGTTCCGCGGAGGTATGATATTGAATTTCTGTCAAGATTTCGAGCGGGAAACAGCTGTCAGTGTCAAAATATCCTATGAAAAAGAAACCACTAGATGGCCCACCCTGTAATGTCAGTTAGAATGTTAGATGAAGTCTGCTACCTTGTTTGGCTTGTTCTTTCTCTTTTCGGTGACCCAAAACAGGGTAATTGAACATCTATCTGTAGTCTCATTAAAAGATTCGCGACATTGCTTTTCCTTGATCTTGTTGTCGGCGTATTCTGGGTTGTAAAAGCTACCTGCCCTGCATGTCGATGTAGATGACGATAGACTTCTCGTTTCTTGAGTAGATACAACACAATTTTGTAACATGCCTCTTGTTAGTGTCAATTTAACTCGAAAGATTTCACATTACAGAATATGTAAAGCTACTATTACACATGTCAAAAATTGTGTCAATTGTGTCAATTTTTAACGTCAATATGACATAAGATTCTCCCCTGAAGTTGTGTGTAGACAAAATCTGACGTCATTTGAACGTCAGCATGTCAAACATTTTAATTTTTAGCTTAAAACCGAGCTTAGCGCGAGCAGGATACTGAGCTTAAGGCTAAAAATGTTGTTTAATTCAATGGATAAGCGAACTAGATCGGTTTTAAACTAAATGCGCAACTCCTCTAATCCTAGAAGAATGCAAGCGTGCAGACATGACCAGTGCATCCATCCTCATATATACCTAAACAATTATTATCAATCTAACAAACAATGTTATAAAACAACAACATCATCACCACGCGACGTAGGTTTCTTTTTTTAGCCGGCTAGAATATAAGTATGCTGTCTGTGGTTTTTTGTTATCAATGTGTGGTTACCCTCAGCCGTTGTCATATTCGCTGCTCACTCATCGCCAATTTTCGCTTTAAGTTGGACTTGATTCATATTACATTTTTTGTACAACTGATGCTTACGCATCCGTGACTAGTTTACAACTTTACAAGGTAGCAAATATGTACCTACATACTTACTATGTACAATTTTACTCTATTTTTCAAGTGTCAGAGTATGTAACTCGTGAAATCACACCTTTTACACATTCTTTCTCACCAAACAACCTCAATCTTACCTCAGGCTGTAGCTGTAGTTGAGTTGTGTCACCCACCCAACTGGCTATGCTCACCTGTTTCATTCACCTGACTGCACACTGTATCCAAATGTATCTCGAACTTTTCGCAGCACTTATTCACATATACCAGGTTAACATCATCACGATCTGGCTGTTGCTGTGGGAGTGTCTCACCGGTGATTCCACTCAATTCAGACAAACTCACCATTAAAAGCATTAGGCCCGTCCATCTATGACGTAGTGGCTGAGGTAGTTGTGTTTGTCTAGTTTGTTGAGTCATCATATTGTTAGAAAATTTTGCGCGCACCGTTCACACTGTCAAACAAATTACCAATTGAGGTGGTATAATTCGCAATCATAACATTTCGCATTCGAAATTGTATTTCAAATGAAATTCGAGTATCTTTCCACGTTCCACCAGACGCCAACACAAACAGCGCATAAACAAGACCGATGATATTAAATCGCACGGTTTATTTTTATTAAGTGAATGAGAAGATTGCTTTTTGGTTTATTTTTCCCTCTATCTGCTGCCACAGAACGAACAAAAATTAAAAAACAAAACAAAACGAATCGAAATTGGATTTGGAATTCCTTTACAAACACAACTGCTCTTTGTTTCGGCCAGAGAACTTGGGTTGTTCTTCGGGTGACTGGCGCTCACTTCCGTATTTCAGTTTTTATTTTGAATATCAATTTCCTATTATATGTGATTTAAAAATTCATCATAAGACTATAGCATGTCATCACTTCCACTTTTTCAACCACCATTACTAGCAGAAACCACAAACAAAAAACTGTATGACGGAAATCTGTAATTAATTCACTGTCGTTTCTCAGACCGACCCTAAATAGCGCGATATGACGAGCAGTTACGAGCGAGACAAATCGACATGGCCCTCATTCAAGCACGTTTTGAATACGATTGAGGGGAATTCTGTTTTGTAGCCGGTAGATACAGATACGTTGGCTTTCCGTATTTGTATTTACCGGTATGGTGTAAGTGGTGAATATCGCTTGTGAGGGCATTGGCGAACGGTGAAGGAGTCTGACTGACTGAGCTCTGGATGGAAGGCGAATAGCACTCTCTTCGGTTAAGTAGATTCCCTATGGTTCTCTTTAAGTGGTTCTATAGACTTTGGCACAAGCGGCGGAAACCAGTAATGTTGGATTGATTTGATTTGTGAGAAATATGTATAGGTATATTATACATTAAATCGTTGACAGTCGTGCTCGTAATTATGCTTTCACTTAAGTTAATTTCTTATTATTTACTTACTTAAGTGGCGCTACTGTCTGGAATGGACCTGGGAGTCAGAAAATACGCATCTTAATTGGCTAACTGAGCCACAGTTGCGTACTTCAAGTTGGTTTAGGTCTTCTTTCACTTGTGCGCGCCACCTAAAGCGAGGTCTTCCTCTACTGCGTTGTCGCTCTGGATTGGAGACGAAAACTCTTCGGGTCGGAGCGTTGGTGAACTGGTACTCGCTCTACATATCCTAGCCATCGTAGACTACAGATTCGCACTTTTCTAACCCTGTTAAAATTGCTTCTCCAAATCTTAAGCGACGAATTATCGACAGGGAAAATGTCTCGAAGAATTTTGCGTTCAAAACGATCAGCGATATCTTCATAAGCCTTCGCTATAATGTCCATGATTCTCCGCCATATAGCAGAACTGGGATGATGAGGGTCTTATACAGAGTTTCCTTAGCGTTTCTTAACAAGGCCATACTACTCCATTAGATGTACCTTAATAGGCCAAAGAAATAGCGATTGGCAAGCCTAATTCTTCCCTTGATTTCTGAGATGATGTAATTTTCAGAGTTTATAGCGGAGCTGAGGAAGAAAAAAAGTCCCTTACTGCCTCAAAGTTATAGTTGTCTACTAAGACGTGTTGTGTGTCCTAAACACAAGAGCAAAAATTGTTGTCTGTAAGTAGAATCAAGTCAGTAGCGTAGAGGAGAAATTTAATAAGCACTCCTCAAAACAAATATAAAATAAATCCAATAATAAAATGTACAGAAAGTATTGGACTAAGGATATAACCTTGTGGAACACTATAGCTGTCATTTAAAACTACTCTAACGTCATTGCACTAGTTGACGCCAAAAATGTAATATACGATGGGAATTCAATATATTCTCGGTATGGGGGGGATACTCCAGGAATATGAGTAAATAATTTTTGGATTTTAGTAATTCCATTATTCAAGTGTTTTACTGAAAAATTTCATTTGGCTGTTATTATTAGTTTGCTTTTTGTCTTGTGTTGAACCTAATCGCAATGGCTGGCGTGGCCAAGATAACAAAATTTGAGCACCGAGCTGTATTGTACGGAATTTTTGGGGCTGTGTAGGGAAGATCCGGTAAGAATTTTTAATAGTAGGCGTATTTTTTTGGGAATCTATAGCTAGCTCACTTTTACTTTTACATGCAAAACTGGTATACTCACTTTTGGTTTTGTTATACTCACTTCCCAAAAAAATACGCCTAGTATTGTTACTGGAGGGCGAAACGTGGGTTCATCATTATGACCCTGAAAGCAAACAGGAGTCTATGCAGTGGCACAAAAAACAGGTCCCCCGAAAAAGTTGAAGGTCCCTCCGTCTGCTGGGAAGGTGATGGCTACAGTGTTTTGGGACTCAAAGGGAATTTTGCTAATAGAGTACCAAAAAAGAGGTGAAACCATAAACGCCACATCCTACGCATCAACTTTGCATCATTTACGGGCAGAAATAAAGAAACAAAGACGGGGTAAACTGGCTGCTGGCGTCTTGCTTCTTCACGACAACACTCCGGTGCATACGGCTTATGTTTCTAAGGCTGCATTGCGAGATTGTGGTTTCGAAGAGTGATTATTTTTTGTTCCCATTCCCAGATTAAAAAAAATTCTTCGTGGGAAGCGATTTACCGATGATGAGGAGCTCAAGGCCACAATAATTGAACATTTTGAAGAGAAGGATGAAAACTATTTTTTTGAGGGTATAGAAAAGTTAATCTCAAGATGTAATAAATGCATGAATGTAAGAGGAGATTATATTGAAAAATAAAAATATTTTTAATTTGATTCGCGTTTTTGTTCATGTCGATACCGAGAATATTTTGAACTCCCCTCGTATAAATTGACAGGATACAAACTGATGAAGTTGAGTTCGGTTAAATCAATATAAAGGGTGTTTTTTTTAGAGGTATAGAACTTTAAGTTGGCAACACTATTTTAACTGGCGGCCATTTTGTCAGCTGTCAAGTGATTTATTTTTAGTTTGGTTTTGGCATTTCAACATGAATAGACTTAACGCCTGAACAACGCTTCCAGTGAAAATTTATTTTGAAAATCATGGTTCTGTTCGAAATACGTATCGCGCTCTACGTCCATTTTACGGTCAATTTTGTTTAGCGATGAAGCTCACTTTTGGTTGAATGTATAAACAAAACTGCCGTATTTGGAGTGATGATAATCCGCAAGTGTATGTTGAGACACCGTTACATCCACAAAAACGGACTGTTTGGTGTGCTTTATGGGTTGGTGGAATAATTGGTCCGTACTTCTTTAAAAACGATGCTGGCCAGAACGTTACAGTCAATGGTGACCTCTATAGAGCTAGGATTACTGACTGAACAACCATAATGTGCAGTAGCTGTGGTTTCAACAAGACGGCGCAACATGTCACACAGCTCCTGCCACAATTGATTTATTGAAGAAAACGTTTGCTAACCGCATAGTTTCACGTTGCGGACCCGTGAATTTGCCTCCAAGATCGTGCGATTTAACGCCGCTTGACTATTTTCTGTGGGGATATGTGAAGTCGCTAGTCTACGCCGATAAGCCCGAAATGATTGACCACTTGGAGGACAACATTCGCCGCATTATTGCCGATATACGGCCACAAATGTTGGAAAAAGTCATCGAAAATTGAACCTCCAGACACTGTTGTTATATGATCTTAATTATCTTATTTTTTAAGATATTGAGGAGGTTTCCAGATGAGAAGATATTCACTCGTTTTTAGAGCATTTTTTAAGATTTGTAGAATTACAATAAGATATGTTAAGATTTTAACTTTTGACCTAGTACGGTAGAGCTAAAAGTTTGGGGAAATTGTCAAGGATATCGATCCAAAAATAAGTTCAAAGCGGGAAATGTTACTTTTTAAAAAGGTTAAGGTAGGTAGGTACTGAAAAAAAACAGAAGTCTTTCTAAATGATTTCTAAAAACGTTATTTGCCTACAAATGTTTAAAATAAATACAAAGCTGTATCATGATACTATAAAACTATAATGCAAATCTCGCAGACGCAGACTTGCACAGCATCGAGTTACTGAATTATGGTAAATAATTCTCTCTGTACAATTTCTAAGTCTCAATTTGGTTTCAAAAAATGTCTGCCAAATGGCGCGTAGAAATATATTGTGTACATTACACGGTACGACAAAACGATTGATTGAGAAGCTAGGCCTAGGGTGTGTGTCTACACGCCTGTTGCGTATTTTTTTATTTTTTTATAACACTCCTAGCAGATGAACACAAACTGATTCATTGTCGGAAAAACGATGTTAATACAAATTAACGATTTTAATGAAATTCTGAATTGAAATAATATAGCGTTCGAAGTCAGTTCTTAAGAACGAAAATTTAAAAATAGTGCTATCACTTCACTTACGGGTTGTATTTATAATTAGGTAAATTTTAAAATTAGAATAATTTGACTAGAGAATAGGGTAGTTGCATAGGTACCCAATTTTGGTCTTTCCAAAATTTGTTTATTTTTTATTATTTCGTTCAAACTTGTAGTTTACTAACCTGGAGATAATATAATATGTGCACTCGCACTACATTTATAACCTTATGAAACACTACTTATTAACCTATTTTCGAAGAAAAAAAAACCTTGACATTCCGCGATATAAAATGGTTTGACTACATTGAACCTGTTTACTTGGTTGGTATTGTTTCTTGAATTTATGCCATAATCTCAAAATTTGATGCGTTTTTGCGATTTAGGTACTGTTCACTCACATTTAAGATGAGTTAAGATATGAAACCGAAATTTGTAAGATCTAGAAAAAATCTTTATAACAACACTGCCTCCAGATTAGACAGAAATCATATTTAAATTATAATGCCAGGAGATTATCTTTTGAATAAAAATATGATCTTTGTTTTATTCCATTTCAAAGTTCTGTACCTCTAAAAAAATAAACACCCTTTACATTACACCCGGCCCTAGCGAGGTATCCGTCGGAACGGAAAATTCTCCGATTTTATACGAATCGGAACTTTGTTCCGACAAATATGCAACGCACACTGGCGTTTTGCGTTTCAGTGCGATGAAGTGCGTTTTTACTCATATTTTTGACAGTTTCATACGAATTTTCTTCCGATATGCTCAAATGTTACATCGCAGCTTGAGAGACCTACGAACAAGTCATTCGCTCTTCGCTGAAGACTTGGTTCTCCTTGGGTCCTCCCAGACTGAGCAGCTACTTCTCCGAACGTTGCGGTCTATGTTTCGGAAGTTTGGTCACGTTAAACACAAGTTCCTAACGTGCTCCAGGTAAGCCTAGAATGAGGTGATTGGATCAAGTCCGACATGTTTCCTGTACCCATATGATGTTTGATTTATAATCAATCAGTAGCAGAATTCCAAGAGTTATGCACTTGAGCATACTACTGCCGCGAACGTTCGAAATTTCTTCAACACCACTGTAAGCATAAGCACAACATAATGCAATGCCGTCAAATTAATAAAAGTACTCCGACTTCCCTGTTCAAACCACATAAAATAAACACAATGCAAACCCTCCTGATGAGTGCTGCAATGTTTTTGTATATACATATACGTACACATATACAGTATTATTTATTCCATGTATGTCATTAATTGTGGCAAGGAAGTGCCATGGAGTGACATCCGCTCCTGCAAATGCCTTTCTCCCGCCATGTGACGTATGCACACAGTTTTCTGTTTGCTTGTCGCCATGGAATCTAATCTGATTTTCATTCTATTATTCCTTCGACCTACTGCTAGTCCTAGAAAGTTAAATTGAATTAAGTAAATACCTCGACAGGTAAGGCACCCTAAATTTATGTAGTATATAAAATAACCCAAAAAACGACTGGGTGCGTGCATCAAATTACATCTGTTCGAGCTAGTTGTCGTTTTTATTTTTTATTTATATCCCGAAGTTTTATGTACAAGAAACCGGCACACAGAAAGAAGTTGCAGGTACCTACGTGCACGCTATTAATGGAATTGGAATGGAATCCCATTGTAGACTATAGAGAACCCACCTCTTATAAGGCTTACCTGGCTGGATAAATCTAGTGGTGGGTATAAGATGAGACCGAGACCGGTTATTTACTGTTTGGGTTTGGGACCTATGCTTAGTTAATGTAGTAGTAGGGGAAATGTCTCATCGGTTTTGTTATTTTCAGTTACCACACCTATTATGTTTTAGAACACATGCTTGTAGCGTGTACCTCTTTTTGGACGTGTGGTGTTGATGATGGCGTGTGTCCTCAATGTAATGAAAGTAGTCTGGCTGAATGGAAATTAATTGAGGTAGGATTTTATATACATTTTCGCTATGGGATAAAGAGAACTATGTATTCGAATTATTATTCGATTCTCTTTATTTGATGATTTTAGCAGGTTTTATGTAACTGATTCTACACGGGTCGGCAGCCCGATAAGTAAGTAAGATAAGGATAAGCCGTTCTTTTTAAACCAGTCCGCTGAGCTCGCTGTTTGAATTTCCGATATTACTAAAGCCACATAATGAAATAATAAACATTCAGCCTATACGTGATTTCAGCGGAAAATATTGGAAAATAGTTTATACTTAGTTTAGTGGTGAATGAGGGCAAAACAAAATATATGCTATCGAATGGGACAGAACGTCACGATAGATAGCCATAATTTTGAGGTAGTTCGGGACTTTGTCTACCTCGGCTCCGTTATTAACTCTGAAAATGACATCACATCAGAAATCAAGCGAAGAATTACACTTGCCAACCGCTGTTACTTCGGCCTAAGAAGGCAATTGATAAGGCCTTGTCGAGAAACATCAAGGAGTCTCTATATACGACCCTCATCATCCCAGTCCTGCTTTATGGCGCAGAATCATGGACGTTATCAAAGGCGGATGGAGATCTCCTTGTTCGCTTCGAACGCAAAATTCTTCGAGTGATTTTCGGTCCCGTTTGCGTTGACGGGCTTTGGAGGAGGAGATTTAACAGCGAACTCTACGAGCCGTACAACGACATCGACCTGGTCAGAAAAGTACGTATCAGTCGACTGAGATGGCTAGGACATGTAGAGCGAATGGACACCAACGCTCCGGCCCAAAGAGTCTTTGGTTCCAACCCGGAGGGACAACGCAGTAGAGGAAGACCTCGCCTTAGGTGGCGCGCACAAGTGGTATGGGACCTCAACCAACTTGGAGTGTGCAACTGGAGGCGGTTAGCCAAAGATCGTGCTAAGATCGTGTTGGTTGAGGCCCAGGTCCACCCCGGACTGTAGCTAGTAAGTAAGTAAGTAAGTAAGTTTGCTTCCCATGAAATCCTGTTGTACATCAGCCAGACTCCAGACATCTTATCAGTAAAATGAGGTATTTTGCCTCAGCTGGATTCCTATCTGATCTTTGACTATAGCTATCAGCTACAGTTGGCAAATGTGTCAGTCATATATGGACAAGGGTTAGCTATGCTGCATCTAGCTCCGATATTTTGATCTATCAACAATTTGAATTTGTTTTTTTTTGAAACCACACATTTCCCTTCACCTTCCTAAACATATTTTTTATGAATTGATCACGATTATCGTAGGCAAACGTCGGCGGGCGTTTAATGCTCTGAACTATGTAAAGGGTACCCCATAATTCACGCAAAATTTAAATTTTGCGCCATTTTATAGTACAGTGAAGCCAACGGGAAAAAAAGAAAACAAGGTGACAGCTGACAGTTCGGGGTTAGTAAAAATGGAGCGCTATACGAAAGAACAAAGCATTTTCAATGTTGAGAAAGTTTTTAAAAATAATGAAGATTTGTCAGCTACACTACAGTCCGCAATTTTCGAACAAAATATGGCCGTCATTGTGATTTAAAACCATCAATTGTGAAGAGAATAATTGAAAAGTTTAGGGAGACTGGATAAATTTGTGATCTTAAACACTCTGGGTGTCATGTCACAAGTCGTTCAACAGAAAACATCGAAGCAGTTCGCGAGAGTATTGCTGACAGTCCAGGAACATCAATTCGGCACCGTAGTCAAGAATTGGGCATTTCGAGAAGCTCTCTACAACAACAACTGAAGATGATTTTTCGAACAAAATCATCTTCAGTGATGAAGCTCATTTTCATCTTGGCTTCCTTAATCGTCAAAATTGTCGCACTTGGGGTTTGGAAAACCCTCGAGTAATTGTTGAGAAACAAAATGCATCCACAACGCGTGACTGTTTGATGCGGATTTTGGGCTGGAGGTATTATCGGACCATTCTTCTTCGAAAATGCGGCTGGTCAGGCAGTAACAATCAATGGTGTTCGTTATCGTGACATGATAACCCAGTTTTTAGTCGCTAAATTACAAAATATGGATGTGAGCAACATGTGGTTTCAACAAGACGATGCCACATGCCATACAGCCAGAGAAACAATTCAATTACTTTATGAGTTAATTCCTAATCGTCACGTTTCAGATCTTGCGATCAAATTTAAATTTTGTGCGAATTATAGGACACCCTTTAGTTCCTTATCGGTATTTATGCACATTAATTTAGAGTGGTAATAAGGAACAATTTGGAGCAACAACAACAATTTGACCAAAGAGTTGACACCTTTTTGTTTATCCTTTAATCATATTGCTGTTCACATTCGCCAGTGCATTTAGTTGTTAAAACTTTTCCATACTGTCACTTGGGAGCCTAGGAAGACCAATAGCAGAGGTACGGCCTTGCCGACTCCTACACATGGTGTCATAATGTGTGTTTGTTGCCATTTAAGTCAAGCGCACTTAGAGAAGGGTCAACCATAAAAGGGTTAAGTTGGCTTAAGTCAGTTTCAAAAATGTCCGAAAATCCAATTCAATAAAGCCAAATGTCTCACAACCCAGTCAAGTTCCACTACATAACGATGCTCCTGTAGTTTATTTTCCATTGTAAATATTTAAATTATTATTTTAACTCCGATTTCTTTTGCAGTTGCTCGACATGCTGAAATTCTACACGCGCTTCGAAATCAACGACGTAACTGGCGATCCACTTACTGACCACGACATGACTCAGATTCACTATAAAAAAATTACATCCTTGCAGCGTGCTGCATTCGCTAAATTTCCAGACTTAAAGACATTTGCCCTTTCCAATGTGGCGTCTGTTGATAGTCGCGACGCTCTCGAAAAACACTTTGGAGCTCTGGACGCACACAATCTCAAAGAGATTGCATCATTTCTAAATCTAGTTCCTGATGATCTAAAGGAACCCTTTGACTGGCATCGTTTGGACGAAGGTTTCCTTAAAGAGCTGTTGATATCGCGTCACGAGCGGCACTCCTCTCAGTTGGAAGCGTTGAATGAAATGCCCCTCTATCCAACAGAGGACATCATTTGGGATGAAAACATCGTCCCGACAGAGTACTACTCTGGCGATGGATGTTTGGCGTTGCCAAAGTTGAATCTGCAGTTTTTAACTCTGCACGACTATCTGCTGAGGAATTTCAACTTATTCCGACTGGAGTCTACGTATGAAATTCGTCAGGACATTGAAGACGCTGTCAGTCGTATGCTACCCTGGCAATCGGAGGACGGCGATGTAGTGTTTGGCGGTTGGGCTAGAATGGCTCTTCCAATTGCTTCGTTTGCAGTGGTTGAGGTTGCAAAACCGCACATTGGCGAGAAGAAGCCTTCACGCGTGAGAGCTGACATTTCGGTGACTCTGAGCGTTCGTCGGGAAATCAAAGACGAATGGGAGAATCTGAGGAAGCATGATGTTTGCTTTTTAATAACGGTTAGACCAACTCAGCCGTATGGTAAGTTGGGGTAAAGCACCCATTTTTTTGTAGTTTATGAGAAAGGTTCATCGAGAAAAAGACCCGAATTTGTAACAGCAGAATTTGCATGCTTTGTTTGTTGATTTGCTATCACGTCTGTTGAACCTTAAAACGAATGCTATTTTAAATCAATGTTTACACCAGTTTGTCGTGCTTAGTTTCCACATTAGTCACAAAAGAATTCAAATATCCCATCATCGAAAATTATGTCTTTCAGGCACAAAGTACAACCCTCGAGAGCCGTTTATCCCACAGGTAGGCTTGGTAAGCGTTCGCGGCTGTGAAATCGAAGGAATGCTCGATGCGAATGGTCGTGTGATCGAGGACGGTCCCGATCCGCGACCTGTCCTTTCTGGAGAGCAGAGAACCTACCGAGTTTGGTTGGACTCGAATCAGTACCGCCTGGATATGGATGAATTACAAGAGGTATGTTAGACTTGACAAAATTTATAAAATTTTTTCAATTTCCCACCATTCCTTTAGGGAGCGGATGACGTATACGAAGGCTTTAACATCATAATGCGTCGTAAGCCCAAGGAGAACAACTTCAAAGCAGTTCTGGAGACAATTCGCCATCTCATGAACACAGAGTGTGTGGTCCCACCATGGTTGCACGACATTCTTCTTGGCTATGGCGATCCTAGTGCTGCGCATTATTCTCGCATGTCAAACCAAGAGAAGTCCTTGGATTTCAATGACACGTTCCTTGATATTGATCATCTTCGCCGTAGTTTTCCGCATTATGAAATTGTTTGTCCCGAGGAGAATGTTGAGCTATTAAAGGCTCCATTCCGATTGACATTTGGTGATGTCGCTGACACGAATGATGACGACGAGCAGCTGGAGGCAGCTGAAGAGCTTCCCAAAACGATAACAGTGGAGCCGTACGTCTTCGAGTGTAGAGGACCTTATGTAGCAAACGCTCCTAAAATGTTTGTATTACCTTTCGATTCAAAAATATAGTAGAGTTATATAGTCTCTTTCTTTTTGCAGTAATACTGTCCGCTTTACGCCTACACAAGTTGAAGCGATTCGAGCTGGAATGCAACCCGGTCTGACTCTGGTCGTCGGTCCTCCTGGTACGGGCAAGACAGACGTTGCAGTTCAAATTATCTCCAATCTCTATCACAACCATCCAAACCAACGTACACTCATAGTAACACATTCCAACCAGGCCCTCAATCAGCTTTTCGAGAAAATTATGGCCTTGGACATTGACGAACGCCATCTGTTGCGTTTGGGTCACGGTGAGGAGGCGCTCGAAACGGAAAAAGACTTCAGTCGATACGGTCGTGTGAATTACGTTCTCGCCAAGCGCTTAGATCTTCTCAATCAAGTACAGAAGTTGCAGGAGTCCATGAAAGTTCCCGGCGACAATGCGTATACTTGCGAAACTGCGGGCTATTTCTATCTTTATAATGTTATGGCACGATGGGAGAAGTTCCTTAATATCGCAACTGCAGCCAGTGGAAAAGAGGATACCTCTTGGAAGGCTGTGTTCGAAGAACAATTCCCGTTTAGCAAATTTTTCACAGACGCCCCCCAACCGTTGTTTAAAGGTGACACCTTCAATGATTACCTTGCAATCGCGGAAGGTTGCTTCAGGTACATATCGAGGATTTTCACAGAGCTCGAGGAATTTCGAGCTTTCGAGCTGCTACGCAGTGGTTTGGATCGATCTAAGTATTTGCTGGTAAAGGAGGCCAAGATCATCGCTATGACGTGTACTCATGCGGCTCTTAAAAGAAAGGAATTGGTAAACCTTGGCTTTAAGTATGACAACATTCTGATGGAAGAATCAGCGCAAATTCTGGAAATTGAGACTTTCATACCGCTGCTGTTGCAGAATCCAATGGACGGTTTCAATCGTTTAAAGCGGTGGATCATGATCGGCGATCATCATCAGTTACCACCGGTTATCAAGAATATGGCCTTCCAAAAGTACTCGAACATGGAGCAGAGTTTGTTCACTCGTTTGGTGAGACTTGGAGTGCCGACTGTTGATTTGGATGGACAGGGTCGTGCTAGATCGACCATTTGTTCGCTATACAAGTGGCGTTATAAGAAATTGGGCGATCTGGAACACATATTCAAAAGGGACGAATATAAAAAAGCCAATGCGGGCTTCGTTCATGACTATCAACTCGTCAATGTTGAGGACTTCAATGGTGTTGGTGAGTCCGAACCAAATCCGTTTTTCTATCAGGTAAGTTTGCTGGCTTGGGTATCGTACACCGATTAGTGACTATTTGTTTCCGCAGAATCTGGCTGAAGCAGAGTACATTGTAGCGGTCTTCATGTACATGCGTCTGTTGGGCTATCCGGCTGAGAAAATCTCCATTCTCACGACGTACAACGGCCAGAAGCATTTAATCCGCGATGTCATCAATCTCCGCTGTGGCAAGAATCCTCTCATAGGGTGGCCACACAAGATTACCACGGTGGACAAGTACCAGGGTCAACAAAACGACTACATCCTCATTTCGTTGGTACGCACAAAGGCTGTGGGTCATTTGCGAGACGTCCGCCGGTTGGTAGTCGCGATGAGTCGTGCACGCCTCGGTTTGTATATTTTTGGACGAGTGTCACTCTTTAAGAACTGCTTCGAATTGCGTCCAACCTTTGAGTTGGTAAGTTTGAAAATCCACCAACTGTCAGTTAAGTTAACAGAACCATTTCTCTTTTAGCTAACGAAACGTCCCCAAACATTACAAATTCTTACCGAGGAAACCATGCCCACCAATCGGGCCATCGGTGATCCCATCGATATCGAGTTTAAGAATATCAGTGCCATGTCAGAAATGGCCGAGTACGTCTATAATCTCTACATGAGCAAGATGGAGAGCCTGAAAGAGCAAATGACCGAAGTTGTGGACATTTACAAAGATATCCCCCAAGAAGAGAAAGAAGCCCGCGAAGAAGAAGTAGCAGAGAAGGAAGTTGACAATGACGAGCCAACGACGGCTGATGATGATGAGCCGTTTAGTAGCACATCTAATCCAGAACCAGCACCACCTCCGGAGAAGAAATCGAAAGCTGCAAAGGAAGTCAAGGATTCAGTAAAGCAATTCAAACAAACGCCGATTATTAATGAAATCGATGAACCCGAGCCCGATCATTAATTTTGAAATAAATTTTACAACTTCTAACCTAAAAAACAAAAACATGTCCTTTCTATTGCTTATTTCTTTGGCGCGGTAATTCCTTCCAATTGTGCCTTCAGCTGAGCATTGGTCTTCTTGAGGAATGCCACTTCTTCGGCGTATTTCTTTTCCTCCGAGGCACGTAACTCGGCGTTACGTCTTTCGTTCTGTTCGGATTTGATCTTCATGTCGGTAATAATTTCTTCGAGAGTCTCCTTGTCTATTTCGAGTTGTTTTACTTTCTCTCGAAGGCGTTCCTTCTCTTCGTGGGCCTGCAGAGCTTTTCGCATACCGAATGCTACCGAGCTGCAGTATAGCGTCTCGTAGGCTTCCATTGACATAGCGATTTCGTCACGAATACGAAGTAAAAGAAGTCCTCTTTCCGAGCAATTGATTGTCACTTCGCGAATTAGTTCATCTGGAAGAAATGTACATATATATATATTTTTGTGAATAATAACGGACTTCCTCACCAAAACACTGAGAATAGAGTTCGCGACGAATGGGACAAATTCCTGTTTCACGAGCCTGGGTTTGCTGAAGTCGTGTGTCCAACATTTCTTGCAGATTTATAACATCTTGGCGGGTTGCCGGGGTGCTGGAGACCTAAATATATGCAGCCAGATTAGTTTTTGTGACATACATACGTTCATAGTGTACATTAATAGGATTTTAGTGGGCAATATTAAGCAAAGACGTGTGTAGGGCTTACGGTGAAACCTTCTAAAAATGTTTCAAATGACATCAATTACAAAAAGATCAATTTGGAGAAAGTTTAGATATATATTTATCCAGAAACGAAGGAAAGCAGGGCGTAAGTAAATTTTACTTATGACAAAAGTTCAAGAATGTGTTGTTTGCAATAAATTTAACGAACACAACCTTTGTTCAAAAAACACGTTTGAGTAGGCTCATCATAAAAGACCATAGTAAAACACAAAAAGCGAGTTGGCAATAACTTTTAAGTAAAAGAAGCGTTTGTATACAATGCAAACCAAACTATATTTTTTAAGACGGTGGCGGAGGAAGCAGAATGATACAGATCAAATAATATGAATGACCCATTAAAAAATATCTATCTCATTATTTGATTTCATTATTCTACGAAGCCACTTCTCATATTTTCAACTTACTGTTTGTGTCCAAAGCTGTCCATCTTCCTCCCAACATCTTGGCGGTAGTATTGAGTTTAAAATCTCTTCTGTTTCACGTTTTGTGTCAAAAATTACAGCAGCCGTTTGTGGTCTTGGTATTTCCTGTAAAAGTCGATTGTTATACTTTATAACTCTAAATTAGTAGATAATGCAAGTTACAGCATCTCCGCCACCCTTCTTTTCTGGATGTTTAACGACCAGAACAGGATTATCATATCGGACAAGAGTTTGAAATGTATCTACGGATTTTTCTCCCATTCTTCTTTTCTTAGATTACAATTAACAAAATATATTGCGTTTATCGATAATTGTTTAAATTTGACAAACAACTCAAATCAAAATAAATAACTTTGCATAGTAACAGTTTTACACATTTCCCAGGAAACGCTGATGGTAATTGTAAACAAGAAAAACTATGTCAGAAACATACATACGGTCGAGATCCGTATGTATTGATCGAAATAGTGTTAAATGGATGCAATCGTTTTAGTTGATTATGTAGTAACTCCTTTATTTGCGTTCATTTTTGACTCCAAATAAATTGTAAAAGCGATTAAGGCACACACAATTAGGTAGGTACCAATGATGGAAATACTGGACACTTTATTCAATAATCTCAGAATACAAAAAAGGGCCTAATACAAAACATGTGTAAAATTACTAACTGATATAAATGCAATTTACTCTCTTTAGAAGGGAGGGGAATTAAACAATAAAAAGTTCTAAGGCAACTGTGTGGTAAGAAATCTCTTTCAATTTTTTACAATTTTTCTGTAATCTCTGGAACGGCCTTGAAAAGATCAGCCACCAAACCGATGTCGGCAACTTGGAAGATGGGAGCCTCGGGATCTTTGTTAATAGCA
Organism: Cheilosia scutellata; assembly: GCA_955612985.1. Taxonomy (NCBI): domain Eukaryota; kingdom Metazoa; phylum Arthropoda; class Insecta; order Diptera; family Syrphidae; genus Cheilosia; species Cheilosia scutellata. Next base: position 116,636,593 of record OY015312.1, on the reverse strand, counting down.
ACAATAGTCTTAGAGTCCTTCATGCCGGCTAAATGTTGAATAGCACCAGAGATTCCAACAGCGATGTATAGATCCTAATAATAGAACTCATGAATTTGTTCATTAAACAAAAAAAAAAAAAACATTTTTATACTTACAGGAGCGACAATTTTTCCGGTTTGACCAATTTGCAAATCATTAGGTACATATCCAGCATCGACTGCAGCACGGGAAGCTCCAACAGCAGCTGAGAACTTGTCAGCTAGATCGTACAAAAGTTTGAAGTTGTCACCGGATTTAAGGCCACGTCCGCCAGACACAATGACTTTAGCGCCAGCCAGTTCAGGACGATCCGACTTGGTCAGTTCTTGCGATACGAATTCAGACAAGTCACTCTTGTATTCACCAGCTGGTGCTTGTTCAATTGCGGCGCTACCGCCAGCGGCAGCAGCTTCAAAGTTGGTTCCTCGAACGGTGATCACTTTGACGGCGTCCTTGGATTTTAGAGTAAGAATGGCATTGCCTAAGAACAGATAGAGAAAAATGTTGTTTATACAATATAAGGTCTCTTCTATGTAATATCAATGTTAAAAGCTAAATATGTAGTACTAAGATATGTAAACGTTGGTGAAGCACTGCATTTGGATTATGTACTGTGATGAATACCGTACATAAGACCGGTTAAGCAAATGCGGTTTATCGGTGCAAGGCGAGAACTGAATGGGAGAACGTCATTATTCCTCATAGTCAGATAAATTCCCATCGCTCTATTTACCTCCAAAGAAATTCGATTTAGTGTGAAAATAATTTCGTGTCTCATGTCTCATGTGTCATGTCTGTACTTAAATTTGGTCAAAATCCAATGCAGTGCAACAATGTAGTAACTTTCTGGCTGACAGCCATAATATTCAATTACCCATGACATTGAAAAATTGTTTGCATCTTTATTGAATATGTATACGTAGTATAGAACTCTATTCTTAAGATTCACTTGATTTAATTGATCAACTGGTATGATAAATCAGAAAGTCAGACCCACAATTTGATGACGTAACTAATTTAATTTCTAAAATGCTGAACCTCATATTAATCGTCGAGCTAGCGATCTTTATGAGTTGCAAAGATACCCCTCACTTGTCAGCGTGTGTTACATAACCAACATACACATTCCCCGCTCGATTTTGTTCAAAATAATCATCCCTTCTCACCAAAAATAACTAAATCCCTTCTTGTTTTACCTGCATAAATGGTCCTGACAAACGTATCCTCCGACTTGACATCGATAATTTCCGAAATTGGTGACACATCCAACTTGGCAGCAATTCGTGGCAGAACATTCTTTCCGAAAGCAGTTGCTCCAGCAAGGATATGTGTGAATTTGAATTGATTCTGTGCGGCCAACACCAGAGGAGTTATAGATTCAGGAAGTAATCCTTTGAACGCCTCATTTTCGGCAACAATCACTTTACCGACTCCTTGGATTTTCGATACAGCTTCAGAAGCCTGGAACAGATAGACAAAGAGAAGTTTCTGAATGATTCTCACAAGAATGTGTACTACTTACAGGTCCACAATTTGTTCCAGCTACCAAGACAGTAACATCACCACCGATTTTCTTCGCAGCAGTGATTGTATTCAAAGTAATTGGGTTTAGAGCTACATTATTGTGTTCGGCAACAACAAGGGTGCTCTTGCAACGGTGCAACTGAAAACGATAAAATTGAGATAATGGTTGAGAGTCTTGTCATTGAAATACTTACGATGTTGGAGCGAACAAAAGTCCTTGTGCTGGAGAACATTTTTTTTTTTGTAAAATTATTATTTAACGCTAGTGATAACGTGTTAAGGTTATAACAAAAAATAAATTATTTCACTACTACCACAACTATCACTTTAGAAAGTCCAAAAGTCAACAATTGACAGCTGAAATGCGAGTTGAGAGACACCTATTTGCCGAAATTAGTTTCATTCGAGAATTAGTAAATACAGAAACCAATTGTTTCACTGTGTTTGGGTGTATACACAATTTCGATTATCTGAGAAAAATGATACGTATACGACTAGGTGTCGTCCTTCGTCATTTACCTAAACATTTAACTTAATTGAGATTTTTAAATAATAATAATAATAATCTTTATATATATAATTCTTCTGTCCGTGTTTGTTACCGTACTCCTCCTAAACGGCTGGACCGATTTTAATGAAACTTTGTGTGTGTGTTTGAATGGATCTTGGGATGCTTTATATTCACAATTGGACCCGGTAGGTGGCGCTGCTATGCGATTCCACAAATAGTAACCACTCAACAATAAATAAAAAAAATTAAAAAGCAAAAAGTTCATGAATAAAATTTCAAATAATAAACACTCAACAAAAAAAAAATTAAAAAGCAAGAAGCTCATAAATTTCGCGACACCCGTGGGAGCTAAAGTTGTAAAATTGTAGAACATTGTCCAAACAAACAATAGCGCGAAGTGTGGGCGGGATTCCTGGGCACACGTCTAAGGAAATAGTGGTCGAAGCACACGGAGTACAGAATCAGTCCGGACACATCGGTTAAATTAAACGGCCGCAGAACAATTGACTGACAATTAAAATGTACCTACGAGCATGCAGAACAACGTCTGCGGGGTCCGCTAGTAATATATATAAAAAATTGTTGCAAATGTGTTGTGACTTTATAACTCACGAACGGTCAAACCGAATTCGATTAACTTTTTAGGGTTTGTTCGTATTGTCGTGTAGATGGTTTATCTAAAGTTTGCATCAAAATTGGAAAAAGGGGCGTGGCACCTCCCATACAAAAAAAAAAATTCAAAATCGTATATCTAGAAAACCACCAAATCGAATGAGCTCAAACTTACAGATGATCTTAGGTATTATCCTGGGAGCGTTCCCGTGAAGATTAAAATTTTTAGGGTTTGTTCGTATGGTCGTGTAGATGGTTTATCTAAAGTTTGCATCAAAATTGGAAATAGGGGCGTGGCACCTCCCATACAAAAAAACATTCAAAATTGAATTCAAATTTACATACAATCTTAGGTATCGGCCCAGGAGTATTCCTGTGTTCGTAGCAAAATTCCGAATACGACGGATTCTGTGATCCCAGAACAAGTTTTTTTTCTTTTCGCTTACTTTCGGCATTTTGATGATTTGGAAATAATTTAAACAGCTGAGTTTGACAACCGACTTGACAGTCGATTTACGCAATGACATTTCCGTGGGGTGTTCACTTAAAGTACCGCAGAAATTTATATATTTACGAGGTGCATAAATTTATCAGATTGTGAATACCCTTAATAAGTAGGAAAGAATATATACCTATTGTTAGCATTTTTGTAGCGCTTTAGAACACACTATAAGCAACAAAACTTATTTGATGCCATGTCTCGGGAATCCCCTATAACTCTGAAAATATATTTCTGAAATGTTTTTGCGTTCATCATTATTTGCAGATAATTCAAGAAGTCACTCCAAATGTCTTTGAAAATAAGAGTATAGCCACAAAATTTAATCTAAAATATTGCCAATCCAAGTGTCAACTGGAAACATATTTATTATAAACTAATCGTAATAATACTCCTACAATGTTGCTGCAAAAGATTTGTATTTTCAAGCAAAGTTCAGTGGCGCGGACTAAATACATTTTTATTAACTGATTGCAATAGCTGACTACTTGCTGACTGATAAGAGAAAGTATTCAAATGTTTTGCATTATAAATAGCTATTCTTAAGAAATCTTTATCAGATATGAAGATGTAAAAAAGTACCAAGAACATGGCCCAAGTATTAATAACTTCATTAGATTTTCTAATTAGGCTTGTGTCATTTATAGAGGGAAGGTGAATTTGTGTGTGTTTGTGGGGGTTTAAGAGCCCAGCCCATAGAATCCGTTGTGCCCTTTACACCGACGTATACGTCGAGGTCTACATATTCTACGGAAGGAGAATATGCATATCCATTGCATAAAATATTTTTTCCAGAATAATTTCACAGGCAGAATGATTTATGATTGACATTGAACTCTGAAGGGGCATTTTAAAAAAGTGCTGCATCTAGAACTAGAACTGAACGGATTCAACGGACACAAAAGTAGAAAGTTAACAAAATATAGGTTGGTTAGTTAGTTAGTTAGCTTAAAGTGGCTCTCGCTCTGAGACAAACTCTTAGGCCGTTATTGTACATAGCAATGGGATTTGGGGAGCTATTTCTTTGCTGGCTACTCATGTAAACCATTTGCTGCCGGTTATAAAGTATTGCCGAGATCACTGAGATTATTGAGAAAATAGTTTCCTCAATGGGCCTTTCTTAAATTGTTTAGAGTATGGCAACTGCAAAGAAAATGAGTGACGGACTCATCCTCAACTTCATCTCCTTGCCCATACAGAAGTCATTGTATAGCACATCGAACCCTTGCGCGTGTCTACCTAATAGATACACAGTGCCCGGAGATGACATTAACGACTATCGAAATACTGGATCTTTTAAGTGGGAGAAAATTCTTGAATATTTTTGTATCCAGAGGTGTCCAGGTGAGCTTAGCAATATCATAGTATTCTAGATGTTTCCATCTGACCCCTGCTCTGCTTGCTGTTGCATACACGTTGTGCAGACTTATACTTTCCACGCCGGAGGAGCCTCTCCTTGCTAGTTCGTCTGCTGCACAGTTCTCTGGGATATCACAGTGACCAGGAACCCAGCAGAGGGTGAGGTTGTACCGTCTAGCTATGTCGTTAAGAGATACGCGGCCTTAGATCTTATTTCGCTGGATATTATGGATTTGATTGCAGCTTGGCTATCAATGTATATGACGATATCCCTACCAAATTAATGGAGAGCCACGCTGTAGCTTGACGAATAGCTGTAATTTCGGGTTGGAAGATACAGTAGTGTTTCGGAAGACAGAAGGATAGGCCCAGATTCAGTTCTTCTGCAAATACCCCGGCGCCAACTCTCTCCAGTGTCTTGGAACCGTCAGTGAATACTGACATTGCTTTTTCGTGTAGGTCATTTTTTGCGAATTCCATTGGTTCCTGTCCGGCATTTCATGGGTGAAGCCTTTTTCGAAGTTGATTTTCGGGAATCTTCTGTAGAAGAATGCTGAAGTGTCCAGTCAGTTGCCCTCTCCAGTGTTTCCCTTCCCTTAATCTGATTGCCACGCTTGTGGCGTATTCTTTACTGACCATGTCTAGTGGAAGTAAGTTAAGTATGGTTTGTAGAGCGGCGGTTGGAGATGTCCTCAATGCGCCCCTGATGCACAAGCATGCCAAGCGGTGATTCTTCTCAAGGACCTTTAGATTCCAACTTTTGTTCAAGGCCGGCTACCAGACAACGATGCCATATAGAATTATCGATCTTATGACCGCAGTATAAAGCCAATGTATTATACTGGGTTGAAGCGGCCCCATCTAGAGCTGACAGCCCTTTTACAGGATTATAGAGCCACTAGAGATTTCCTAGCGCGTTCGGCAATATTTTCTCTCCATAAGAGCTTCCTCTGGCCGCAGTAGCGCAGTGGTTAGTGTGCTGGACTACTATGTGAGGGATCCCAGGTTCGATCCCCGGAAAAACACAAATTACTACTGCGCCACCTCTCGCGAATGACTGACAAACATCCGAGAGTATGACTGTCCTGAAAAAGCTTCTCAATTCAGCTAGACTCGGCATAAAATTGTAGGTCCCTTCCATATTCGTCCCAAAAATAGAAATTCACACAAACGAATGGTTGCTAGAAGCTAGGCCTAGGTTGTCTACACGCCTGTTGCGCCACCTATTTATTTATTTTTAAGAGCGTCCTGTCCAGCTTCAGCTCCAAATATTTAGCGCTGCTAATGTACTCGAGTGGAGTTTCTTTGAGCTTTGGGGGAGTGACAACGGGTAGCTTAACCTTCCTGGTGAATAAGACTGACTCCGTTTTCGTTGGGTTGACGCTAAGACCACAACTATCGGTCCAAGAGACTAGTTGACGTAAAGCAACTTGCAGGATGTCGGAAAGTGCTCGAGGATACTTTCTCGAGTAAGGCAACGTCGTCCGCGTAGGCCACAACCTTGCACCCGGAGCTCTCCATCAAGATCAGAAGTTCCTTAAGAACTATATTCCATAACAGTGGAGATAGCACTTCACCTTGCGGGGTACATAATATATGGGTTACTTTCCATAAACAGAGGTGTCTAGGTATTATATTTACCCGCCAGTTGTTAAATACTTTGCAGGATGGGACACGACGCGCCTTTTACGCTCAAAACCACACTGATCTGTCCATCACGTTATCCTGTTAAGAGAATATTGTAATGTAAACGTTTTTTTTAAGGTATAGTGCCTTCCTAAGACGTCTTCGCAAATGCAACTACTCAGCTGGCTCTTTCGAAGATGAACAAAATTGTATAAAGTTCTTCGAATGCTAACATGCCATAGATATAAACTATCGATCAAGTGACTCAATTTTCTGACCAAAAGTTCCCCCTTGTCTCAAATCCTGAGGAATTTTAACTTAAAGCAGTCAAAATAATAGTTTTTTTCTTTTTTACTGGTAGTGCACATTTTATTTCACTTATGAAATTTCAAAATTGCCCAATCATTGATTATAAAATCGAGACTTTGCATATTTCATTTTGAAATTTTATCGCATTTAATAACAAGTTTATTTTATGATGCTGCACAATAATTTATTTTTTCTCACCGCCAATATAATTATTGCAATAAATTGTGCGAGATTGTCTATATGGACATAGTGCGCCAACTATTTACATATTATATGAAGGGAGTTCTTATTGGATTTTATAATAAGAGAATCGAATTATATATGTTGTAAAATTATTTGTAATACAGTAAGCCCTCGATAATCGGGCCATTGGCTCCGACATGACAGGAGGCAAAGAAAACCCGAGAGAACGGCAATCAACAAAAACACCTCGTAGCAACAACAACTCACAGAGGTTGATCATCTATTCCGTTCTAAACACCAGACTTGTACTTATCGCTCAGTTGGCGCAAGTGGTAGTCACTTGATCAATTGACAAATCGAAATGCAAGGTTCATTTCCTGACAGGGGAAAACAAAAATCTCTTCCCAAGTAGATACATTGGGTTGTATGCAAAAAGATTAGTTCAAGCTGTTTACTCACTTTTCTGAGATCTTTCTTAAGCCAGTATTAGACGATATGTTGAATCAGCATACGTATGCTGAAAATTGTGTTCCAATCACAACATATCGTGCATACTTGATAACAGAAATTTATTTTTTACACGATATGTTGTGATTGGAACACAATTTTCAGCATACGTATGCTGATTCAACATATCGTCTAATACTAGCTTTAGCATGGTATGCAAAAAACAATACACTGGCCGAGTTAGATCTCATCTTGTGAGCTCGATCTCAAAGTGCTGAGATCGATCTAAAATTGAAAGCACGATGTGAGACGGAGCTCGTTTTGATATGCAAAAAGATGACAAAACGATTGATTGCATGAGTTCGATCTCACAAATAGTTAAGCATGGTATTTCTCTTACTCAGTTCATATAAAACAATCAAGATGACCAAATTTTAACTAAATTTTGTTACAAATCAAATTTATATAAATAAAAGGAGTCAAGTTAGTGAAGATTTTCGTCGTTTTGTAAAACTACTAACTGAAAACTCTTAAACACACGGTTTTTCTTGGATATTTGAAAAGATATTCGAAAATAGAAATCATTATATTCCTTTTCATTTGTCTTCTATATAGCTAATTACCGTAATGCGTAAAATTATATGTATTTTTATAGGTATATGAAAATTAGCAACTCTTTTTCCTAACTGAAATATTTCCTTTCCGGTTTTGTTGACTATGTACTATTTTGTTTTTTAAAACTTCATATTCCCACTTTTATGTCTTCACCAAATTGGTTTTTAAAGTACCTACCTATAATTTTAATCACTCAATCAATCTTCTTCGCCCTAAACATTAGGGGTGATTTTTTTGCTATCCTATCCCAGTCTTAGCAAAATATTTTCATACAAACGTCAGCCAGGATAATTAAGCCCCGAAAAAACTGTGCTCGCAAGCTATCATTGCTTCAAAAGTTAGCGCAAAATGCTCTCGATTGTGTCATAAATGACATTTAATATTACAAAATTAATTAAATAAACGACTAAAAAAGCAAACAAAGCATTTGCCAAAAATATACCCACAATTTACAAATTTTTATGTGCATTTTTCATATTTGGAAAACGTTTTTATTCGCGAATCTTTTGTTTGTTTTTGTTTGTGTACATATTCGCATAATCTTTTTTCTTGTGTTTTTTTTTATTGTTCTGAGCTAGCTACATTTTCCAAATATCAATGATGAGTTTTATGTATAAGGTTTTATGTAGAAATGTCTAGCCCAGATAATTTTTTTAAGCCTATATGGGATAGCAAAACGAACACGTATATTGGTAGGTACCTAATTGTGATTTTTCGAGCAAAATTTAAATTTTCTTATTTAACCAAAAATTGATTAAAGTAACCCAATTTTCTTTTTAATATCATGCTCCCTTTACACTTTTTCTCTCAGAAGACATACTCACTTCTTTTATTTTCCCAGAGAGCTTTGAGATCGATCTCTAATCCATTGAGCTAGAGCTGTTGAGACAGAACTATTTTTTTGCATATGAAACTGAGTTAGAGTTTCGGTTTGCACAATCGATCTCTCATGTGAGTTCAAGCTCGTCAGCTCTGACTTTGCGATCGTGCTCATCTTTTTGCATACTACCCATTATATACGGAGAATTGACTGTCAGAATTAAAGATTATTCAACAACAATCACTTAAAAGGAGTCTGATGATGAATTAGTGGTGTTGTTCGAAATAGCTTTCATTCTTACGAAAGTGACAGTGTCTACGTGTCGCTTGTTAATTAATCATTGTTAATGACAGTTTGTCGATTGTCGCTCCTCTTTGAAATTTTCTACACTACAAGGGTAGGAGGCAGTACTCTATAGTCCTCCAAATTTGATAATCCGACTCAGCTTTGCAAAACAATTGTCGGATTACCGCGGGTACTGTAGTTAGAATCAGATGGAGTACTAATTTAATCATTATGATTTCAAGTGTTTCCATTGAATTCAGCAAGATTGTGATGTTACCGGTGGCTTTAACGTTGACAAGCAGCCACTATAATAAGCAATTTTTGTTGTAATTTTATACAGTTTTGCGTTTCAACGTCATTGAAGATGCACTCTATGTGATGGGGGTGGTGTGGACTGCAGTACAATACAACGCTACTATGAAACGCGGCGCTAAGGAGGCCTTTAACACTCAAAAATGTATGACATGTATTTTGGTCTTCCATTTTGTTTAATTAAAACGAACAGATTATCATGATGATATTCAATGTTCTACTCTTGCTAGGATGAATGTCGGATAGAAACAGCGAGTCGATATTGCCCTTAGAATTAGGCACTACAAATCTGTCTATAGTTGGGCAGACGAAAAATCAAAGAAATCGGGGATATTGACAATTGACCTGTGAAAACCACTGTCTGTAAATATTTGGTGCTCAGTCAGAAAGTAATCCATTCGGAACTGCTAGGATCAAAGAAAAACAAACGCTAGGATAACTGGGAATCCACTAGTACTAATCTATTACCTAGGGATTAACTAAAAGCTGCTTGCCGTTATTGTAGCAGAAGCACTCGTTCGTTATTGCTGGCGATTTCAACGTTTCGGCTACGAAATAGGCCATTAGGCCTGCGAATACAACGGGACGGGCTCTCCTCAAAATAGTCGTATCATTCAACATGTGAATTATTCACATCTGCAAAATAACTAGGTACAGATAATAAGGGTGGGCCAAATACAAGTTTCTTTTAAAAAATGCAATAAAATGAACAAAATTAAATGTTTTCCATGTATTATGGCTTTATTAGTAATAGCAAACATTCCCATTAATTATGGAACACAACGTTGTTCAAGTGGCTGCCTCGGCTGACTTCGCAGTAGCGCATTCTGTCACTCCAATTTTCCAAGACCTTGTTGATGATTTCGGGAGGTAGCTCGCGGATTGTTTGGATGATATTGACCTTAAGTGCTTGAATCGTTTCCGGATTGTTGGCATAACATCGGTCTTTCACGGTTCCCCACAAAAAAAGTCCAAAGGGGTCAAATCGCAGCTCCAATTGACATGGCTAAGACGTTTGATCGATTGTGGCTGTGTGGCATGGCGCACCATCATGCATGAACCAGAGGTCGTTCATATCCATGTCTTCAATTTCAGTAGAAAAAAATCGGTTAGCATTGCTCTGTAACACCCACCGTTGACCGAAACGTTGTTCCCAGCCTTATTTTCGAATAAATATGGTCCAATGATGCCACCATTCCAAAATCCGCCCCAAACTGCCACATTCTCATCTGTGCGGGGACCATGAGTGTTGTCCAATAGCATACCAGTCTCACGAACTTTTTGCACAAACTTGCGTACAGCAGGCGCGGTGGGTGCTTCATTTCGGCCAAAACTTCTTTTCAAAAAACGACCTGTTTGGGCTACACAGCACTCATTTTGGAAATAAGTTTTCAATATTTCCCAACGTTGTTCAAGCGTAAAGCGACTCATTTCGTTCCGGGGAGGTATGATACTGACTTTTTGTCAAGATTTCGAGCGGAAAACAGATGTCAGTGTCAAAATAACCTATGATTTAAAAAGAAACCACTAGATGGCAAACACAGTATAATGCACAATGACCACCAGGGGCCTGTACCACGAAACAACAAGTATTGTGGAATGGGAGCATTTTAACATATTGCTCCGATAAATTGCTACTGTTTAACAATACTTGTTGTTTCGTGGTACTGGCCCCAGGTAGTTATAATTAATACGACTCAAAACAAGCCGATTCAGTGCTCCAAACTAACAGAGTCCTTTAAATGAGAGAGTGGTTTGCTTTTCCTTAGAACGAAGAAACAGCGATTGGCAAGAGTGATTCTACGCTTGATCTCTGCCTGCCGATGTCATTTTTCGAGGTAATTGTTGGGCCTAGGTGTTTAGAATGTCTTTGAATACTTTAAAGTTATATTTGTGACGGCATTTTACCATGTTGGGAGTTTCTCCATATCAGCATAATATAATTTGTTTTGTCTTCGCTAATATAGTCAGACTCATTTTCAATACTTGCAAATGCGGAACTGACAGCTCGCTACGTTTTTCCGTCAATGGCCGCTTTCAAGAATCTAGTCATCATAAGACGACTTGAATTGACTGGATTCAAATTTATCTGAACGCGAAAACTAACCTGAATTGTCGGTATGTATGTCACTTATTGACAATCGCATGTTTTTCTTCTGGGTTCCATGTTTCTGATTGCTGTCAGAGCAATCGAAACGTCAAACTGCGCTTTCCAATGCTCCCGGATAACCCAATAGAAATGTCAAAACTGAGTTCTCCAGACTTACTAAACTAGATTCTTGAACGCCCTCAATATCATTTGCATTAGGTCTGTTCCTTTACTTTTAAATCGTACGAATTTTTACTAATTCTTACGAATTTTTACGCATTTTTACTCAATGTCGTTCCCTAACGTGAAAAATTCGTAAAAGAGAGCGGCATCGAGAGATCAAGATATTACCCCTCCATTGGGAATCTTACTAGTTTTTACTCAACAAATTTCTTTGAGTAAGAATTGAAACAACTGTCATCGCCTGAAAATTGACAGATGATTTGAAATTTGATTTGAAATGCGACTATTTGCATTTGTCTTTTGATTTCCTGCGATATGAGAAACAAATTGGTATGAAAATGGTATCAGAAGGCGGGAAAATAATGTAGCATTTTTTCTCTTCTGGAATGCATGTAGTTCAGTCTGTAAAAACTCTTGCACATGCTTGGATTCATACTCACATGCAAAGTGTGGAAAAAAATGCATCTGTCATTTTTCATAGTTAAAAAGCGTTCCCTAACGTAAGTTTTTCTCATTGAGAGAGATTTCATAAAGCAACAGACCTATTATGTAAGTAGTTGAATGGGCTTTTGAAGAATTGTAATCTTTGATTTGTTTTTTTTTTTAAATCTTCCCCTCGGAAAAGGCGAACCTTTAACGTTTCAACAACCCTCTAAAATGCTTGCAGCTAGATATTAGTTCTGCCCTTAAATTGTTTCAACCTGAAATCAAGCAGTTTTGTTTTTAGTTTTTACGAAGGGTTTTAATTTAGCTTATTCTCTCATTTTTAAAGTCTGTAATATTTCTGTAAATATAAAGGGTCCGCCAAATAACTTTTTTTTTTTGAAAATGCTATAAAAAAAAACTACTGAATATTTTCTCAAATTTATTTTTTTATTTAAAAGTACAATCCTTCCGGTTAATAATCGGAAATAATTTCATTCAAATGGCTGCCTCGGCTGGCCATGCAGTAGCCTACACGATCGGTCCAATTTTTAAGCACATTATCGATTGTGTGCAGCTGTATTTCACCAATGGCTTCACGAATATTGTCCTTTAAAGCATCAACATGTCGGCGTAACACTTATCTTCAAATGTGTCAAATCGCAGCTGCGCGGTGGCCAAACGACATCAGCTCTGCGGCTGATAATGCGATCTTCAAAAACAGGGCGCAATATATCGAGTTTAGCTTCGGCTGTGTGGCACGTAGCGCCGTCCTGTTGAAACCAAATGTTGCCAATATCCTCCTCTTCAATTTTTGTGAACAAAAATTCGTTCAACATGGCCCGATAACGATCGCCATTGACTGTAACGGCCACTCCTTGCTCATTTTCGAAGAAAAATGGCCAAAATTATCTCAAATTTCTAATCTCCAACACGTAATGCATGCGTCATTTGGTCATGCAAGTGACCCATTGCTCTGGAAAATCTCCACTATAGGTGCAGAATGTTATACAGATAAGAAAATATGATTAAACGGAAATCTTTTCCTAAAATGTGATATTCTCCAACACCTTCAATTCAAGGGGGTTTTCCAATTGCAGTTCTATCGCCAATGTGTATTTTGGTCGCAATTGGAAACACTTCCACTTAAATTATGTTCATATAAGTACAATCTAATTGTATTTATCGAAAGTCATTCATTCCTTGCCATCGCTACGGTAAAGGTGTGTTGTGTATCGATACCTAAGGCAGTGCTCAAATTGACGGTAGAATAATCGCGATATGAACAAAAAGGTATTTCTGATAATTTAATACCAAACCTAATCTATAAATTCTAATGTGGAAGTAGTTTTTATTATTTTGTTTTTATCAATAAATTTTGAGTGATTAGATAAATTAATGTAATGGTGGCTTCTTGTTCAAACATTGTTCTTGTCATTAGAATTTTTGCAAAAGTCTTTCAAGTACATAATTGAAAAAAAAAGTGTCGGGAATTTTTCATTTGCATTCCAATTATCGAATCTGTGTGTTTTTAGTAAATTTAGAAGTTGCGGGAAATAAAATCAACCGCGCAAGTTGATCCTTCTAAAGCGAATCCATGAGGTTGAGTCACATACCTACTTTTATAAAATCTACTTAAAATGTTGAGTGTATAGGTATTAAGTGTGAACTAAACATAAATATTGGTGATTCGATTCAGCCAATGTGAAAATGAAAACAGACGTTTACGCAACGGAAAGGTCATCTATTATCTAAAAACCATAAGCTAGTTTAAAGTAATAACTGTGTAAATATGGCGTTTACATTTCGTTTATTAGTACAGATGAAATTGCTTACATCTCTGTCTTGACACTGACGATTGATATATACATTTATGTTTGTTCTTGTATTATATCGTATAGTTGAATTCAGTACCGTAGCCAGGATTTCCGGGGGGGGCTTGCTTCCAAATCTTACGTGGAGTTCTTTAAACAAAAAACTATATAATGTATATTCCAATTCATTGATTTTTATTAGTTTTTAAATCGTATGTACTTAGACGAGCGTACTTAAATTATATTTTTTAATATTTTTTATAAGCAGAAGACTTATTGAGTTTTTTTGACATGAGATCAATACCCTTATCAAATGCAGCAAATCCTGCGAAAAGAGATTTTATATTAACGAATCTATGCAAGGAATCAGTATAGACACTCTAAAATAGGCTTCAGTAGAAGAGGTTTCTGGATTGGAATGCGTTGTTTGTTTCAATGAAGTTCTTGGAGCTCTTAATTCAACTTCAAATAAGTCCTCGGCAAGTTGGGATGCGAATTGAAAAGCCTCTCTGAAAAAATGTTCAGCATTTTCTCTGATTTCCTTAAGAGAATTCCGAACTTCTTTTGTGCGGTCGATAGCAGAAACGAAATCTAAGGATTTGTTCTGTAGGGCAGCCTTAAACTGAATATTTTTTCGCATACAATGAGGCTAACTAGGAAATCACTTTTTTGGACCGCGCGCTGCCAAAAGTGTTGATTCTTTCGAAGACATCGCCCGCTTTCAGCTCGTTTTTTCTTCAAGACTTACTGTGATGCATTTGAAGAGGTCTACAAAGGAAATAATACTACACTGTCATGCCTTTCAATGAGTCTTGTTTCACAAAGGCGTAGAAGTCGAGTTTTTCGGCTCTCTGGTGCGTGTTTTTTAGTGACATTTTTGAAAGTTATATTTGCATTTGAATGGTTGCGGAAGAAATGTCATTAGACAGAGCCAGGTTCAAGCGATGGTTTGCACAGCGTATATAGCTATCGTTTCGATAGTCTCCTTATTTTGAAAGTTTTGGTACTAGGCGAATTTAATTTTCGAAAACATACAAATAAAGTTTTAGTTATTTTATGTTTTAAATATTTTGTACTAATGTTAAATTTGCGGAATTTATTTAGGTATAATTTCGGTAGGAAATTATGTAAAAAGCGAAGTTTGCTGTTAAACTCAAAAAACTCGACTGAAATCGAATGTAGGATTGAATGAAATCGATTAAGTTTTGACTCGAATGTCAGAATAGGTGTGAATCAAATTGTTTATGGGTACGTAGAAGTAATAGTTACTTTTTTAAAGCATCTGATTTGCTTAAGGCGATACAACGGCACGTTGACCTGAGCAAGATCTATTGTACCAGACGTGAGGAAAAGATTTGAGGCTTGTAGGTTTTCCACTTCTTTTTATAAAGTTTATAATACTACTAGCAGAGGATTTTGGGCCCAGTTGCTCCCTGAAGAAGATCTGCCTTTTAGACATTCGCATATAATGTCTGCAGATGTTTTGTGGCCTTTGAAAAATAGCCGGCACTCTGCTTATTCGGCTAGGTTAAGTATAAAAGAAATGTATATCGAAAGTAGGAAAATACCGACGTCTGCAAAAATTATTAACGACAAAACAATACACTTACATTATGTAGGTACAATTATAGAATGAACGAAATATAAAATAAGTTAATTCTAAAATTTTAAATGGTCCACCAATTATATTATCGTCACGACATTCATTTCAATGTAATCGCACATTGCCTTAAGCTGGATTACTTGCTGAATGAACTCATTGCCCAAATTAGTTTAATAGGGCCCATACATGACACAGATACGTCGCTGCAGACCTTAAGTCTGTGCAAACATGCCTTCGCTACACATGGTGCAGATAATCTGCACAGACATTAGTTTGTATCGTTTCGTCTTGGTCGTCGGGTTGGAAAAATGGCGGATACTGCCTGATGTCGACTTCCTTAATTTTTAATTTAATGAAACTGCTACAAAAAGTAAATCCATTAATAACTAAACAAAAAACTTTAATGAGGGAACCGAATTCTCCAAGCGAGAGGCTTTCAATTATGTTTAGGGGGAGTAGGGGATGGTGTAAACGATTTTGAAAAAATTCCTTCCACTATATAATTGGTGCATTTACTGTCAAAATGTATCCAACACAATTTAACTTTGAACCATTGGCCTTCAATTTGAATTAATTGTTTGGAGACATGTCAGAAACAATGTAGTAATTTTAGGCTTTTAAAAAAAAGGTAATATCGTTTATATGTGCCCCACTCATGGGGTAAGTGTAAACAAATTTATGATTCATATGGGGTAGATATAAACACCATACAAAATTATTCAAATCGGTGTTGAAGACGTATCTAGAAGCAGAACGAGATGTCCCGGGTTGTATTGCTCGACTGGGAAGAATGTTATATCGCTTCGCGATACAATAGTATTATATCTATACAATAGTATTATCCTCCATTAGTGGATAAAATAATGAAGTTTTTGCTCTTAGATGCAGACTTTCAAATGTTATGTCGAATTCTAATCGGCTATGTAGTTGAATTGTTTTTCCAACGTAATAAATTGGCCGCCCCTTGTGGTCAGCATTGACCAAGACTAATTAATTTTCGTCGTTTACACCTGCCCCAGTCGGTCTTTAGGAGCAAAACATTGTCTCGTAAAAAAATTGGTTAATCAAACGAAAACTTACCATAATAATACAAAACTTCTATATTGCAGCTACAAAAATATACACTTACACTTTAAAATAGTTAAACAATTTTCTTGAAATTCAGAACTTAACATTTTTTCCAAATTTTACTTTGAGATAGCAAAAACCTTCTCATTTGAATAAAATGTCAGACTGATATCGCAGCTTCACGGTTATTACATAGTGTGTTCGTGTTCATATTTCGTAAGTGTTACCAAATAATATTTATTGCTACATAGTATTGGATAGAAGCAGTATGATTTGTTTACACTTGCCCCGCGTTTACACCATCCCCTACTCCCCCTACACCGTGAATTTTCTCGCTGGTCTGTGCAAAATTCACCATATACGACACAGACATATCGTTGCTCGTTGCAGACCAAGAAAAATTCAACAAATTTTGAGTTCACGCGACGTGTCTTTGTCGTGTATGGGCCCTATAAGCTAATCGCATAAATAAAGGGTATTTCATTATCGACTTGACAACTCCAAACTTTCAGTGTGAACGCACCCTTAATCACCCAAAAGCTCGAGGAATTCGCTGTTATACATTTGTACATTCAATCACTTATCAGCTAATACAACCTCAGTTCACAGGCACCGAAATTATATGCTGGCTTTCGTTCAATTTTGACAAATTCCTCGAAATTATATTCGAAAATTTCCCGTAAAGACGCAATATTTCGAAATAGCGATAGCTCGCTACAACTTCAATTAAATTCCAGACGAAATTTAGTTTTATAACAGTTTATGTCAGTTTAAATTTACTGAGCTCTTACCGGCAAATCTAGAAATGTCTTAAAGCATGTTTTCGCTAACGAATTTAGTGAAACGAACACGCAAATTGTCTCGAATATAATTCAATAAGCTATGCTGCCAAGTTTCTATTTTGATGGTAAAATTTTTAATCAAATCGAACTCATAACTCTGTTGTTAAGATAACTGTGTCAGCCATCATTTAGCAGGGTCAGATGTACACATTTTGAAGTAGTAATAGTCATCACTTCATCACTTTTGTATATATTTGCAAGATAACATTATTATTGCGAATTTCTATGATTACTTATCATATTGTTTACACAACTACATTTATAAATAAATTTTCAATGTCAACAGTAATATCTTTTGTATAACTTTATTTCTAGGTCGCAGTAAAATGGACTCTTGTCGCTATCATAGGCATCTCGATAATTAGCGTTTCGACTGCCGCCACCGATGATGATAAATCGATTAAGGTAATCACTCAGAAGCCCATTGTCATCAAAACAGAGGCTCAACATTATGAAAATCCAACTCTTGCCCAATACCATTTGTGCACCAAAAGCCGTGATGAATGTACCAGCAAATGTGGGGAGACAGACGAAACCTGCCGAAATGGATGTCCAATCTGTCCAATTTTAATCGATCAGGATATCCTAGTGCAGGGTATAAATGACACCCTATACAAGATGCCGATTGGTACTCCTAAACTCAATCAAACCAATATTATTCGGCTGACCAATGAGATACGCAACATAATAAATACCAGTTTGGGAAATATCACTACAAATAGTCAAAATAATATTAACATTTATCAGAACAAAACCTCAACAACGGGAGGAAAATTTGGTCTCGGATACAATGAAAAAGGTCCATGTTGCCATCTGCTCGAGCCAAAAAGATGTCGACGTTCCACAAGCGGTCCAATTTGCTCACATAGACACCAGAGGACTTGCGGTGCCCATTGTATTTCCAGAGTAATGCGTTCAAAGCGCGTCGTAACATGTAGCGAAACGAATCCTGATGATTGTAATCAATCACTGGAATATATACCACAACCTAGACGTCCGGGATGTCAGTACACTTCAAGGTGGCCGTTTATTAATTGCGGATCCGGCGCCCAACGTAGTAGCAGAAGAACCAATTGTGCTCAATGTTATAAGATACCTTACGGATACGTTATGAGAGGACAAGTATCAAAAGCTTGCCTGCCGTGCTTTAGTCGAGGCGGAGGTTACCAACGTGCACCTGTTTACCAGCCATATCCAATCCAGTATGGCGGTTATGGCCAGTATCCAATGTATCAGCCGCCATATCAACATTTCCAACCATATCAGCCTTATAATTACAACTATGCAAACGATTGGACTATCCTTGATGATGAGGATGATGTTGCTGGTGGTGAGTTTGAAATGCCAACCCCGGAAAACGGATGGAAAGTGGAGGAACGAAAATGCATAGGCGAAGACGGAACGGTTCTAGAAAATTGTCCCCCTGATGTGGGGAATGAAGATGAGATAAGCTTTAGTTCTTTGCCAAATGAAGAAAATAACGACTTGTATAGCGACCCCGCTGATGGCATGGACTATGATTACGGCGATAACATGAATGCTGGAACATTTTCCCGAAGCGGCCGTAGATATAGAAGAAATGGATATTAGTGTGTCAAAATAATTTACCACTCAAAATACTTTTATTTTGAATTAAAGTCATAATTTATTACACATGAGGGGTTGTTCTCGTACGCTTTAAATTTTAGGAAATCTTACAAATATTTACGAAATTTTATTATATCTTGTTAACGTATTCGTAAAAGAGAAACCAACCGAGAGGAAGAGACAACTTCCAAGAATATTCCGGGGGAACATATGAACCGAACTGAACTGAACTGATGTTTATTATGTTCCTTTAGTATGTATTTGAAATTTGGTTCTTTAAACTATTCTAGTACTTTAATCTTCTATCACTCTTCCAAATCAGAGCGAATACGAAACAACACTTTGCGTTCCCATTTCCACCTTTGGTTTTGAGGGTTCTTAATTTTGACAGCACAGCGGACTCCATCCTTATTCAACAATTATTATGTAAACTATTAACTATTTATCAATCGTCTATTTAAATTAGCCAACAGAGGTCTTGAAACCCTTAAGATATATTGTATTTGTATTATGTGTATTCAAATACACTAACACTTTAAATACGCCTATACAAACTACATAACAACTGTTAAAAAGGTCATATCTTAATTTAATAAATTATATTTAAAAAAAAATTGTAAAAGAGGTTTTTAATTTCCTTAATTGATCAGAGAAAAATTTGATTAACTTAGATGAAACAGAATTATCGGCTGAACTCTTAGGAAAAGTAGGTATAAACAAAGCGGACACTAAGATCCTGCAGAACATACTGTGACTCGGGCTGGGTGTAGTTCGCCCTAATCGATTATCTATACAGGTTAGAGTAAAAGGGCAAGCTAAGACCACCTTGGTGGAGACAGGAGATTATATATCTACGCAAAACATTCAGGCAGTTCTTCAATCTGGCCAAGCGATCTCGTAAATCTACTGAGTAGATCTCGTATAAAGAGGTCTCAAGTCTTATAAACCCAAAATTAGGAAAGGCCAACGAAACTCTTGGAGGCTCTTATGCGAAAAGATAGAAGAGATCTCTGAGGACGAGGAGGAGGAAGAACTACGGCGCCAAAAATTGATAACGGTATTTTGTAGAGGGGTTAAATACAAGCACTTTTTACTATACACTGCCGGTCACTAGGATGAGGCCATACATTTTGTATAAGATTTTCACTCTTTATACCCGTTGAAAATGTTTTACCCGGAAACTTTTACTACCTGTGAAAAGGTAGATATTTTACCAACAGTATATCATAAAATTCTACCAATGTGAACTACAAACAAATTAGGTAAATATCTATTTTCTCAATATTGAAAAAACCAGCATACAACTTTTTTGTCATGTTTGAAAGCATTTTTTTTAACAGATATAACTTGATTTAAAAATAATATCAAAGAACAGATTCCTGGCTTCCAAAAATCCTAAAGTCCTTTATTATAAGTATTGCCATTGTTTTTCAATTTTTTTGTTTTTTGTTATTATTATTTTTTATTATTTGTTTTAAATTGCCCCTCCCGTCTAAATGAAGCCAGATAGACCAGATCCCCCCATAGTAAAACATGCTTGTATTTAACCCCTTTAGAAAATACCGTTATCAATTTTTGGCGCCGTAGTTATCATACTCGTGCCAGCAGACCATAATAGTACTGCAATTTTGATTATTAACGTAGCCTGCTCAGTAGGACGAGTACGACGACCATAAAACTGAAATAAGTGCTCTAAACACATTTTTTACTGAGCACGATTTTTGATGTTGTTCTGGCGTAAATCTATCCATGGTGAAATAGCCATGCTTTTTTTACTTTGACACGTGTCACGAATCACGCGTGAACTGACAAAAAAAATCAGGCTTAAAAACAACATCCTGGGGCTTCTCATGATTCCAGCATAATGCATTATGGAATCTTCGTTAAAAGCTAAATTTTATAAGACTATCGAAATGGGCACAATGATTAGTGTCTTCTTGATAAATATCTGATTTAAATATACTTTCGCTAATTGATGCACGTTCACAATCGATCAATACTTCATTGATAATAATTGATCGACGCAATTGATAGTTCATCCTCGCAATACGGCTACAGTTATAATACTGAAGATTTAGTCAAACAAACAAACAAAAAAAAAAAAAAAAAAAAAAACAAAAACACCTCGTATAGCAACAAGAACGCACTGAGGTTGGTCTTCTGTCTTCTCGTTCGTTCTAATCACCAGTTGGCGCAATTGGTAGTCAATTGGTCAATTGACAAATCCAAATGCAAGGTTCATTTCCAGACAGGGGAAAACAGAAATGTTTTCCCAAGTGTTGTCTACAAGTTGTTATTCAACAACAACTGTACACATAATGGTTTTTAATATTGGCAATTAAAAATCATTGATAAACCGTTGACATTGACCTAGCTAAAATATGCTGAGACCATTTCCCCACTTCCAATCGCTGTAGTAGTGGTTGCTTGGGTGACTGACATATGATTACTTGGATGCTGTCATTAATTATAATAGAGAAATATAAAGCATAAAGATGTCCGGTGGTGAATAAAACAACTTTTCTAAAATATTTTATCTGTTCGACTTTATTTTTATCAAAGTAAATTATTGTTGATAAAGAATTTTCTAATATCCATCGCACCAATTCTGTGTGCAGCCATCAACATTTCTGCAACCAATCGCTCCGGGATAGCTTCCACAATAACCTCTCAATTCAATAGATTGACAGCGTCTCTTTTGGCAGATAGTACTTTGACAGTATGTTTCGCAAAACTCGTTACTCATATAATTGCAGCTCGAACAGTCCGGATAAAAAGGTTCTTGCGAGCAAAAAAAAAATTAATTTCTTAAAAGTCAGAAGGAATGGTCGAAAAGGAACTTACCTTGATCATAATTACAACCACCATCCATACAAGGAGTTGGTGGTGGAGGTGGTGGCGGTGGCGGTACTACAACAGTAGGTGGCTCCAAATAAATATATTCGTTGGTGCAAATTGAACCGCATCGACGATATTTTTCATTTCTGCATACATGTCGACTGCCATCCCAATTGCATGTTCTAGGCGTGACAATAATACAACAATTTTTCGGAGCCGATGTTGTAGATATTTGAGGGCATGGCGTCATGGTAACGGTTTCCGGTTCTGTTGGTTCAGTAATGTATAAAGATATGTTGCTTGTATAGTTCACTACGTGATTAACGTTCGTTTGATTTACATTTGTAATGACAAGATTGGATATGTTCAGCGTCGTATGATTTTGTGGTGCTGGTATTTCGCACTTTGAACCGGACCAAACTGTGCCGTCTGGACAAACCGTTACAATGCATTTACCATCACGATAAACACCACTACCGCAGTATAGCAGGTGACAGTAGCCATTGATGAGCATTGTACCGATTGGGCATCTTATGATGGGATCTGGTCTCGGTGGGGCTGTAGTTGTTGAGGTTGTGGTTGTTGTTGTAGTGGTATTGGTTGTTGTGGTTGGTTCTGGCGGCGGCGGTGATGACGGAGGTATTGTTGGGTATACTATTGTGGGTGGCTGTTGATATGGTGGTGTTTGAGAAGTCGCGCATGGTTGCGGTTGCGTCACTGCCGTTTGACATGGAAAAGTGGAAGCTGAACAGGGTTGAGTTACTGGTGGAACTACCGCTTGGCATGGTGAAACAGCTCCTGCGCAGGGTGGTGTTACTGGTGGAACAACCGCTTGGCATGGTGCAACAGCTCCTGCGCAGGGTGGTGTTACTGATGGTGGAACTACCGCCTGGCACGGTGAAACAGCTCCTGCGCATGGTGGTGTTACTGGTGGAACTATCGCTTGGCAAGGTGAAACGGCTCCTGCGCAGGGTTGAGTTGGTGGAACTACCGCCTGGCATGGTGAAACAGCTCCTGCGCAGGGTGGTGTTATTGATGGTGGAACTACCGCTTGGCATGGTGAAACAGCTCCTGCGCAGGGTGGTGTTACTGGTGGAACTACCGCTTGGCATGGTGAAACAGCTCCTGCGTAGGGTGGTGTTACTGGTGGAACTACCGATTGGCATGGTGAAACAGCTCCTGCGCAGGGTGGTGTCACTGGCGAAATTGGAGTAGTCGCCGTCTGACACGATGAACAAGGCTGTGCCACTGGTGTCCCTGTTCTTAGATAACAAACTCCATTCTGCAGATAGTGTGTGCTTGGGCAAATTTGGATCGGCTTACGAATAAACAAAAACTCATTAAATGTACATCAAATCAAATTTTAAAATTTACCGCGAATTGTGGAACTGGAATTGAAGTGCCAACATCAAATAGAACTGCAGCCACGCAAGTCGCATACAAAAAGAAAAGCATTCTCTATCGGACCTAGTCGTGGTATACTTCGATGCTTAATGAATATTATTTTGGTAAATACCAATTATTTAAAGATGAGTGAAAAAATTGTGCTGGGGTGAGTTTCAATGTCAGATAGAGAAAAATCTTATCAGTATGTATAACATTTTGAAAACATATTAAGCGGCTAAAAGATTTGGCAGAAATATAAAGAACACTTTGAGTATATCAGTTGCCGATTGTATGTTGCCCTATGTCATGATTTAATAGGGCAGCGATTATGCAGCGCAGTCAATATTAAAAAGGCCTGCAATGGTCTCTATTTAATAAGGTATATTTTGTAGCCTTTTATTCGCTAAAACTAAGATGCTGCCTGGTAAAAACTTATAAGTAGGTTAGGTTAGATTAGTGGGTTGGGAAGACAGGAGAAAGCTGTACCTATGTGCCTGTGCCACACTTATATCAATCTAGATCCGTTGTGATGACCTAGGGGTCTATGACTCCCCACACACTGGAAACCTATGAAAAACCTAGCGATTGGTAAACCAACTTACAAATTTAAGTACGTCATTAACGGACCTGTCGGAAAGTTCTTCTAAATCTTAAAAAAAGTAGCAGTAGATTCATATTTCGTTCCCCGTTCGAGTTCCCCGGAAAAGGATTTTATTCGAAGGCTCATCTTAGAATCCAAGCGATACATACATATGTGTCATATGGAATGTCTCGGAGAATTTGTCTCGCATTCATTTCGAGAAATTAAGTGCAGTGTTATAACAAATTTTTCAATCTGAGTTGGCCTCGACTCCAGAAATGCGTTTCCCCCCGATGTGGTGGGTGGGCTCATCAGTAGACGACCACCACATCTGATCTAGACGCACTGTTTGCTCGATTTTCACCGAGACTAATGATTTTTCAATCAACAACAAGCCACCGAAAACAAAAATATACCTACAATTTCCGTGTTTGGAAAACGTTTTTATTCGTGTAGCTACATTTTAGCACTATACAAAATTCTTTCCGAAATATTGCTGAGCTAAATTCAAGCGAATCCATTTCAAATGTTCATATATCTGTCAAAATTTAGAGCCCCCTATTAGGCACATTTTCTGAAGCTAAATTTTGACAGATCTGTTGGGTTTTTTTTTCTGTTGTGTTTTTGTCTTGTGGAAAAGTAAATAAGGATGAGTTTCTTCAATGAATACCTCGATGAGGAATCCTTTGAAAGTGAAAAATTTGAGATCAAAAAGTAGCAGACAAGGAAAAAAGGAATCGCAACGAAAATAAAACATTTTTTTTACGTACATATAGAGGCATTTTTGAAGGAAGTTATTTTCAACGAACAGCTGTTTTCTTTGACACTTATATCCACAACGCACTCCATCTCCATGTGAAAATTTAGCTAGGGATTTATCTAATGTTTGGAGAAAAAAATTGGAGAGCATCTAAAATTTAATTTCGCTCGAGCTGAATATCTACTTAACTTGAATCTTGAGTTTGTGAATGTTTTTTTTTTATTATTTGGTTTTTTTTTTTTTAATTTACTGAAACTAATTTTATATGACATGTTTTAAGTCAGTAAAGGATATGTTTTCAGATGATCATAGATATGAAAAATCGGTTAGACCGGATTCTGAAATTTTGTCCGGTCCGAGTGAAATGATTTCGGTCAGAATGGCATCACTGTAAAAAATGTAATGATATTCGCGGTACATTCTTCAATGTCATCCAATAGATGTTAAGTGTTTTCCGGAACTGGCTACCTTAGTAGCGTAAAATACTGAGCGATGGATCGAGGTTTCACACACAGGAAAAACAATTGCGACACCTCTCGCGAACATCTGAGAAGTAGCAATGAGTATAAAGTCCTGTGAAGCTTCCCAATTCAGCCTTTCGGATTCGGCTTGCGAATTGTATGCGGCAACTATTTAATTAAAAAAAAAAAAAATAAATAAATAGGAGGCGCAACAGTCGGGTGACACCCTATAGGCCTAGCTTCTCACAACCCATTCGTTTGTGTGTGTTTCTATTTTTGGGACGAATGTGGAAGGGACCTACAATTTTATGCCGAGTCCGAACGGCTGAATTGAGAAGCTTTTTCGGGACAGTCATACTCTCGGATGTTTGTCAGACGTTCGCGAGAGGTGGCGCAGTCGAAAAAACCTTAAGATGTAATATGTGTTTTTCCGGGGATTAATTTAATTACATAATATTTATTTATTCTGCTTTTATTTAAACTCTAAACATTACGATATAGGCATGCATATAGAGCTGCGCTCAATAATTAAGGACGATATTTGATTAATCAATTAATAACTACCACACCAGTCACTAATGCAACCATCATCTCTTCTACATCCAATAGATCCTGGGTAATTTCCACAATAGTCCCTCAGTCCAACCGAATGACAGTTACTGGTTTCACAAATGGATCTCTGACAGTATGTCCAACAGGTTTCGTCTCTCCTGCGAATGCAGGCTGTGCAATCTGGATAAAATGAAGGCCCTATTGGAAGAATAGGAAGGGATTTTTTAAATGGACCTGAAAGTACCTACATAATGTGATTGAGAGGTAACTTACGGTTATCGAAGTGGCAACTATCAAAGCAGGGTGGCGGCGGAGGTGGAACTATTATAGGTGGTGTCAGGTAAATGTAGTTATTTGTGCAAATTGATCCACATCGACGATATCTCTTAGGGTTACATTCATGACGATGGTTATTCCAGACACATGTAACAGGTGTGACGATAATGCAACAATTGGCTGGAGGGGATTCTGTAGGGGTTGTTGTTCTTGTGGTCACTTCATCGGTGACTGATGATGATTCAGTAATGTATATATTTAAATTGTTTGTTTGATTAACAACGTGTTGGATACTTGTTTGATTGACATTTGTGATGACAAGATTGGATATGTTCAACGTCGTATGATTTTGTGGTGCTGGTATTTCGCACTTTGAGCCGGTCCAAACTGAGCCATCTGGACAAACTGTTACAATGCATTTACCATTACGTAAAGTGCCACTACCACAGTATAGCAGGTGACACTCGTTGTTGAAGAGTATGGTACCTTTCGGGCATTGTGGCGGTGGCGGAGGTGGCGGTGTCGGTGGTGGTGGTGGTGGTGATGGTGGAGGTGGTGTTGGCGGTGGTGGTGATGGTGGTGGTGGGGTTGGTGGTGGTTTAGGAGGTGTAAAGTCATCACACTTGCAACATTGGTTTTGATTGGGACAACCACAACACTGATTTTGATTGGGACAACCAGAACACTGGTTTTGGTTGCAACAACACTGGTTTACACAAGTTTGACACGGTGGTTGGCAAACTGCAGCACAGTTCATTCCAATTGTACATGCTTGGTTACATGTCACTTGGCATTGTGGTTGAGAACAATAAGTTGAAATTGCACTTGTGCACGATGATGTTGCTTTACACGGCACTGTCGTTGAAATTGCATTACTTACAGCCTGACATGGTGCTGCTGTCTGACAGTTGGATGCTTGATAGGAAGTGCATGGCTGGCCGACTGCCGTTATTGGAGCTATTTGCTGACCACTTGAAACTCCCAGAAAACACGCACCATTATATAGATAGTGTGTTGGTGGACAAACGCTCGTTGGCTTAAAATATTGAAATAGACTATATTTTATTTACTGGGCTATTTAAAATTTAAACTTACCAATATTTGTGAAACAGGACTTAAAGTGGCAACATCAATTAGAACTGCAGCAACAAAGGTTGCATACAAGTAAAAAAACATACTTTAGCAAGCCGCTGATCGTTGCAAAATGTCTCGATGTGCAATGAAGCATCGCTCTTTTTAAACATTAGTTTTGATCAAGGAAATAAAATATTTCGATGATTACGAATGTCAAACAGATGATGCCTTATCAGTTTGAATTTGATAACGTTGCGATTTACATTTGTAGGATGTAATTTGTTATAAAAAATGAATGCTTTGCCGGAAAGGTTATACATAGAAATACATACAAATTCAAGTAAATAGAAGATTACTTGAATTATTAACAATGCTGTAATTTATATTTAATCGATTTAATAATGAAGCCAGTTTTTTTTACTACTTTTGTTTAATAAAAAATGGTTAAAAATAAAAATTTTTGCAATTGAAACTATATGTTTTATTTTAAAAATTGCCGATTTAATGTTTAAAATACCGCTTTTTATAATCCCGTTTCTTTTTTAAAGGGGAATTGTAAAAAACAGGATAATAAAAAGCGGGATTTTAAAAAGCGGTATTTTAAACATTAAATCGGCGATTTTTAAAATAAAACATATAGTTTCAATTGCAAAAGCTAGATTATAAATAAAAACGGGAATAAAAGAAACGGACTTATAAGTTAAAATAAATTAAATAAGTGAAATAAAACAAGAGGTATTGTAATGAGTTCATATTTTATTTTATTTTTTCTATATTTTATTTTTTCTATTTTTAATTGTTTACCGTCTGATATAGAGTTGTATGGACTCCCTTCCCTTTCAAAAGTTACTTTTCCTCTCAGAACAACTCCATCCGAAAATTTCACAAACTTTTCTTTCCAGATGATAAGCGTAGCCGTCAACTATTCATTTTCGGCCCCCTTTGCCGGACTTAAATTCTATAATACAACTCATTGCGCTTAATAATTATCACTGATCAAAGACTAAATATTTTTGTTTTTGCTGCGACCACTTGTTACTGCAATAAGTATTTACAGAGGAAATCAAAACCAACCAGTTTGCCAATTCAAACAATTGAAACGGATAAAATAATGAAGAAAATGGGAAACAACCACTATTAAATTTTGAACGATGACGTTGTTAAAATACAAATAGGATTCTGAGAAAGGCGGGATTATAATAAATCGGAATTTTGAATAAGCGGGATTTTCAGAGGAAGTATTTCAAGAATCCGGGATTTAAGAAGACGGTATTTTAAAACTTTTTTAGCGGGATTTGTAAAAAACGGGATTTTAAAAAGCGGGATCCCGATATGCTCCCCTCCCACTTCGACGGGCTATAACTTGAAATAAATACCGGAACTTCAGTAGTATGTACTTAAAGTCGTTATAACCTTTTAACTGGGTCACCTACAAAATGGCAATTATATTCGTATTGCCAAGAGTGTGGCCACGACTTAATTCAATCATAAAAAGCAACTGCACCCAACTTCAAATACCTATCTAAATGGTGGTTGTCATTATTATTTTTTTTGAGGTTTTTACAAGACATCTTTGTAACCATCAGCGACGTAACGCGTTTTGCAATATTCTGATGTTAATAAATTGAAATTGAATTGAAATGAAGCGGACTCCGGTTAATCGGTTTGGCCGGTGGGCAGCGCGCGCGTGGGGCGAAACATCATTGTAGGTAGCTCGTCAGGCGTTCCTACTTCAAAATTACAAAAGCGTGGTGCCGAGATGAAGAAAACATAGTGTTTCGAGCTAAATCGTAGTGAAATATGAAGAATAAATATGAAGAATCTCTATAAAGTTTTAGTTTTTGCCTGAAATGGAACATTGGATTTTGTTTTTTGATTTCGTAAAAAAATATTATAGCCATCCATATGAAGTTCCAAACACTATTTTAAAAACATACGAAATATCGCGTTTGACAGTTGTTGTTATTATTCAAATGTGCTGTGTGATTTGTGAAGAATTTAGATACCAATGGCGGACCAAACTAACCGCGATTTATCTCTGAATTTGTCGAGAATTACTGTGATATTGCAGAATATTTTAGAGGCATTAAACGATTCATTCCCGAAAAGGAAGTGCTCGTCAAGGCTGGTTTGGTCTATGCTATAGGTGTGATACCAGATTCAGCAAACAGTGATATAACTGCTCTGGTTATAAATGCATCCTCGATGACTTCAAAACTCCACGAAATAAAACTAAGAATTTTGTTCATGGTTATACCATTTTGTCTATATGAGATGAGTTGCATTGGGGCACACCACAATGGGACGCTCGATCTAAAACTTTTTCTTTAGTTTCCATTAATGTAAACTAGTTAGGAATTTATTTTTAATGTTTTTACTTAAAAATGTATTTATTTTTTCACAATATTTAATTATTTAATATCACTTAGCTTCATTTCCGTATATTTTTTCACAGATCTGTCAAATTTATCTAGTAGGGTTCAAATTATAGCCGCTAGGGTGCGTCGACGCAATGGACGCGACGGATTCTATCGGTTGGGCCCTTAAGGTGTTTTAGCAGAGCATTCACCGAGGAATGAAGTGGAATTTCATTGAAGGATCGAAAACGAAATCCAAACATGATGCATCTCTTCCAATGCAAATTAAAATCTTATGCAAATCGAGCAAGCACTTCTCTGAATTTAGAACAGGAAAGTGAAGATGAAGATGAAGATGAAGCAGACGAAATAAAATTATGTTCGTTATATTGGTCAAGTGACTTGCAGAGATCAATTATGTAGAACACTAGCATACCTATATATGGAGCCACCTACTTCTTCGAGAGGAGCGCGGTTCGGGTATCTATAGTCTCCTCATATTAAGTATATAAACGGGACATTAGAAAGCGAAGATGATGTATTTATTTGTATTTTTGTTTTCGGACGAAAAATGGACCTAAAATTTAATGCCACATCCAATGGAATGTTTGTCCAGGTACCCTCCAGATCCTATGGTGTGTTTCTGTGTTTTTCGGAGGTGAATTTATTACATATCATAATATACTTTGAACTAAGGGAGAAACAGTGGACATATATCAGTCAAATATAGCCGCATTTCAGATTTTGGCAGATTAATGCCCAAAACATATGTGCAGTAATTCTGAACGCTTCACTGCAAGCAGTATTGCAGATGAAACAGATGTGCAGATTTCCATTTGCATCGGTTGCTGTCAATGCGGGGGAAAATACGAGAGTGCAATACAGACGACAAATAATTCCCGTCTCTCTTTTCCTCGTAGGCATCAGTAGCTGAATTTAAAAATTCAATGCTGCCAAGTCTATTTAATTTAATTCACTGTGCAGTGGACTTATGCCCAAAACACACGTGCAGAATTCACTGCGCAGCAGGATGAGAATACACATGTTCTTATGTGGTGAAACAAATGTAAATTCTGCAGCCACCGCAGCACTGCAACATGTCTGCATACCAGGAAAAGAGAGACGGGAATTATTTGTCGTCTTTGTTTCACTCACATATTTTTCCCCTCATTGACAGCAACCGCTGCAAATTGAATTCTGCACATGTGTTTCATCTGCAGTACTGCATGCAGTGAAGCATTCAGAATTTCTGCACATGTGTTTTGGGCATTAGAAATAGAGACATGTTGCAGTACTGCGGTGGGTGCAGAATTTACATTTGTATTACCACATAAGAACGTCTGTATTCTAATCTTGCTGCACAGTGAATTCTGCACGTGTGTTTTGGGCAGAAGGACTAGTCCTCGAATTGTTCGGGCTTCTTAAGGTGATTGGGCGGGGCACGTAGTTTGAATTTAATTCATTGGATTTTAAGTTTAGCTATTTTTTTTATTTTATATATATGTAATTTTATGGATTAAATCCCTGCGAAGACTAAGTCAGAATGGACATTCTTCTATGAAAAATATCGCCATTTACATATTAATAGCGTCGATGTTGCCGTGTTCCCAAATACCTAACATAATGCATAATATCCTTCAGAGTTGAGGTAAGCAGCTTTTATTTCAATCATGGTTATCCTCACATATAAAAAAAAAACACTCACTTTATTAAAACTAATTTGTATATGAAAACTAAAACCCTGATGATTTGCAGTGAGGCATTCAACATGCCTAATCATAGAACAGCACTCTATAATCTATTTAATGGTCTTGAATCATTGATTATGAACTTGACCCTTATTATTCGAATTTATACAACTATAAAATTGTGTTAAAATACTTTATAAAATCGGATCAGTATTTCAGTTACTCGTGAATTATTATACGATGTACTAGAGACTCAAATCGATTGAATGAATAAAGAAATACAAAATGGAAATTAATTTATTAGTTGCATTTCTTTTAATACTAAATTCAATCCGCTTATGTTATCAACAAGATATTGTGAGTTAATTTGTTACTCAATATAGTTGTGTTGTTGTAGTTATTTTTATATGTTAATCTAAGGACTATTTCCTTTCGCATGTTCTCAATAAAAAAAAAAACAACAACAAATTAAGTTATGATAAAGCGAATTGTGAATAAAAATTCGATTTGCGCCGGAATTATGCAATTTGAACAATTGCAAAATGATTTTTTGAACAAGTCAAGATAAAATGATCTAATAAAATAAAAAAGACAGAATGTGTTGTGAAAAATGTTCAACTCTTGTGATATATTATTGTACCTATGCCTTCCACTTGCCAGTGATGATTTTTAATCAATGCGAATTTGAGTGATGTCATAAAAATGTGTGGTATAAAAATATCTTCACTCTAAAAATAAACAATAGAGGTGAAATAGTGGGTCACCCGGCTATAAAATCTTATCGCTAATGCGATTCTTATCTGTATGACGTACAAAAAATCCTTCTTTAAATTGGCTTTTTATCTATCATGTTTATCATACATACTAAAGTAGGTAAAAAGGGTGTTTTTAAATTTATGAAAATTCAACTAAATTGCAGCGTGTATCTCAGCGAATGAATTTAGCAAACAAATATTAATCGATCAATTGTGTTAATTCATCAGCTGACTGAGAAATAAATGTTCAACTCAATAAGTGGCAACGATTTTTAAAAAGTAAAGCAATATTAAGTAAAATTCTTTGGATTTTACAAAAAGTTTTAAGCAAAAAAAAAAAAAAAGATTACATCATTTATTATTTCTTTTTGGTAGGTAGTTCATGCCAGATTTCAAGCAGCTGCACAGAATTCCGCAGTCATGCAAAATATAAATTTAATTTTCTGAAAGTGTATCTCTTTCCAATGAGTCTAATTAATCTTTAATATTGACCAGGTTCTTTTATAAAATGGTGAAGGTCTTTTTTTTTAGCCCCAGGTTGCACTCCGGATTCTTTACAATTATTTTATTTGCTTTTAGACGGTGTGCAGCATTGGATTCGAGTATATTAATGGTAGTTGTGTTCAACGATCTTGTCCAGAATCTCAAATTCTAGTTAATGGATTATGTCAACCCAAAACCCCAGAGCAACAATGCGCCATTGGGTTCACCTTTATAAATGGAATTTGTGTGCAACAACAAATCTGCCCGAATGGTTTCGATTTAGTCAATGGGACATGCCAACCAAAAGCCACACATTCTGACCCAATTCCGCCACACATTTATTGTGCATATGGTAAGAGTTCTCGGGGGTGTGGAATCCTGTAAGGTGATTTGCGATAGTTGGTTGTAAATTTTTTGTGATAGTTTTATAGAAGTTTGGCTCAGGTTTCCATTATGAACACTAAGCAAATTTATTTTTAATATTTTTTGTTTAAATTGACTTATTCTAAGATGTATCCACTGTAAAAGAATTTTTCGCTAATTTTTGTTTTAATTGACTTATTTTAAGATGTACCTACTGTATAATAATTTTTCTGCGGAAACTTTATTTTCTATTTTTTTTTTTTAACTTTTAAAGTTTTTAATTTTCATAGAAAAGTGCATGTATTTTTATTGACTGAAAATGTTATACCTACTGCTAAATACCCCAGAGTAAATATAATTAAATTGCGAAAAAAGGGATAAAATCCTGTTAGCGAGCGAAGCGAACCACCCACCCCATACTTTAAATACAACAGACTTTCTTACAGGCGCCCATCAGACAGTTTTTGATATAGACTTCTTCAGCTATGTAACTGGAATGAGTCACATAAACATGGTTTAAAAAAATAGATTAAAAAAAATTATTAAAATTTCATTTCCTTAAGAATAAAATATTAGAAGTTTTTTTGCTCAGTGTTCATAATGGAAACCCGCCCCAGACCCCGCCTTTATCACACAAGTGACTACCAACTTAGAGGATTTCACTCCTGTTTTGGATTTAATCTTTCACATACCTAATTTTTTTTATAATTTTTCAGGCTACACTTTACACAATGGGTTGTGTTATCAAACCATGCCCATAACACCAGCACCATGTCAACCAAAACCATGTGGAATATTTAATTGCGCGTCAACCTGTACTCCAGTTGAAACCACAATGCCTCCAACAATTACATGGCCAACACCTACGACAACAACAACCACAACGCCTGCTACAATAACAGTCGTACCGACACTGCCTCCTGCAGAAATTAAAAGAGGCTGTCCACCAGAATCCATTTTAATTGGCGGAGAATGTCGATTAGTCTACTGCCCGAAAGGAACGAACTATAAAGGACGTTGTCTTGAGCCTGTATGTTCGCATGGTCTTGTATGGACTGGTCATTCATGTGCCAAGCCAGAAGTTATTACTACTATTTTAGAAATTGAAAACAAATTCATCACAGAGCCAATCAATCAAACCGGTCCAGTATCTCAAACACCCAATATCGTCAATAACGTAATTTATCACACCGAATCATATGAGACATCAACCAGCAAGAGCTGTTCAGAAACGTCAACGTCAACATCAACATCAACATCACCACCACCGCCAGGTGAAAGTACTAAATGTTGTACCATTATTACACCGAGAATATGCAAGCGGTTTAATTCGAAATGGGTTTGTTTCAATCGGCAATATCGACGGTGTGACCATGTTTGTAATAATCATACGATGATATATTTACGAGTTCCCAAAGTTATTGAGCAACCTTCATATTTGGTGGTGCCACCCAATCCACCACTGCAAGTTTGCGCAAATGAAGCGTGTTCAACAAAAGGTATGCATATAACCCACAATAGCTAGTCCTGATAGTTATACGAATGAACTTTAGTTTTTTGATAAACGTACTTATTATGTATTATTTTCAGATTTGGTAGACTGTTCGGGTTGTGCGAAAAATCAGAGGGAAGGCTGCTCAGCGTATTGCTATCGCTATCGATGTCCCAAAGAACGTTGTACATTTATCGATCAGTCTGAATATTGTACCAATTATCCGGGCAGCTCTGGTTGTAGTAGCTATGATGGATGCGTTCAGGAATGGTGTACCAACGATAATAACAATAGCGTAACAAAATGTCATTAATTTAGTTGAAAACCGAATAAATTAAGTAAATCGCCAATTCTGGATATTTCTTTCTTTTCGCCCGTAAATTAGAATATCAAAGTTCTGCACGATCGTATTTTAAGTTGATAAATTTTGACCACGAAAGTAGCTCGTTCGGTATCGTCCATTTTTGTCGACTTTGGAACCATAATACATTTTTTCGACTTAATATATAATTAGTCATAATTTAAACAATTTCACAACATAAATAATAAGAACCAAAAATTGAATTTATTCTGAGAAAGAAAGTATAAAATAATAAAGCTGCTAAATCTAATTCAGTGAGGATGTTTAAAGATCTATTAATTAACAGCAGATTTATAGCTGGCGCAATGATTCTAAAGTTTTTATTGAGTAAGATTAAATACGTGACATTTTTTTTTAGAGTGGTAGCAGACAAATTTAGTCAAGATTTGTCCAACTGAACACACCAAAAACATAAAATGTAAAAAAGAGCCAAGTTCTGTTAGAAAAATTGTGTACCTAACTCGTCAGCCACGAAAAGTAATGAGATCTAAGTGCAACAAGTTCTTAGTTTAAGAAGGTTAAATATTAAACAACCGGTAGGTTTACTTGGCAAAAAACGAAAAACTTGCCAAGTAAGCCTACCAAAATTTGGTGCGGTGGACGTTTTTAATGAGCTTGGCAATCTTTCAAGTTTGAAGTTTTTGGCTTAACTGGTTCCGAAGTTAGAGGGGGGTCGAAAACAGTCTAAGTTTGTTCCTGTAAAAAGGGTAAGTGCTTTTACTAGAGAACTTGGCTGGGGCACTACCGTGCATTTTGATACTTAGTTGACTTTTCAATTGTAGATAGGTATGCCTGACCGACCTAGTAAATATGAAAAATCTACTTTTCCCGTTCAGCGCAAATTCCAGTTCAGATAAATTAAGACGACTTAAGATTATTAGACTCACACTCTTTTGCATGAGCATGACTGCATGACCAATGCTATTTATTGCTGATACTTTTTTGAAATTTAAAATTCGCGTCGGCCATTATGTTAGGCTTATGTGGTTTTCCATTGATATTTCAGGTTTTACTTAACTTATTACTAAGCTTTCTATAAGCTATACATCTCTTGCAAACACAAGCTTCTGCAACTCGAAAATATTTCCGCATGACAGAAATATATCAACTCATGTCCATTGATCTACAAAAATAAAAAAAACCAAACCTGAAGTGTAAATGGAAAACTACTATTAAAAACCGTTTTTCAGAAACAATTTGGTCATTTTGTCACATTTTGTTTACTATCAGATTCTGTCAAACAAATTACCTACATATTGTCATGCAGCTCACAAGAAAAATGTTACAATTAAAGTTTGCCACAGTTTACAATGTGATCGTTTCAAATATTTGCCTAAGGTATTTATTTAATGAAATATTGAATTTATCTCAACAGTTCTTCTGAATGTCAAAAAACGATTAAACAATTTAATGGGCATAATTCGTATTACCATATTGTTGTTGACAGATATATTTAGTAATTTAATGTCAAATTATCGAACAATTAGAATGGGTTCTTTGGGGTACTTTTTTGCAAACGTAAAATTATTAAAAATTTGCTAAGAAACTGTGTGAATGCGACCACGTACTGTGTAAATTGAAAAAAAAGGAGAGAGAAATCCATTTCCCCTCTTTTCATTTTGTTCGTAATTTTCTATTCGCCGAATTTCGACTTTCTAAAAAATGACAAATGAAAACTGACAACTAAGTGAGAGCTCAAAAGATTGACAAATAAAACTTCTATTTATTTTCGTCTTCAACGATGTCGGAGGAAGAAGTTGTAATTGAATGTTCTCTTAGAACATATCAGCGCATTTAAAATGGTAAGTTTAATAGGAATTTAGCTTATAAAAAATTAAATTCCAACTTATTTTGTAGATTCTGCCGTTAACGTTTATTTTACGATAATGTCAAAATGACATTTTCTTAAACTTTTTGTAAGAAAACCGGTCAGGTACCTACTTCTCTTGAAATTAAAAGATTTCTTTCTCGATTTTCGAGATTTGACATTTTTCATTTTTCTATTACACGACCGAACCCAATATGAGTCTGACTGACAGCAAAAGGACCTACAACTGAAATTCGATGATGTACTTTGTATTGTTATAATTTTTAAGAAACTATTTCTTTTTAATCTGTTTTCTGCACAGTTTCTGATTTGTTAGTTCTTATTGTATATCTTTACAATTGCGGTATTTGAATTAGGGATTTTAACAAAAATTTGGATATAATTATGACCCAATCTAACCATTTCGATCTTTAACACGAAAGTACAAATATGTCAACATATCAATCTTAAAATTTTTTTTTAGCACAGATATCTCCTTGGAATATTTTTTTTTACATTAAACTAACGTAGGTATGTTGTATGTGTGAAGTATATGTACGACCTGTATCTATTTTATTTTATTGAGATTGAGATTGAGATTGCATTAAGAATAACTATGTACGTCATTTTAATTGTCGGGCAGCTCGAGTCCCACTAGAAAACTTAGTAGGTAGGTCTCGACATAAAATCCGTTCAAATATTGATTAATGATTGTTATTATAATGGTCAATGGCAATTTGTTATCAGTTTTCCTTCTTTGTAACTGATAAGGAAGCAACTATTCAATTAATTAAGTGCAACAAAGTCGATTACTACAAATGCATTATCGATAACAAATAGTTACAATATCAGGGATTCTAATAGTTGGAGCCAATAATTCAAGAGCATAAAGTTGATCGCGCACTTAAATCAAGCTATATTTGTATGTCCACAATCTTCCGCATTGCATTAATAGTATAGGTACTATGTATTTTTATTAAAACCTTGCAAACCCAAGGACTTCTTTGCACGTCATACGAATAACTATTGTTAGTTATTCACTTGAAATATTATGTACTGAGGTTTACAATAGTACTAAGTACTATTCGCAATTATTGCTCCAAGTAGATTTAATTAGAATGTGCCTTACTAAAAATCATTTTCGATCTTCACATTAAATTTGTCAATATGCTCGCTAAAGTTAAGCAGTTTAGACTGCTCTAGCAATACAGCCATCCACTTGCGAAGTTTTCTAAAAGAATCATTGCTATCTAAATCACAGCACACATCTCTCCCCTACTATATGGCGGATGGTTATAAATAAAATTCTTGTGAAACTAGAAACTAGACCCGTTCCCGTCGCGTACGTGGACCACCAAGTCGGTGATTCTAGTGTCAAGTAAGTTTCCCTCAGTGATTAGTGAAATTATGTGAGCCGCTCTAGACAACATGCTCGATCCAAAACTTAACTGGAAACATAACCTTGAACAAAGAGTAAGAAAGGCGTGTGTTGCCTCCTATACCTGTAGCAAAATCTTTGGAAAGAAGTGCGGGGACTTCAACCAAAAATGACCTTGTGGATGTACACAGCTATTACGTCCAATTCTCACCTATGGATCACTAGTATGGTGACCCGCGTTCAGCAAGTGTCTACAACCTTACGAAACTGAAAATACTGCAAAAAACAGCCAGTATAGGCACCACGGTCGCAATGAAGTCGGCCCCAATAGATGCCCTTGCTGTGCTCTTGCATCTTTCTGTCTATCCTGAGTGTTTTCCAGGCGTTGGCCATCCTAGAGGCCTGTATGCAACTAGGGCGTGACACAACACATAAACAAAGCATTGCTATCCTTATAGATAGCCAAGCCGCCATCAAAGCCATCGATTCGCCTACCGTATCCTCCAAACTGGTGCAGGAGTGCCGGAACAAGCTCGGGAACTTGAGCGAATTTTTCAGGGTCACAATTCTCTATGGGTTCCAGGGCATAGTGACATAACAGGCAATGAGTGTGCGGATGGGCTGGCCAGGCAGGGTTCAGCATTCACGTCTTACGCGCGACGAGAATCCACATTCCGCTAGCAACGGTTAAGGGGCAAATATTGAAAAGGCGCGTTTAATATGTTCACAAGTTCGGGATGTAGGATGGAGTAGTTTAGAGTTGTATTATATGCCTCAATGGTCTTACGCAAATGGGCCTTAACAATAATCATTTTTACCTTCAACCTAATATTTAGCCGGTGAGAAAAGACTATTTAATATCGAAACTTTCGAGATGGTGACTTCGTAAAAGTTAGCTTGGACATTGCAGAGATACCTACTGCATACTGCCTTTTTTTTATGAAAAAGGGGCTTCAAATCCTGGGACACGCAGACCAATTCTGGCCCTATGAACTAAAAATGCGTTTGTTTATTTTTAAAATCTCTATACATAATAAAATTGTAAATTTTAAAATGTTTGTTCCTCTATCACGTAGGAAATACTAACCCGATTGGTATGGATCGTTTTGGAAAATATTCTAACTGAAGCTGAAGACTTTCAATTTTCAAAATTATGTATTCCATTACCTATTTACCAGCACCAGTTTATGTGTTGAGTTTGAAGTGGCACTTGATGTTGCTATCTGAAGCTACCCATTAACAGGGATGTACTTCTCTCAATAAGCTTCAAATGGCTTGAAGTGCATACACGAACCGAAAAGCTATATTTTCAGATCAAAACCACTTGCATTGAACGAATATTGAATTGCAAACTAAAATGGCCGTAAGCTCGGGCGATGAAACGCATTGCAGACCCATAGACACAAACCACTAACAAATGGACCGCCATGCAGACTATTGTCGATGGCAAGTCTTGGATTGGCACGAAATACAATAGGAGGGAACAACGGCTCTACGAACTAAGTCCCAACTGGAACTAACTCCCACTAGCCGAAACGAACTAAGTCCCAGAAAATTTGGGATTTAGTTCATAATATGAACTAACTCCCATGATTTTTAGGAACTAAGACCCAACTAAGAATGAACCAAGTCCGAATATAAGAATGAATTGAAACCCAATAGTGAGACTTTGTTCTTTATGAACTAGGCACAGTGGAATATGTATGTGGGGGCATGTTGCCCCCCTGAAACCCCCCTGCTTGGGGTCACTGTTGGATTTAGATTAAGTGCGAGGTTTGGGTGTATGTAAGATTTATTTTTTCGTCAAAACAAGTTCAATGAACTAACTCCCACTTCTCTCAAATTGGGACTTAATTCATTGGGAATTTGTTCATAAAGAACTACGAACCTCTTTCCGGTCGGTCCGAAGCGTTGACAAAATGAGGACAATCAACTCAAATCAATGCGTGAAAATCCCCTCCTACATCAAGGCCTCAGTTAAGGCGCGTGTGGTCAGCATCACAGGCCCTCGAGGTACTTTGAGGCGTAGCTTCAAACACTTGGCCCTCGACATGTACATGGTCAACAAACGTGTGCTGAAGGTTGAGAAGTGGTTTGGTGCCAAGAAGGAACTCGCTGCCGTGCGTACCGTATGCAGTCACATTGAGAACATGATTAAGGGTGTTACAAAGGGATTCCTATACAAGATGCGTGCCGTGTATGCCCATTTCACCATCAATTGCGTTACCTCTGAGAACAACACAGTTATTGAGATCCGTAACTTCTTGGGCGAAAAGTACATTCGTCGTGTTGCGATGGCACCCGGCGTGACTGTCGTCAACTCAACCGCGCAAAAGGATGAACTCATTGTCGAGGGCAATGATATCGAAGCTGTCTCTGGTTCAGCGGCTTTGATCCAACAGTCGACAACTGTTAAAAATAAGGATATCCGTAAGTTCTTGGACGGTTTGTACGTGTCCGAGAAGACTACAGTTGTAAAGGATAAAGCTTAAGTTAAATAAAAATTAAATTGATTTTTTATCACCTGAAAAAAAAAACTATCTCCCAAACATTATGAACTAAATAAATCCCATTGAATATTTGGTGGGACTTAGTTCATTTGGCTAGTGGGAGTTAGTTCCAGTTGGGACTTAGTTCGTAGGGCCGGGAACAACTTGTGCATCTAAAGAACCTAAGGCCTAAGTAAAAAAAAATAACTTTTCCAAAGGTAGGTTCGATTTTCAAAGAAACTACAAAAAGGTGCGAATTTGAGCAAGGGAGGATCGATTTTGGGTATGAAATTAAAAATTCGAACGAATTACAAATTGGCAGCATGAGCCCAAAATATGTACATATATCTTTGAAGTACTGCATTCCCAAGCCATGTAGTTTGCGCCAGTCCTTCAAATTTCAGCTTACCTGATTAATTTTCGATCAGATAGGTCCTTTTTTGGATGTATTTTAACAAACTTCGTCTCTTCGTCTCTTGTGTAGATCGCACTATATGCTAACTATACTCGTATAAGAGTTGTTATAAAACCTTCCTAGCGAGTGCCTATTATAACAAAAATTCTACACTTTTGATTTAAATAATTTATTTTATTTTGTTTTGTTCGGGTTCAAGTACAATTTTTTCTAAATTTAGATCAGAAGTTCCTATTTTCAGTTTTTTCCTTTTTTTTTTTATATAAATTTTGCTAATTAAAATTTATGCATGCAACATTTAAATAACGTTTAATAAGTTTGTACGGTAAATAGTGTGTTTGAAGATTTTTGTTTCTGATATTTTCTTTTGGGTTTTGTACAAAAATTAATATCCTGTGCTAAACATTATATAAACTTTAGATCTACAGAAAATGGTTTTTCTATTATACATTATTACGATACCTACTTGTGATAGCTAAATTATTTTTCAATATTTATTCAGGTTTTATTCAGGTAAATAGGTCTTTGTCAATATACCTGCTGATGATTTCATTGATTTGCTAATCTACAGTGTGGGCATAATGATTTTCAATACTATTGAACCGATAGAATTTAAGTGAATAATGTCAATATTTTAGGGACATATTTTAAATTGAGGAACACTCTTGTAATACAATTGTAAAATGTCACAATATGTTGGACGAACAGAGAGAAAAATAAAAATAAATGTTTGGATATTTTGTAAGAAACAATGGACAATGACTGGCAAATTGGCATTTAATTTGTAATTCCGAGCTCTTTCAACTCATGCTCTTCATCGACAGAGTCTTCATCTTCATCATCGGAGCCATGCACAGATGGCGCTGGAGTGGTATGTCCTATAAAATAATGGAATATGTTAGTTTTTGAGTTTAAGTAAAATAGCACAACACTTACGCGAAGAAGCTGGACTTGGTGGCTCACTGTATGGTCGTGAGAAGCTCAGATTGCTACGGGATCCATAGAGGGAGCCTTCGTCTACATAGTCTGGATAAACGGTCTGTAGAGCCTTTACTCGCGCTTGTCTATAGTACTACAATTGGAAATAAAATTACTGAACAGTTACAATTTGAATAAATTTTTTTTGACACTTACAATGCCCAGCGATCGCCAGTCAAGTAAATCACTCAAACGTTCTGTACGATTTCGTTGAATAATACGCTGACGGCGATTAAGACGAGAAAATTCCATCATAAAGTTGGACAGCTGTTGAACACTATTCTCGAGGCCAATGTAACGACGATCGACTATATAGATGCCATACGATTTTGGATCGGGGATTTGCTCTTCCATGAAACATCCGAAACCTGAAAGATTGGTGGTGACACTGGGTATACCCATGACAGTACATTCGGCTGGAGTATAGCCCCAGGGTTCATAGTATGATGGAAATACACCCAAATGACAGCCGCGAACAAACTCTTCATAGTCGATACCAAAGAGTGGATTCGTCGAGGTTAGGAATTCTGGATGGAAAACAATTTTCACACGATCGTTAACTGTGTTAAAAAGTTGGCAGCGACGAATGGCATTTAGGACGGGATCATTCCAGTCATCTACCTATAAAATAAAATTAACAAATGCACTTTAATCTAACATTATCTTACTGGAAGACACTCTTAAAATTATCTTTGTTCCTTAAATAACTAGATTGCAATAAGGCAACGCGACTCGACGGAATCCCGGCTATAGTACTCAAGAGCTGTACACCAGAACTTGTACCTATACTTTGTAAGCTTATTAGCATGTCGTACTCCCAGAAGACGTTTCCTTCTTACTGGAAAACCGCTCGCATTCAACCTATTCCACAAAAAGGGAATCGTTTTGTCTGTCACAAAACTATCGTCCAATAGCGTTACTTTCAATGCTCTCAAAAGTAATGAAAAATGCAATAAATGTTGAAATAATCAAATATCTAGAAGGCCTCCGATTAATAAGCGACAGGCAATACGGATTTCAGAGCCGTCGTTCAACTGGAGACCTGTTAAGCTATACGTTACGCACTTATGGACGCAAGAAATTGAACAACACGGCGAATCCAGAGCCGTAGCCTTGGACATATCAAAAGCATTTGACCGAGTCTGGCATAGAGCCCTATTAGGCAAGTTAGCGTCTTATGGATTACCACAACAACTCTGCGGATGGATGCAAAATTTTCTTCTGGGAAGATCGATCCAAGTTGTTGTGGATGGTGTATCATCTAATTGGTTTGCTATAAATGCAGGAGTGCCCCAAGGATCTATTCTTTATTCAACTCTATTTCTTCTCCACATCAACGATTTGCTTGGATCGATCGACAAATAATAATATCTCAGCTTTGCTGATGACAGCACTCTTATATCCTCCATCTCGAACAGTGGATCTGTGAATGCGGCTACATCACACAGTCAGAGATGTGAACAAATTAGTTCTCTGAATGATGATCTGGACAAAATCTTGAAGTGGGGAAAAGACAACTTGGTTATATTTAATGCAAACAAGGACACAGCTCACAACATTTTCTAGGAAAAATGCATCAACAGTTCCTCAGATCCAAATGGATGACCATCCAATCCATCCCAAGGATTCAATGTACCTTCTAGGAGTCACAGTCAATTCAGGAATTACATGGCAGGATCACATATCCTATATCGCAAGATTGCCGTCCGCTAAGTTGAGCTACCTTTTTAGAGCAAAGAGGTACTTTAGCCCCAAGCAACTTCTCCTTCTCTACAAAGCACAGGTTAGACCAGGCCTGGAATATTGTTCCCACATATGGAGCTCGCCCCTAAAACATTCACTTAACCTACTTGACAGCATACAGAGACGAGCAGTTCGACTTATTGGAGACCCTACACTCATATCGAATCTACAACCGTTGATGCACAGAAGACAAGTCGCTGACCTTTGCTTGTACTATAGGTAACTTCCATGGTAGATGGCGATTGTTGGTATTACATAGTTTAAGATAAGTTAATACATATTCTGAATTCGCCACTAGTCTGACTAGCGCATACTTACAATATTATGCGTTGTCACTGGTGGCATACAGTCTCTCTGCATTGAGAACAAACACCTCTTGATCTTCACCAAATCTTCTTTCATTAATAGTTCATCCGGTTCCGGAATGCGACCCGTCAAACAAGTGTCAAACATTCGTTTGCCAACTAAAGCCTGAATATTATTAATGGTATCACGTAGTTGTTTTATCACTGCATGTCCACGTAATGAGTCCACATTAAAATTGTTTGTTTTCGTTGGGAAAATCAGGAACGCCACAACTGTGGTATCCGGTTTCTCGCGCTTGAGCATTGCATTCAGTCGGGCTAGAGATTCGATGAAAATGTCTGCACCCTTATTACCAAATTCATATCGACCAGCGATAAAGAAATATAGTGTCTTTTCCAAGTCGAAGTTCATATGACTGAAATGAAATAAGAAATTTATTAAATACGTTGATTTGAGAAACCAATATGTAAATTGCACGAACGCCTTCCAAAATTGTGTAAAATGACCTATCCAATAACTTTTGTTATACTATTCTCAATAGATGTCTCTAAGCTCACCCATAAAAATGTCCCCGCACAAACTCGTTGATCTTCTCCTTGGCCATGGCGTGCAAGTTCTGGAACTCATGAATTGCTGAGAATTTTTTCACATTCAATCCATTTGGTGTAATTATATCTGGTTTGCGCTTCAATAGATGCTCTGCTTCATAACCGGTGATCTCCGACACAGTGGTGAATACATGAGAAAGGTGAGTTGCAGCTCGTTCTATGCAATATCTGTGGTAAATTTGACGTTTTCCCGCCTCATCGTCGACAGAGAAATTTGCTAGATTATTATAAAAATCAGTATTGCCAGCACACAAGTACCGACCCAAAAGTGTGGCGTGTGTAGTGAATACAGTGGCAATCTCCACATGACGTGTACGTAGGGCAATTAAACCAACACCAGCCTGCCATTCATGGAAATGGGCGACAATGCGTGGACTATTCAAATCATTTTGTTCCGAATATTCAACGGCACAATTCCTAAACTAATAAAATCAATGTAAAAGAAGTTTTCGTGTTATTTCAATGAACATCGCATACCTCTTCCAGGAACTCAGCAATCATATAGCCCAAAATTATGGCATCATTGGTCTCGACATCCATGTGTGGTACCCCTATGATGAAAGCGTTGAATTAGTTTATTGCGAATGATAAATCACCTAAGGTACTTACCA
Source organism: Cheilosia scutellata (assembly GCA_955612985.1). Classification (NCBI taxonomy): domain Eukaryota; kingdom Metazoa; phylum Arthropoda; class Insecta; order Diptera; family Syrphidae; genus Cheilosia; species Cheilosia scutellata. The sequence goes on along the minus strand of OY015312.1, from coordinate 116,592,100 downwards.
ACATTACATTTCTCCCACAACTCGGTTTTAAAGTTGTCAATCTTCCACGCTCCCGATCCAATATCGAATAAGATTAATTGGGGATTTCCATCCACCAACCAACGTCCCGTATGCACTTTATATCCACGAGATCTCAGCGTAGTTACAGCCTTTAAAAGGGGACTGCCGCGTGGAAATTCCATCTCTTCTATTTCCGTGCGAGCAGAGGCCTCCTTATATGGACCCATCATACATAATTGTTCACCCATTTCTTCTGTTGATACGTAGGCCTTCGAACGAATGACGGTGTAGATGCCGCCAACTTTATTAGCGACTTCCCATGCGATTTCGAAATTCCATCGGTTCTCCCGCGATGCAATATCACCACGATCAAAGTAACCTTTTAGGTCCGCTCCGGACTCAACGCGTGAAAATCTTCGATTCATCTAAAGGAATAAAAAAACCAAACGATTCGAGTATGAAACACTTTTAGTATGTCAGATATCGAGGTAAGCTACTCTATAATCACAGCCATCGTCCTCCAAGCGGAAAGAAAGTAACCTTTTCAACATAACGAACCGCGGATTTTAAAAACAGAACTATGCCCAAACACCACAATAGCGGCTCTACAACTGAGCATTTCATAGAGCCACTGATAAGCACATCAGTTTTTGGATTACGTTGCATAGGCAATGAGGTAGAGCAATCCTCTTTCCGCCCCCCACCAACCGGTTTGTCATGGTACATATAGTAAGACGAAAACAGCTCTGAAGGTATGCGTATGCTCAGATTGTCAATAAATATAATTATTCACCCCTATTGATGACCCCAAGGGGTAGCATCCATACGTAAACACAAACACTGTCTGTTGCATCACTGACGCCATAATGTAGACAGAGCTGACAATTTGAGATAGTAATTCGATGTTTTATGAAATAAAATATTCATAAAAAAGTGCTTCGTAGAATTTATGATCTTTGTTATGTTTGTTACGAGATGTCATTCGTATGAAGTACTGAGACAACTGTGACGTAAGAAAGGTAAAACTCAAAGTGGCATGCTATTCAATACAAAGTTGCGCCATTCGACGTTTGTACGCAAAAAGATTTTTTTATAAACCTAAGTTTTATATATGAGTTTTTCCACAAAGATCCAAAGAGGACGAAATAAGGACCAACAAAGATCTAGACGAAAAAAGAAAGTGTAAAAAGAACACAGAGTGAATTGAATATATCTATTAATCTATTAATACCTCAATAAAAAGTATTTGCGCGGACAAAAAAGCGGGCATGTTATCTTTAAAAGATATGTTTTGGAAACCCAAAGATATACTAACATCACGACCACTTAATGTCCTTAAACCGTCGCTCACGCATTCTTACGGGTCGCAAACAATTCAAATACTTTAGTGCATAAATAGTTACAAACGAAAAAGCATGTTCGCGGACATAAATTCATTCAACAAACAACGAGACGCATCAACCTCGTTGTAACCTTGACTTTCTGTTTTCGAAATATTCGAAGGATCGCCACTTAAATGATTCGAAATTAGTGCCACAAGGCAGATGCTTTTCTCTGTTATATTGAGTGTGCAATTGTGCATATGTTGACAGGTATGTTGAAAATTTATTTTTGGTTTGGGGGATTGTGTACTACAGTACTACAATGTAAAATACAGTTGCTGCAGCAAGAAGAACGTCCAATGTTTCTATAGTTTTCAAAAATACATATAGAGAGTTTGACATTAATCTCAAATAATGTCTGACTCCAAATACAACAGACATCTCTGTTGGAAGGTAATTTTGACAAGCGTTCTCTACCCATAACAACAGAAATCAACAGCAATTTCCCAACTTTGATAATTGCGATGCGATGCGACGCATACCTATCTACAACTAAAATAATAGGAAGGTGCCTATGTAATAAAAGTTCTATTCATGTGCTAGAGCTCAGAGGGGTCGTAGATGACGCGATAAAAGACACTAATTATCTTCAATTGCTATTTTAACACTCACTGTTCATAGACTTTGACTTTTCAATCGCGTGCTTCTGAAATTTATTAGTTTGCTTATTTTTAAATAGACAAACATTTATCAACAATACAAAATAACGAGTTAATTTAAATAGAACCTATATAACTGTATATGTGTCAGTCGGTATTTTTGTTAAATTTGATATAATATATTCCGAATAATAGAAGTGGGTGGGATAAGAAAGGCAATGGCCACGCACCTTTGACTCCTAGAAATTAACATTTTAAATGTAAAGGAAGAGCCTTAATAGGAAATTACGAGAGTAATCCAGTTTAAGCCAATTCCATTTGAATTATATGCTCTGATTATAGTAGGATTATTGACTCATTCTTGACGGAACTTTAGTCAATATTTGTCCGTTTTTGACCTAGGCATGGGTAGGACTATTGAATTCCCCTAAAAGGATAAAAGTCATGTTTGTGCGGACAGATGACTGATGCATCTGCAATTCTCCCCATGAGATCGTTTTATTCCCATTGGTATCAGAAAGTAAAGGATATAGCAAACAACCAAAACAAACAAAAGAGCGTCATCTAATATACGAGTACTAAATTTGGTGTACCTAGTTCTGTTCGATTTAAGATTAAATTTGACTAGACTGTCTTTAAATGAAAAAAATCTTAGAAACTACAGATTCTATTCTAGTCTATAGACAAGGCTCGATACCCTCCAATTTCGACAATTCTCTATATTTAAAAATTTCGGAAAGAAAAGGAAAAGAATCATATTTTGTCTAAGTTTTCCTTTTGTGCCCGTCTTTACAATAAAGGTAGGTAGGTAGCAGTGGCGGTTCACCTTGAACCCAATTAGCACTAAGATGTGCCGTTTTGTTACCACGACTCGTGTGACATATTTTTGGTGATTGTTTAGGATGTGGTCCGGTCGGTGCCTATAGCCAACCTGTGGAATTGAGAAAACGGATAAGATCCTGTATCCCTTTGCCCGAGATGTCGCCAAGGTCGTCAAAGAATGGTTGGTTTAGTGCGAGCAGTCTGGTTCTCTCTAGAACTGGACATTTGCAGAGGAAATGAGAGAGAGTTTCTTTTTCATTTGTATTACCGCAACTGCGGCAATGCGGGTTGTATGTGATACCTAGCTTGGCCGCATGGCTTCTAATTTGCCAATGCCCCGTGATTATTGCCGTGATATCTTCCTTGATATGACGCAGTTTGTCAACCCCGACCATCGGAATTGGCTATCTGCAGAAAATGCCAATGTATTTGTCCCTTTACCGCTCCTAGCGGAATGTGGACAATAAAAAAAATGCTGAGCCCATTCAGGCCGTGCGTCAATTGCGCTAAATAAAGTTTAACATTTTTACACTCAGACAAAAAAACGAGCTAAAATCAAGAATATCAGTGTCATTTCAAGCCCATTCGTTGACGGTATGGTAAACTCGGAAAATTGTATTCCAAGTACAAAAATCTTATTTTGAGCTCGTTTTTTCAAGACCAAAAAAATCTTCATTTTAGATTTTTATTAAGCTAAAAAATCTTACTTCAATCCTGTTTCGCGATTATTTTACGAATAAGGTTCTTACATTATTCCTGAAACAAGTTTGTTTTGGGTATTCAAGATCTAAACATTAGTGACCATATAATAAAATATCGTCAACAAAATACTACTACTACTAAAATGATATACCTATCATCTTATAATCTATCATCATCATCACATCATTCATTCACATCAGTAGATCAGTAGATAGGTAAAAATATTAAATTTTTAATGTTGCCTTATGAGAATTCACTCAGTAAGTCAGTGTGAATTTTAGGAACGAATAGAATGCACTTTAAGTATTGTTGCGCTTATTTCAATCATGAACAAGCTTGAAATAAGATTGTTTTGTCCTTTATTTGTGTTTCAATGTCATCTTTTAAGATTGTTTCGGCTTATTTCAAGAACAATGGGTGTCGTATTAAGATTTAGCACGTAAGATCTAATCTAAAATCAAGCCTGATCATACTAGATTTTAGTTTGCGATTTTTCTCTGAGTGTATGAGTATTTTCGAGTATTTTCGATTTGTGAGCCATTTTGCAATCAAGCGCGCAACGTATTGACATCACAGGAACAAATTCATGTCAAATATTAGACTTATTATTATTATGTAAATAGGTCTGTGCGAAATTTAATTAAAGAAAAGTTAAGTCTACATATAAAGGGTGGGCCATCTAAAGGGTTCTTTTTAAATCATATGTTATTTTGAACCTGTCAGCTTTTGCCCGCTAGAAATCTTGACAGAAAGTCAAGAGTTCCACCTCCGTGGAACGAAATGAGTCGCTTTACGCTTGAATAACGTTGGGAAAATTGAAAACTTATATATAAAGTGAGTGCTGTGTAGCCCAAACAGTGGGTTTTTTGAAAATAAGTTTTGGCCGAAATGAAGCACCCAACGGCGCTACTGTACCCAAGTTTGTTCAAAAAGTTCGTGAGAGTTGTATGCTATATTGGACAACACTCATGGTCTCCGTCGTCTTACGGTGCCAATGCAACCACAGAGAGTGACAGTTTGGTGCGGATTTTGGAGTGGTGGCATCATTGGACCATTTTTATTCGAAAATGAGGCTGGGAACAACGTTTCGGTCAACGGTGGGCGTTTCAGAGCCATATTAACCGAGTTTTTTTTTAAATGAAATTGTACACATGAATTTCGACGACACCACCTTTTTGGCAAGTGTTCAAAAAGGTGCGGACACTTTTTTTAGTTTTTGAACACCAGGTTTTAAAACTTGAATTGCAAATTAAACACGCCGCATATTCACAACCTTCTTTGTCTATTTTTAACCACTCGAAACTTTTTTCCAACACTGATTATATGAACATTTTCTTTTTTTATTTGTTTTTTTCTTTGGGTTCGGACATTTTTCTTTTAAAAGTAAATATTTGTTTGATTACAAAAACTGACAGAGAGACATATAACAATACAAAACTAAAACTTACAGGAAAGCAATCTTGTTAAAAATATTAAAAAAAAGTATTTTGAAAGTTTTCAATTGAATGTGTTCTTTTATTGAAATTTGACTTAATAAAGGGGACAGTGGTTTGTGTAGGGGGGGGGGGGGGGGGGCAAACAATATTTTGGATGAAAAAGGGGGACTGTCCCCCCTAAAGGGAGTCGTATCCGTATGCGGTAACCCTACTTGAATGACGTTGTGTTCCATAATTAATGGGAATGGGGAATGACCACAAATTTTTAAATTTGAGTTGGCCTCAACTCCAGTAATGAGTTTCGCCCCGATCTGGTGGGTGGGCTCATTAGTAGACGACCACCACATCTGATCTAGACGCACTGTTTGTTCGATTTTCACCGAGACTATAATGATTTTCCAATCAAGAAGTAACTGTGAATCATACCTCAAGACGGGGATGGGGAATGTTTGCTCTTACTAATAAAGCCATAATACATGGACAAAATTTAATTTTGTTCATTTAATTGCATTTTTGAAAATATACAAACAAAATTATTTAAGCTACTTGATAATCGTTGTCTTATGGTTAAATGCATAAAATAATTAACATAAGCAACAATCAAAATCAAAACATCTGAATATACCATTTAGTTGTGGTTCTAAAATTTATAGAAAAACTGAATAATATGCTCTTTATGGTGCAAAGATAACAAGAGATTCCACATTTGTAAACAAAAAAACTAGGAGAAACGACAGCGTGAGAGTTATCCTGTCAGCAGTTTTGCTGAGCTCGCTGATTGTTGCAAAAGGTGTGCCTGCTTCAACAACCCAACGAACGAACTCAAACAACTCGTTTTGAAAACTGCAACTTCTGTTTTCGATGAAGTTTTCGACTGTTTTCGCGAAAACCCAGTTTTCGGCTTGGTGTGAATAGGGTACATATTAGGTTTTGGTGCGATGTAAAGATGGTTTTACAAACGTTGCGTTATATGAAAAGGTGTTTGTTTGTAAAATTTCTACTACCGATTCATTATGATATCTTAAAAAAACACACCAATTGCTATGTGTGTCCATTGGATTACACAAAGCGCGCCGTAATATAGGTCTTAAAAAGAGGCTTGTGTGGTAACGTTGAAAAAGAAATATTCCCCCGATTTTAAAACCTAATGCTTCCCTTGGAAGTCCTAGATGGAGGTGGCCGAGATACCAGATACACTTCATTAAAAAAAAACTCGAATACCCAAATAAACATAAAAAAGAACAATTCTTTTATTCTATTCAAAATATATTTATACAGTCTGTCACGAAATTGTATTTACAAATTTCTTGACAAGCTCATTTTTGCGTATTTTTTATTACTTTATTAATGTAGTATTTTTTGTTACTGTTCGTTAGTATTATCTAATAAAAATAAATTTATTAAAACAATGAAGTAAAACATCAAAGAAGCTCTTTTGTTTTATAAAGAAACTGTCTAAATTACCAGTTGTTTTCCTTTGTAAAAACAATTCCTTGACAATCTGTATATGTATTTAGGAAAAAGTGGTCATATTTATGTCCCACCTTGTATAATAATGTAATTTCTTAAAAATCAAATAATCGATAAAATATAAGGAGAAGGCAGATCTGTCAATGTCGTATTGATTATCCATAAAATTGAACTTCATACCTACAATCATGCAAGTGTAATGTAGGTTTACAGTTTTAATGGATTTAGGCACCCATAACACCTATACCTACTTAAAAATGTAAGCCTTATAACATATTCGCAAAATGTCAAAGAATTTTCAAAATAAATACATCGCAACCACCAATAAAATTCCGAAATTGATAATTTTACATAATAATTAATCATCTGCCGGTCGCGCTCTCATGTGCAACTAATTCGTTTGTCATTTTCAAGGTCATTGCCCGAAATTTCATGTCATACACCACCCTCATCAGCTGAACTACGGAAATGTCGAAAAAAAAAGAAAAAAAAAAAATATTAGCCACAAGAAAGTGCACACACGCGCGCGCCGGATTGAAACGTCTTTATTTTTAACTTCCGTTTTTATGCCGTAACCTTTCCCATTAAATTCAAAATAGAATCCTTATTTGTTTGATCTCACGTGGGGAATAAATCTACTAATCTGTATTCTATTTTTAAAAAATAAAAAATCAACGACTCAACAGACAGTGAAAGTTCCCCCTGCTTAGTTTACCTATGACAATGACAATGAGCAATTTGTGACAGCTGTTTGATTGCAATTAAAAAACCGTTGGACATGAATGCACCGCTAAAACTAACTCGATGCAACAACTGTCAAATGGTCATTTCACAAAACCGAAAGCACCTCATAATCGAATTTTTTTTTTTGAGTAGGTATACCTACATTATCAGTGTGGTTGCCTTAAAATCATACAAACCTTAATTCACTTTATTTTTCTCTTCTTTTTCAATGAACGATTGTTAATGTCAAATAGAGGTCAATGTTATAAAGTTTGTCTCTCACACACCACAGTGGGATCGACGAATTTAAGCGAAGCAAAAGAATTTCGTTTTAATCACTAACAGCGCGATGCGATATGCGTTATCAATTTAAAAAAAAATATTCAATAAAAATAATATAAAATAACTGTTCCAGTAAACAAATCCTTCACAGACCCCGAAATCCTCTGCAATCACCGGCGAGAACAAACGCGTCGGTAGGTCGAACAGAAATGAGGACTCGTATTTGAGCGGTGAAGCACACACGACGAGATTCTTTTCCGCGGCAATCAAACTCGACGGTGGAAAATTCACTGAATTTATATTTTTTTTATTTTGATTATTTTCCCGTATAATACACAGCCCCTGGTGGCTCTCTTTCGTTATGCACGCACAATACAGTACCACCACCACTGCACAGCACAGCCCACCAAAAAATTCGGAAATCTCTTTGAAAATTTAGGCCTCCTCTGGAATATCTTGCGTTGACTTAGACAAGACACGAGAGTATCTTTAAATTAACTTTCACGCAACGCCTTTCCTGGCAGACGACGACATTATACTGTAGCTGACTGTAGGTACCCAACGCTTCTCTTCGGAATTCTCTTTTTTTACCTCCCAATTCACACCCTTGGCAATGTAGTCAAACTAAATTAAGAACAAAAATGTCGAATGACTGACGTTTGCTTCGCTTGGCTGTAGGTATATTGGACCGACGAGCCCGTCTGTGACCAGGGATGATAATGCTGAACCCAAAAAAAGTAGCAAATTGCCCGAAAAAACGAAGTAGATTTACAAAAAATGAAGCAGACATTTGGCGAAATGCTCAAAATGATAAAGTTAGGTCTTCAATGGGATAATGGGATCTATAGATGGATGTGTAGTGTGACAGAAGCACATAAATGGTATTCTATAGTGCATTTCATGACACATTTTCTTCCTGATATTTATATTTCGTTACTTTTTTCGTCGTTGTTGGAGTATTTAGAGTCATATTGATCAATAATGTCTATTTTAAATGATATTTTGAACCATAAATAAACGAAGTAGAAATAAGTTGCTACGTAGCAGATGAACAATAATTACAAAATGAAGTAGATCTACTACATATGAAGTAAATTATCATCTCTGTCTGTGACACTGAATGGACTGAACAAATGATAATAATCATTGTGGCTGTGGGTGGATTCTGCTCGTAGGCGACGATACCTCTCAGATGCTGGGCGCTTTGCTAGTTGGTGTTCTTCTTCTCCCTAGTGTGGTTTTTAACCCCCCATGTCCGCCTCCACCCCACCATACTGTGGATGCATAATAGAGATGAAGATGACATCGGAATAACCGCAAAAATAAGGCGAGCAAGTTGTAGATCATACGGTCTTAGGTACTCAAAACAAATTGTTTATTAATTTAAGTACATTCTCTTAGACTTAGGTGAGATTATACAGAGAAACTGTTTTGATAAACTCTGTTTTTGTTTTGCTTTTCTCAGTGCTTTCGTATTAACGGTACAGTAGAGGCTCGAAATTAAGCAGTTTTTCTTAAAAAAAAAAAAAAAAAAAAAAAACAATTTTCAATGTGGTATGTATTTACCTATATTTTATAAACGTTTTTCGGTTCTTTAATCGGCACGAGTACGATAACTGTGGCGCCAAAATTGAATAACGGTTTTTGCCAATGTTTTTCAAATTTTTAATTTTCACACCCCAATAATCGATCCTCCCTTGCTCAACATTTTTTTTTGGCTACGCATTTATGTTCATTAAAAATCGATCCTCCCCTTCGCAATCGTTTTCTGGCTACGCCTTTGGTTTATTTAGCAAAAAACGCTACCTTCCAAATTACTCTAAGATAAAAGCTAAAAGAGTGAACATATAATACAGTGACGCCAAAAACATTCCGGATTTTTTCTATAATATTTTCCTTATATTAGGTATACAATATTGTAAAGGTATTATATTTTAAAGGTTTCTAATGGAATTTTTCAAATTATTAATTAAATTAAATTAAATTAAATTAATTCAAATTATACAAATTATTAAGTTAAAGGATTTCTCCTTGATGTTAAGAAAAATATTACATATATAAAAAAAAAAAAAAAATCCGGAATGTTTTTGGCGTCACTGTACAGCATGGCCTTACAAATAATCATTTTTAATCTTCAACTTAAATATTTTGACGGTCACAATGGGTACTTTTATATGGACATTTTCGCCACTGTGATTTCGTAAAAGTTACCTTGGACACTAAAAATGATTACTAGCACCGCGGATATTCCTTACCAACCATATACCTAGTCCAGTCAAATTAGCGACCAGCCTCGGAATGGGAGATAATAAGCTGAATTTTTGTATATACAGTGACCGAAATATGTATAAAGACAATCATTCTCAAACTGTTCAATTTGGTGTAGCGACTGAACTGCTCACATTACGCTAACCTAATGTTTACCCAAAAATTAGGTAAACCTAGAAGAGCAGTTAAGAAACAGATTAATTTGTCGTTACTATTTAAAGAAGTGATGCAAAAAAGGCGAAATAATTATAAAGGCACACCGCGGTACTAATAATCATTGGGCCTTACCAATAATAGTTTTTAATCTTCAACTTAAATATTTTGACGGTCAAAATGGATAATTTTATATGGAAATTTTCGTCATTGTGACTTCATAAAAGTTAGCCTGGAGACTAAAAATGATTATCTTAAATCTTATCTTAAAGTATTAAGGTTTTTTGCATATTTTTTTTATTTAAAGTGTGTGAAAATATTTAAGAGATAATTTCACAGGTAAATTGCACTTCTCGCGACTCGAAATGAAAATAATTGAATCTTAATTTAGCCATGCCCCGGGAAACTCATTTGACCACGGAAGAAAAGGCAATAATCAGAACTCACACAGAGCACCGGCCTATCAAATCGGTCAATTGGTACCAATATAGGACGATCTCCTACCGTTGTAAGTGAATTTTGTTAATTTGGGTGAAAATTATGTCTCTGCTAGAAGATCCGGTCGACCAACCCTTCTTAGCGCCCGTGAAAAGAATCTTATTTCACATGAAGCCAGGCGAAACAAGCTGAATGCTGGTCAGATAAGGCGCAAGCTGGATCTTCCAGTAGGTGTAAGAAGAGTGCAGCAAGTGTTGAAGGGAAATCCCAACCTTCGATACACAAAGATGCTGAAAAAGCCGCTATTGCAGCAGCATCATAAGGAAGGCAGACTAAGGTTCGCCAGAAACCACATGGCATTTTCTGATAAAAAAAAATTTAATTTGGACGGTCCAGACGGTTTCAGCTGTTATTAGCGTGATTTGCGAAACGAAAAAGCAGTGAAAATGAGCCGGCACTCCGGAGGTGGAAGCGTGATGGTTTGGGGTGCGTTTGGATTCCATGGAAAAATTCCTTTCATGTGGGTACCACCCAGAATGAATGATTTAAGATACAGAGAGTTGCTGGAATATCCCCTAGGCGAATTTGGAGAAATTCCGGCGGGTGAACATTTTATATTCCAGCAAGACAATGCTCCCATTCACACGGCAAGAACAGTCCGCTAATGGTTTGAAGTCAGCGGGACAAGGTGTTTACCGTGGCCATCATGTAGTCCCGACCTTAACCCAATCGAAAACATGTGGGGGATCATGGCGCGAAAAATGTATTCGAATGGGAGGCAGTACAGGAATGTGGAAGAGCTTAAAGCATAAATAATCCAGGCATGGAACGAGCTCAATGATGAAGTTCTGCACAACTTGATAAATTCTATGCCGAATAGAATTTTTGAAGTTATTGAGAACCGAGGCGGCTATACGAAGTACTGAGTTAGATTGTGTTAGGTAAAACTAAAAATTTCGTCGTTTAAATGCTTAAAATGCCTCTGCTCTTTATACTTATTTCGCATCAGGAAAGATTACTGTTTTTGGAGCTCATTAAATGTTTATTTTGCTTTGATTATGAAATTGAATAAAGTAAATATTTTTTCCCATTTAGAATATACTCTTAAAATGTTCTCATTTCGTATTATAATCAAATCAAACAATGGCGCCCGTGTCTTTATACTTATTTCGGTCACTGTACCTTAATTTTGGCGTTCTAAAAGCTGTGTCAATAGTCTCATAAAATCTCGTGTCTGCGTCGTAAGTTTGTAACATTTTTTCATGCGCTCAACCGTTTTTGAGATAGAGGGCGGTTAGCGCGCAGTGCGCAGCCATGGGTGGTAGATTTTACTTTACTGCCCATTCAAAAAAACAACTTATTTTTTGTTTAATCCGATTGATTTTAATGCACTGAGCTCAAATCTGCAAACAACATTTGGCGCTCTCCTACCGTTTGGACGTGGAACGCCCCCAAAAATGCAGCTTATTATCTCTCATTCCAAGGTTGATCCCTTTTTTATGCTAAAATGACTGGACTAATATGTAAGGTCATTGTGATCTGATTTCGATACAAATAAAAAAAAATGTACAATGTTTGAAAAAATAAATTTTATCTGACGTACAAGCATTTGGGAGCTCGTGTGTTCATTTCATAGCCATCTCATACTGAGAATATAAATCTAGTAGGTATCCGTCTTGATGTGCGTCATGGCGGGAAGTCGCTGGTGAAAACAGATCGCACCGACTTAGCGATGCCAAACCTAATTCTAGCACTGTTTCATTCGATTTAGCACTGTAAATTTCACTTTTAGCACTGTGTATAATTTATATTTTATAAGGCATAGATATGTAGCTATGCATTTAATTATTTCTATAAAACAGTTTTTCTGTGAAAATGTAGTTAATTATTTAAAATTAAAATTTTGCTTCAGTATTTTGTACGTCAAAACCGTCAAAACAATGAAATATACAATTATACATATACTAAGTACTAAAGTAGTTTGGTATTGCCCTAAACCAGCTCTGAAATCACTTTTCTGGCTCTAAATTACGTTTTTGAGTTGGCATCGCGGCGACTTCTTTTTAGTCGTAGGCGGTCGCGTGTTACATTGACCTTAATCTACTATCTACTGAGTCTCATGGTCTCAGGATCCATAAAAAAAAACGGCCATCTGCTTCGAATTCACAATAGAGTTTTTTTCAGTTTTCGCTTTCAATACCTGGTAAAAATATTCGAAATACATATAGGCGATACAGCAGATAAGTCAAGAAGAATCACAAAAAGCGACATCTTGTCGAGAGATTCCGCTCCAAAGAAAGTAGGTTTGCTTAATCGGAAAAAGTGATAGCACTTTTGATGATTATTATGTTGTAATCATAGATGTCGCGCAAAAAATGATCTAAAGTAGAGCAGAAATGTATGTACACCGCCCCCTTCCTTTTTACTTGTTTAGACAGACAGTGTTCCGAGGTTAATATTAAAACACCAGAAGTGGAAGTTATTTTTGAACTGTAATTATTTGTATGAGTTGGTTATTTCTTATCGTTCGTACTGTGTATACGCATGTGCGTTGCATTATCTCTCCTATCTCCTATTGCTTTTGCTACTCATTCCACTATACGCTACGCGGCTACGCACGCATAGAATGTCTCTTAAGACGTGTATTTCTTAAGAGAAATACTATCCCAAATCCCATATTGAATGCAGAGATGATAATTTACTTCATATGTAGTAGATCTACTTCATTTTGTAATTATTGTTCATCTGCTACGTAGCAACTTATTTCTACTTCGTTTATTTATGGTTCAAAATATCATTTAAAATAGACATTATTGATCAATATGACTCTAAATACTCCAACAACGACGAAAAAAGTAACGAAATATAAATATCAGGAAGAAAATGTGTCATGAAATGCACTATAGAATACCATTTATGTGCTTCTGTCACACTACACATCCATCTATAGATCCCATTATCCCATTGAAGACCTAACTTTATCATTTTGAGCATTTCGCCAAATGTCTGCTTCATTTTTTGTAAATCTACTTCGTTTTTTCGGGCAATTTGCTACTTTTTTTGGGTTCAGCATTATCATCCCTGATTGAATGTCAATGCTTCGCTCACCTTGTTCGTTTTAGTTGTTGTTTTTGTTCATGTTTGTTACGTTCACCTTGTCTCTTGTTAACCCTTCTTGTTTGTTGTTTCTTCTTCAATAGCACAGTAACAGGAGCAAAACCAATCGAACAACTTCTGAATCTGGTATATAAGTCATGTGGAATTTTGTTGGCTGGAGTGCACATATGGAAAGACCCACCACATTTACGACTGCGATTGCATAAGGCCGACCAACAATAAACACACTTTCTGTGTCATGCGCCATGCCAATGACCCTCTTGTCCGACGAAGTTCAATGCACGCACGGAACTATGGTGGTGGTGTGGTGAATGAAGAGTCTCCGTTTTTGAAGCAACTGGTGGCTGTTGCTATAAATGCAAAAGGATTGTCTTTAATTTCGTAATAACGACTGTATTTTCAGTGCACCCATACCCACATACATGCTTTGGAATGTCATTTTCGAATATGGATGACATCGAACCAGTTAGCTGTATTTTTAGCATTTTATTGCATTGTTTTCGTTTTCATATTTTGTGAAATAATAAATTATAACTGAGCGAATGTGAAATATGACACTTTTTCCTGACATTTATATTATTCGTTCTGCCCTCTTTCGTTGGGGTTTTGCGGAATAATAAGTTTTCTTATGGTTCATGTCCATGATATACCGACACTAGTTACTATCAAACTGTAATACTGGCAATGCTCTGTTGTATCAGTGCGCCGGAAACTAGGCAAGGCAAATGTAGTTGTGGGTTGTGCATATGATAACAGTCGTCTTCAAACTTTTTACAATAAATAAATTGTTATATTTCCAGAATTTTTGTCGCCACAGCCAGCGTGAATATTTTTAATAAAATAATTAAAAAAATTGGAAAAAATGGATTTTCGACAACAAATTTGTATAATTTGCAAACAATTATTATGATTTATACAAATTTCAGTGTAAATTTATATAAGTTGATTTTAGGGTCTTGATTAGGTTAGGTTAGGTTAGAGTGGTAGGCCAGAGGAGGCCCATTGTGATACCACAGGATCTAATGATCTCACAACTACCCGTTGAACCATGAGGAGCTGAAAATGAAGCGTTGGAGGCAACTTATGCTTGCATTAGCGAGTTCGCCGAGATTGTCGAAGAAGTATTCTCCGAGATATATTTTTCTGCGAGCTGAAAGAGCTGGGCACGTGCATAGGAGGTGAAGAATTGTCTCCTCCTCCTACTCGTCCATGCAGCTTCTACAGAAGTCATTGGAAGGGAGGCCCAGCATGAGAGCATGTCTCCCAATAATGCAGTGTCCCGTATTGGAGCGCTTAAGATCCAGCGTGGGCCAGATCTGCTTCGTGATGGAGCACGTGGTGCAGCTTGACCAACTTTGATTAGTGGCGCTTATTGCATTTTGATTAATTAAAAGTTGGCACATAGCGAGAGGCATATAGAGATTCTCCTTATCCGGTAGAATCGACAAAGTTGTGCTCTGCCTAGCGAGTTCGTCGGCCTTGCAATTCCCTGGAATGTCCCTGTGGCCCGACACCCATATAAGATGAATTTTGAATTGTTCCGCCATCTCGTTAAGAGATAAGCGACAATTGAGGGCGGCGGTTTTGGACTTAAAGATGTCCGAGTCCAGGGATTTAATCGCGGCTTGACTATCGGTAAAAATCACGATATCCTTTGCAGATATTACATTATACCGTAGCCACGACAGGGCCTCCTTGATCGCCATGATTTCCGCCTGGAACACGCTACAGTGATTAGGAAGACGGAATGAGATCGTACAATTCAAATCTTGGGAGAAAACACCTCCCCCTACTCCTGTTTCCGTTTTTCACCCATCTGTGTAAAAGCAGACGGATCTCCTGTGAGACACTGCATAACTCTCCCAGTCAGTTCTGGAGGGTATGCAGGTTTCAAAATTCTTACTGAATTGAAACTGGGGGAGGAGGGTCTTGACTACAATTTGCAGCAATTTAAGTGCAGAACTAACATATACATCTGCAAGCATCTCGGGGCGCTGTTGCAGCAGTATAGGTTCGCCTTTCCCGAGAGAAGTATTTAAAAAAAAAAGTTTTCCAATCGCCCAGTATTCTAAAAATGAATTGGTTAAATATACATATCTACGCAGAAACTGTATAAAACTTCGGATTTCCTGACAACAAATATTTTTTATGTGTTTCTCAGCTTTTCCCAAATTATTCTTTCCAAAATGGCTTGAAACAGTGACAATTGGGAGCCCCTGGATGGCACAAAGATTTGGTTTTGTTTTAAATATTTGCATGCTCCAAAGAAATGTTCATCGAACGATATCATTTCAAATCAAAAAGTGTATACAGATGCAAACTGTACCATCTAATCACCATCATAAACATCCTAGTTATTAGAAGTCACAACACCGCCAGCAACACGTCTGTCAACTCTGACAGACTTTCCATTTTTCAGATTATACTTACTATCATATCCATGCATCACAAATCCACCAAGAGTGTATGTACACAGAAACATTCCTCAAAACTAATTGAATTCATTTGCTATCATGACACAATGACAAACGCTGCCAACAAATCATGAAGCCGTTCCATAGGACGACGCAATGTATGCTGCATATTCAACATTATCTATTTCGTATCTTTAGCGACATCACAGATCAACTTTCATCTCAATAAATCATTGGATACTTGGATAAGCAAAGTTAATTTTCCACATCTACCTGTTCCCGTACTCAGTAACTTTTTGAATTCCACATGAACCGGTAAACGACAATCAAAAAAATGGCATCCTCTGCGATTTTTGACATGGGTATATTGTGCTCTTGCTCAAGAAACCAAATCACGAACTTTCATATCACTCCGGCAGCAAGGATTGATTCCAATTTCCCTGCCAGTAGACTGACGGCAGTAACGCTGAAAGAGATGGAAGAAATGTGTACACTTCTTGGGTCTGAAGTCCTGCAGTTCCCCCCTAACTCATATGACAGTACTTGAGAGGAGATCTACACCGTTTTCCCGGGTCATGATCCGCTACAAAAAAAAAATACAACCAAAACCCTCGGTTAACTTAAGCAGAACAAAGGTCTCCGCTATTCGGGAAAGCGTTTATGATTTATGAAGTCTCGTCCCTTTGAATAATTTGCGTATGATATAGGTTCCACTGGGGCTAGGGTATATAGGAGCAGGGTTCTTTTTAATTGTTTACCATAGACTTCATGACTCTTTGGTTTTTTTTCGCCTAGCTTAGTAAATGTTTACCAATTGTGGTAACTTTTTGGTAACCCGAAGGCTCTTGGGTTGTTGTGCTAATTGGTTTGCTACAATAAAGCGTTTGCTGCCTGAGATGCCTGAAAGTGAATGTATGCAGAGGCGAAAGAGATTTATGGTACATATCTGAATAATATGGTGTGACAGTAGACGACATAAATTTAAATTTTGTTTCCAGTTAAAGGTGTCTGCGACAGGTTGGGTTTAAAAAAAAACGTCCTTTAAGTGCCTTTTCCATGCCAGATTTTATACGTGACGAATCTGCGGTTGTGTACGCAAAATACCTACCCCTTGACTGGTAGGTATATGTGTATGGTTTTGGGCTAATTTGGTTAAGTCCTTATACTCCGTAGTGTTGTGCCTTGTTGTATTATTAAGCTCGGTATAATGTAGCTGAAAATGTCTTAATTTTGGTATAAGAGTCGTGGAAGTTTGTTTTAGCAAAAGGATATAATTATGACCGGCAATGAAGTTGGGGTGGGTTCAGCTTCAGATCTCATAGAGTTTGCGTAGTTGAATCTGTTACTGTATGAGAGTGGATGTGGAGAAAGACTGAGCGTAATGTTTGATGTTTGAATACATTTTTGGATAAAAGTGGAATGTGTGGATGATGAGTGGCTGCAAGTGAGTCGGAGTGGACAGGACATGCTATATTTTTAATATATAACATAACACGACTCAGGATAAATACTGGAGTGATTTAAAAATTGGGCGTGATTCAATTCATTGAACGAACCTTTCGGGATCCCTACTACATTATCTCCTTTTCCAAAATCTTCCGGGACGAATACCTCTATAACAAAATCTCCCATCTACATACATATAGTTATTAAATCCCTCGTTAAAATCCCCTGTTCCATCCGTTTTTTAAACGCGTATTTTTGGCAGTAAAATTAAGCAAACAACATAATAGAAACTTTGCATACCCAACCTTGCACCTTCTCCAAATCCTACAGTGACCAAAAGCAGGTGGCCCCCATACGTATCTCACTCTGTCGCGCGACAGAATTAATAACACCAAATCTAAAAATGGCAGATTTTGTCCCGTGGGGATTATCTCTCAGGGGCTTTTGGAGTAAGGGATTCCAACACAGGGGATTATGGAACAGGAGATTTTGGGAAGGGGATTTTGGAAAAGGAGATTTCATCACCAACCCGAACCTTTCGTTTAAGCTCGTGTATATTTCAACCTTCTGCTCTGGCTGCAACGGAGACGACGAATTCTATGAGTTGGGCCTTGTCCCTTATACAATAATATTACACAAACATAATGTTCCTTTTTCTGAAGGAATTATTTTATTAACATCCGTTTTTAAGTGCATCGTAACTGCCTAGTGCTATACTTACTTACTTACTGGGCTTCAACCAACACGCCTCTCTAGTTTGCCCGATCTTTGGCTGACAGCCTTTAGTTGCGCACTCCAAGTTGGCCCCCTTTCACTTGTGCGCGTCGCCTAAGGCGAGGTGTGGGCGAGGTCTTCCTCTACTGCGTTGTCCCTCCAGGTTGGAATCGAAGACTCTTCGGGCCGGATCGTTGGTATGTCCATTCGCTTTATGTGTCCTAGTCATCTTAGTCGACTGATACGTACTTTTCTGACCAGGTCGATGTCGCTGTACAGCTTGTAGAGTTCGCTGTTAAATCTCCTCCACCAAAGCCCGGCAACGCAAACGGCACCGAAAATCACTCAAAGAATTTTGCGTTCGAAACGACAAAGAAGATCTTCATCCGCCTTTGTTAAAGTTCATGATTCTGCCATAGAGCAGGACTGGGATGATGAGGGTCTTATATAGAGGGTCTCCTTAGTATTTCTTGACCTTACTAATCAATTGCCTTCTTAGGCCGAAGTAACAGCGGTTGGCAAGAGTAACTCCAAGTTTGATTTCTGCTGTGGTGTCATTATCAGAACTACCTCAAAGTTATAGCTGTCTATTGTGACGTTCTGTCCAATTCGTCGATGTTGTGTGTCCCTTCTTGTTGACAGCATATATTTTGTTTTGTCCTCATTCACCACTAAACCCATTATTCTTAATAACCATGACAAAAATTTAAAGAATGGCCTGTATGGCCACCATAGGGGCAATGAGAACCAGCCCAGTGGGGGCTGTACTCAATCTTAAACCCCTAGATCTTTTCGTACAGGAATCTGCTGCAAACAGCGCCCTTCGGTTAAGCTAGACCAAAAACTGGAAACACAGTCTGACGGGAAATGCACAAATTCTGAGCAAATACCCGGGCAATAATGCATGCACGGACTATACTACTCTCCGGCTAGATTTCACAAGACCATTTACCGTGTTTTCACAACAGGGACGAATGGTATGAAGATCAACCAACATCCATTGGATCAACTGGTGCAGGGAAATAAGTCCCCGGGAACTAAGTCCACTTAGTGACCTAGTTCCCACATAGTGGGAAATAAAACCATTTTCGTGGAGTGGACTTAGTTCCCATGTAAGGTGGGAAATAAATTCCGAAAACTCTGAGTGGTTTTATTTCCCTTTCAATACACAAAATATTGCACATACTGGAGATCTGACAGTAAACCCAAGCAGGGGGGCTACATACTTATTAAACTATTGAATGTGTACTAAGTTCCCATAAGAAAGTGGACTTAGTTCCCACCTTACATGGGAACTAAGACCACTTCACGAAAGTGGTGGGACTTATTTCCCTGCACCGGATCAACTATACCTATAGACGCAGATGGATCAAAGATGGAAATTGGCGTTGGTGCGGGTTTCTACTCGGAACGTCTCGGACTACAGCAGCGTATTTCAAGCTGAGGTACTGGCAGTGACAACAGCTGCTAAACAGGTTGCAATGATGGCAATACCTCATGCAGATATTATCTTTTTCATTGACAGTCAAGCGGCAATAAAAGCGATCTCTGCCGTTGAGTTAAAATCAAAGCTTGTAAGTGGCTGTCGAGAAGAGCTACGGGTTCTTGGCGCGCAGCACAACGTAAGACTATGCTGGGTTCCCGGGCACAGACATGTGTCTTGAAATGAAAAAGCTGATGAGCTGCCAAAAAGCGATCCACCCTTGAACTAAACCAGGCCGACACCACAGTAATGATTCCCCCCCTGTAATCTCAGACAGACGATTGGGAACAAAACACTAATGCCGACAAATGAAAGATGGAGCAAGCTCGACTCCTGTGTCATAACCAGGAAAATGTGGCTAATCTATAACAAAAAGAAAATTAAAAAATTCTTACAAGTGAACAAGAAATCATTGTCCTCGATTGTGGGTATTATCACTGGACACAATATGCTGCAATATCATACCAAGAAAATGGGAATCAGTACAGATAATCTGTGGAGAGGATTTAGAAGAACTTTCAGGAAGAGCTGTAGAAAAAGGTATTGCTCCATTTTGATCCTTCAGATTGCTTTTCTCGTGCTTTTGTATGAACATTGTGGATTTGCAGAGTAGCTTGGTGTAAACATGTAGGTAGGTATTATATTCAAAATTTCCTCAAAACACTTCAGTTTAACTTGTCAGAATTTTTTCCTGCCACCAATGATCAGCATTTTTGTTTTACTAGATATTCGAGTTTCCATGTTGAACTAAGTGGAGTACAAATTTATTCTGTTTTCTGATTTCAATTATAATCATCATCATTCTATTAAAAAGGTGCACATTTTTTGTCGAACCGATTATGGCGCTATTTAAAAACCGATTTGGACCAAATGAAAGGTGAACTTCCGTAGATGCTTTTCCGCGTGGATTTTTTTCTCGTCACAAACAATTAAAATGAACAAAAGAATTGTTGATTTTCCATAATATCTTACACAATAAAATAAAAGAAATGAAAAGTCATTGCATATTAATAGGCTACAAGTACCTACACGAACGATACAGAGAAATCAAAGAAAGCGTTGCATATTAATAGGCTAAGTAGAAAACGTTTTTTTATGGTAGCAATTGTGTGATTGTGCATTCAATATAATTCAATATTAAAATCTTCACCGAACAATATATGTACATATTAACTATTTCGTCCTCAGGTCACTAGCTTTAGTTTCGCCTTCAGTTTGATTACAGAAAATCCAATTTGAAAGCGCTAATTGAAATTGAAAAGAAAAATAAGGACCTTCGCTCTTTGAAATCGAACTACAAAGACATTTTTTTCCCCAATGAGTAGCAATTAAATGTTTCAATGTATTTACGATTTTTATTTTTCCTTATAGGTACTTTTGGGTCCTTTGCCAAGGGCCGTTTATTTCCTTTCGAGCGAGAGAAGTCAGCTTAAGTGCAATGGCAAAAAAAAGGTAATGTCCTTTCTAAGCATGAAACGAAACAATGGGTTTGCTTTGCTAGTGGAATGTCTGCCATTGCATGTGTGTGGAAACAATTCCCAATGATCCTTTGTATCTTAATTGAAAACCAATGGAATTCTTTGTGTCTTTCGTAAGTCCATACTCCATATACGCGGAATGGTCCAACAACCGCTTGTGTGTTTGGTTAAATGATTTATTTTTATTGGATATTTGGAAGTTGTCCTATATGTCTTAAGGAATGTTCTAAAGAATCTTTTTGATGGAATGCTTCTTTTTCTTACTCCCGATTAAGATTAAGATAGTTTGTACATGACATGAAGCTTCTTCGTCTCTATTTCAAAATAAAGTCACCAACTTGAGCATCATCAGAAAAACTTCATCCATTCACTCTGTTTCTTGGTGTAGATAACAAAACGTCTAAATAATCATAATTCTGTCTCACGGTTGCAATGGAAGAAGGGCTGAGAACATTTTAAAACAAAAACAATCCCAAGCGACCTAACTGGGAGACACTCCATCCGAATAGTTGCCTCACTGCACACACCAATTTTGCAACAAAAAAAAGGCAAGAACTCATCCCAGAGAGTCATATACAGCCCGCAGGATGACGATGATGTTTAAAGAAAATCAAGACTCTATCAAGAATACACACCAGGAGAAAAGTGCATAAGACGAAGGAATCACTCATGGTGACGAGGAGTTAGGGAGAGCGTTCAGATTGGCCTGATGATGACTGCTAATGCTATTAAAAGCAGAGACATATTCCCATCCTATCGCTGTGCACTGATGGGACTATGTTGTACGCCTGATATGACAAGAAGTTTTATTTGTTGGTCCAAGGAGACACTGACACCGAGATATATAGTTTGAGAAGAAAACTGCAAAAATGAAATCCCAGGATAATGCAATAGTCCGCAGGGCACAAATTATATCTGGCATTGGTTTCTGTGTTGGTTTTTTTCTTTTTCGTTTCTTTGCATCTCTGTCTTTGTCTTTGTCTTGTGAAATGTTGACACTTGAAACGAAGGAAATTGGATCAGTGACAGATGGAGAGAGTGGGACCTGTCAAACGAACTTCGTTGACATAGTTTCTTATGCGGTATTCTTCAATTTAAATGAGTCCTTTTGGAACTAACTTTGCAATGTGAGGTTTAAGTGTTAATTTAATGGAATTACTTTTGTTTGATAAATAACACTTTTCGGAAATAAGATTTCCTGTCTACTTTCAAGTCAGTGAAATAGGTAAAAATTACTTCGAAGGCTCATCTCTCACAGACCCAAAGAGAAATGAATGATAGATGGAAGGATAGATCAGGAGGGATTACAAGTTTGCCGATGTGACAGTCACAAGCGCCATTTCCCTCAGTTACCGACTGATTTAGATCTTGAGTAGTTACCAAACCTTGGTAATATATCCTTGAGGCAAAACACAAAGGCCTTTTTATGATCAAAGTATATTGAGGTTCGCAAGCAGCCCCTCTAACTATGTGACCACTTTTTTAATCATTTCTTCTTCTTTGTATAGTGGCCATTTCTCTACCTGGGGTCGGCTCCTGACACTGGGTTTGGAGCGGTATTTTTAATATTCCTAGATATATTGTCACTGGCACTGGTACGTTTTGCTAGTATAGAAACGGAAGCGGCTAAAATGGGTCTAGCGGTCAACGAGGGCATCACCAAGTATATGCTGTCAACAAGAAGGGACACCCAACATCGTAGAATCGGACAAAACTTCGCGATCGACAGATATAACTTTGAGGTAGTAAGGGACTTTGTCTACCTCTACTCTGCTATAAATTCTGACAACAACATTGCGGAAGAAATTAAACGAAGAATAACTCTTGCCAACCGCTGTTACTTTGGCCGAAGAAGGCAGTTGACTAGTAAGGCATTGTCGAGAAACACCAAGGAGACTCTATATAAGACCCTCCTGCTCTATATAAGACCATTCCAGTCCTGCTTTATGGCGCAGAATCATGGACGTTATCAAAGGCGGATGAAGATCTCCTTGGTCGCTTCGAACGAAAATTTCTTCGAGTGATTTTTGGTCCCCTTTGCGTTGACGGGCTTTGGAGGAGGAGATTTAACGGCGAATTCTACGAGCTGTACAGCGACATCAGCCTGGTCTGAAAAGTACGTATCAGTCGACTAAGATGGCTAGGACATGTAGTGTAGAGCGAATGGACACCAACGCTCCGAAGAGTCTTCGATTCCAACTCGGAGGGACAACGTAGTAGAGGAAGACCTCGCCTTAGGTGGCACGAGTGGAAGGGGACCTCTTCCAACTTGGAGTGAGCAACTGGAGGCGGTTAGCCAAAGATCGTGCTAACTGGAGAGGCGTGTTGCCTGTAGCCCCATCTAAGTAAGCCTTATCCCAAACAACTACGGAGATTCTTTATAAGACCTTGATCATTTCAGTTCTGCTTTATGGCATTGAAGGTTGGACTCTATCTGAAGCGGATGAAGATATCCTCGGTCGCTTCGAGAGAAAGATTATTTGTAAAATGTTCGACATCGACGTCGAAAAACTGCGAATAAGTCGTTTAAGATGCGGCTATAGGACATGTAGGACATGAGCGGATGGGAACAAATGCTCCGGCCAGTAAAGTCTTCGATTATAACCCGGAGGGACAACGCAGTAGAGGAAGACGTCGCGACCTCAGCCGACTAGGAGTGCGCAACTGGAGGCAGTTAGGCTTGCTAGTTGAGGCCTCGATTCACCCCGAACTGTAGAGCCGTCTAAGTAAGGGAGATATATAATCTTGTCACCTCGTTTATGCGGTAAATTTCGAAACTGTTCCCTCTCTCATCAGGGCTTATTGAAGAATTGGTTGAATTGTATTGAAAAATTGGTTGCTATAAAGCTACGAATGCTATCGGCGAAATCGTTCCCATTGGGGGTTTAAATGCTTCCCCCTTTTATCATCGGAGTTCTGATTCTGTTTGAGTTCGTTTTTTGGATGTGGCACTCAAGAGATTCGCCTGGAATTGTTTGTAGAGACTTTGTAATTTTTGAGGACTTGAAGGCAGTCTATAGAATTTTCATAACGTCATAAATTTCTGACAAACATTCAACAGTATAAACTGCATTATGAGCGATCCCAATGCAGCCCTTTGAAACAAATTATTATGTTCTAATTTTTAGCCTTTAATACAGTATTAAGGAACAGTTTTCGAGAGCAATTTTCCTCCCCCATCCAATGTCTTTTATATACAAATTTATTTATGCCTGAAAATAAAATTTCATGTGCGAATTTCGAAATAAAAACCGAAACTCTTCCTCTTGAGGATTCTTTATACGAATAACCCAGTTTAGGTATGCATTTCATTTGCACAATGCACTAAGTCCCAAAACTTATTTTCAAAAACTCACCGCCGAGCCGGCCGCAAATCTCCTGAGCTCTTCAACTTCAAATCAACTTTAGCATTGTTTATGTTATTACTTCAGTTCCACTTTCGATCCACTGCAGCATTACCCCACATCGCACGTATACGTAAACCATGTGAAACAAGAGGAATCTTGAGCTAAAATTAAACGAAACTTTCAAAGTTCCTTTTGGTTTAATCAGTCGGTTATTTCCCTTATACATCCGCATATGACCGTTGGAGTCTCTCGTTCGAATATATACAAAATCCTTATGCTTCCGTGGGTTGGACATGGATCTGAAACCAGTAACATAACCATTATCCATACTATCATCGGCGGCGGTACCTAACACGTATACAGTATAGGTATAGCTGTGAGGAATCTGATGGTGAGAATTCACCATTGAAAAAGCTGCAGAACCAATGACCGATAAAAAGTTCTGAACGTATCTTTTATAGCCCTCCGAAGTGTTAAGGCAAATATTTCGTTTTTGGGAAAAGTTTCTCCATTATTTCGAAGGAAAATGCTGCATGGAATGCAGCGAAGGAAATGAGAGAAATATTCTCGGCCAGTTGTTGTGGAAGGAGGAGGCAGGAGGGAGTAGTATTGTTTTTACCCAATTCTTTTGGTTTAAACACAATTTGGTGTGTCCATAAAACAAGCGTTAAGTGTGGATTTTACAGTTAAAATGGTTCTTAACAATGCACCCATAGGTATTGAATATTTAATAGACAACGCTTTAATTTAAAAATTTTAAAAGCAGGTAAGATGCCTCTTCTGGGATGAATTCACATTCACATTGTTTAGGCGATTATTTTATACTTTGAGGTTACTACCAGACTGAGTTTGAGGAACACACTGATCAAGTTTTAGCATTTTTATTGAATACTATTTTTAAAGTTCAAATCATAAAGGGGGGTCCTTTATGATTGGCAGAACACCTGTAAATGAATGCACTGTTGAAGTCGGTACTGGCTTAAGCTGAAGCCTAATTGGGCAATTTAGTTAGACCAACAATTTTCGACACAAATGGCAAAAAGGTCAAATCATACTCTGAATGGATTGGCCACTGATAGCCTTCCATGCGCTGGCAGCTATAATAGACCCCTAATGAATCATTTTTAGGAGTTTTTGAATCATGAACCCCTAATCACCTCCTCTGTGTTACTAGCCACTGATCCACCCAGGCCATTTGCCCTAAGCATGGAAATGGAATGACTCTGAATGACTCTAACCGTCAATACCAGATTTGATATTTCAGTGACAATTTATCAAATTTGAATACATTTTCCTGATTCACACTTTATATTGCCAGAAGCAGAGAGGGCTTAACTTATAGCCCCAGGTTCACTTCAATATGGATATATGAATTGAACTTCGGATCCTTGATACGTTCACCCACCCTTTGTCTGATCTTAAAATTCGAGCTTTACACTTGTTGATGCCTTACTTACTTACTTCCTTACTTATAGGGCTCCCGATCCGTGAAGAGTCTCTGCCTGAGCCTGAGACACTGCAGCCTTCCATGTTCTATGATCCCGGGCACGCTGCTTCCAGTTGTCGAGACCAAGAGCTCTGTCATCCGCGATGGCTGGGTCTTTGAAACGGAGGTTAGGTCTTCCTTTCATTGTCTTCTCGAACCTGGGGGCTGGAAGATCGAAGATCCTCTTGGCTGGAGCATTATTGTCCATTCGCTCAATGTGGCCGAGCCAATGTAGTCGACGTGTTTTGGCTTTTTGGACTACATCCACATCTTGGAACAGCTCATAGAGTTCGCGGTTGTATCTTTTCCTCCATTCGCCCTTCTCGCACACAGAACCAAAAATCCGCCGAAGTATTTTTCTTTCGAAGGAGCCCAGTATGAGCTCTCTCTTCTTGCTTATCGTCCAGCACTCGGCGCCATAAAGCAGTACTGGCAGGATAAGGATTTTTTAGAGCACACATTTCGTCCTTCGAGTCAGGAGTTTTGAACCCAATTGTTTTTTTGATGCCTTACTGATTTCTATCCAACTTAAGATCTTGAAAGTCGAAACCGACAGAACCGCTGCATACCTTTCTGGGCTAGTGGCTGACATATTTGTATGTAAACCTTTCTTGCGAACTCTATGGACGCATGTTATGTATTCCTATTCTTTTGTTTGTAAGCGAAATCAGTCATATACTCGTATAATTTGAAATAAGAAGGGTTTGGTAAACTTAATTAAAGTCCCTTCTGCAAACCTATCCACGCGCAGTAAGATAAAGGATAACAAAACACAAGGTTTAAATTATTTCGTTTTTTTTTTTGTATTTTCGTTATAATCGCAGAAATGTAAAAGGTTTCTAGTTACAGCAGAAAAAATATACAATACATAGTCTAATGGCGGTACCTGTACCTTATTCTTCTCAGGGTCTTGTAACGGTAACCGTCGTTAGCTAAAACAGCTGAATCTTCAACTGGAGCTTCAATGGCAACTGGAGCCTCAACTGGAGCCTCAACTGGAGCCTCAACTGGTGGCAAGTAATCGTTGGATGGGAGTTCGTTGACATCACGACGGTGACGGTACCTGATCCTCCTCACAGTCTTGTAACGGTAACCATCATCGGCCAAGACAGCTGTCTCTTGTGCTGGTTCTTCGACGGCGATTGGGGCTTCGGCAACAACTGGGGCTTCAACAACAACTGGAGCTTCAGCAACAAGTGGGGTCTCAGCAACAACTGGGGCCTCAGCAACCTTAGCTGAGGGCAAGTAGACCTTTGAAGGGAGTTCGTTGACATCACGACGGTGACGGTACCTGATCCTCCTCACAGTCTTGTAACGGTAACCATCATCGGCCAAGACAGCTGTCTCTTGTGCGGGTTCTTCGACGGCGATTGGGGCTTCAGCGACAACTGGAGCTTCAGCAACCTCAACTGGGGGCAAGTATTCGTTTGAAGGGAGTTCGTTGACATCACGACGGTGACGGTACCTGATCCTCCTCACAGTCTTGTAACGGTAACCATCATCGGCCAAGACAGCTGTCTCTTGTGCTGGTTCTTCGACGGCAATTGGGATATCAGCAACAACTGGGGCTTCAGCAACCTCAACTGGGGGCAAGTATTCGTTTGAAGGGAGTTCGTTGACATCACGACGGTGACGGTACCTGATCCTCCTCACAGTCTTGTAATGGTAACCATCATCGGCCAAGACAGCTGTCTCTTGTGCTGGTTCTTCGACGGCGATTGGAGCTTCAGCGACAACTGGAGCTTCAGCAACCTCAACTGGGGGCAAGTATTCGTTTGAAGGGAGTTCGTTGACATCACGACGGTGACGGTACCTGATCCTTCTCACAGTCTTGTAACGGTAACCATCATCGGCCAAGACAGCTGTCTCTTGTGCTGGTTCTTCGACGGCGATTGGGGCTTCAGCGACAACTGGAGCTTCAGCAACCTCAACTGGGGGCAAGTATTCGTTTGAAGGGAGTTCGTTGACATCACGACGGTGACGGTACCTGATCCTCCTCACAGTCTTGTAACGGTAACCATCATCGGCCAAGACAGCTGTCTCTTGTGCTGGTTCTTCGACGGCGATTGGAGCTTCAGCGACAACTGGAGCTTCAGCAACCTCAACTGGGGGCAAGTATTCGTTTGAAGGGAGTTCGTTGACATCACGACGGTGGCGGTACCTGATCCTCCTCACAGTCTTGTAACGGTAACCATCATCGGCCAAGACAGCTGTCTCTTGTGCTGGTTCTTCGACGGCGATTGGGGCTTCAACAACAACTGGAGCTTCAGCAACAACTGGGGCTTCAACAACAACTGGGGCTTCAGCAACCTTAGCTGAGGGCAAGTAGACGTTTGAGGGGAGTTCGTTGACGTCACGACGGTGACGGTATCTGATCCTCCTCACAGTCTTGTAACGGTAACCATCATCGGCCAAGACAGCTGTCTCTTGTGCTGGTTCTTCGACGGCGATTGGGATATCAGCAACAACTGGAGCTTCAGCAACCTCAACTGGGGGCAAGTATTCGTTTGAAGGGAGTTCGTTGACATCACGACGGTGACGGTACCTGATCCTCCTCACAGTCTTGTAACGGTAACCATCATCGGCCAAGACAGCTGACTCTTGTGCGGGTTCTTCGACGGCGATTGGGGCTTCAACAACAACTGGGGCTTCAGCAACAACTGGGGCTTCAGCAACAACTGGGACTTCAGCAACCTTAGCTGAGGGCAAGTAGACGTTTGAAGGGAGTTCGTTGACATCACGACGGTGACGGTATCTAATCCTCCTCACAGTCTTGTAACGGTAACCATCATCGGCCAAGACAGCTGACTCTTGTGCGGGTTCTTCGACGGCGATTGGGGCTTCAACAACAACTGGGGCTTCAGCAACAACTGGGGCTTCAGCAACAACTGGGACTTCAGCAGCCTTAGCTGAGGGCAAGTAGACGTTTGAAGGGAGTTCGTTGACATCACGACGGTGACGGTATCTGATCCTCCTCACAGTCTTGTAACGGTAACCATCATCGGCCAAGACAGCTGACTCTTGTACTGGCTCTTCGACGGCGATTGGGACATCAGCAACAACTGGTGCTTCAGCAACTTCAACTGGGGGCAAGTAGTCGTTTGATGGGAGTTCGTTGACGTCACGACGGTGACGGTACCTTATTCTCCGCAGAGTCTTATAGCGGTAGCCATCATCAGCCAGCACGCTGCTATCTGATAATGTTTGCAAATCCAAAGGACTCACTGCAGAAGTATCCTCCAGAGGTGGCAGGTAATCATTCGATGGTATGGCGGCATACGCCGTGGCAATAATTGCCAATCCGACAAGGAAAAGTTTCTACAAATAATATCCAAAAGTTAGCAAAAATAATCGAAATGAGCTCTAGCGTATCCTCAGTACTCACCATCGCTTTGGTTTTCTGTCAGTCTCCTCAGAAAAGTGGGAAACGATTGATAATCTGATACTGCCATCGCTTCATATTTATACGCGAATCATCGAACTTCTAACCAATCGTCGATCAACTACATTAGTTCTAGGCTACAACATAGACTCATGAATATGTTAACCCGAAGTCATTAACACACAACCGAAACAGAGACCAAGTGTGTATTAATGATGCTAGAAGTACAACCACAGCCGCCGCGCCGCGTCCCACCAAACCTCTCTATACCCTTCGCTCTCGCTTCTCAATGGATTGCAGATAAATTTCGGACAATGAGATCGTTTTCTTATTAAAATATTTCCTTCACTTCCCGTGGCGAGCGTGTGTGAGAAAAAAAAAGACAAACCACTAGTAATAGATACAGTGTGTGCGTCTTTGTATCTACATCCATTTAACCCACACAAACCGGAAGCTATTTTAAAGTTTGTACAAGCCAAAAAAATCACATGAACTTTGTGCATACGCATAATTTTTGGCACGGAAATCTCTGCTCAATTGTCACCCCAGCCGCATCCATTTCTACAGCATCGCTGACCGTCTTTCCCCTTCACTTTTGCCTTTGCATTTATAAAATAATAAGACTGCTCCCTACACACCAAATCGAGAGTGTGAATCGGAAGTTTGGTGAATAGCGCGCGCAGTCTCGCGCCAACTTCCTCTATCGCATCTCGTGTGCCGTGTCGTCATCGAATTTTGGATGCGGAGTTCGAAATTTTCAAGGTTCCCATAATCACTTCAAGTTCACGGAAACCTTCTACCGAAGATCTAATAATTTTCTATTACGAATGTAGATCTTCCATTTGTCGTTGTATCTCGATGTGATTGTCTCACGCATTTTGGACCGACATCGTCTTCAACCAATTCTAATGGCCGACTTAATTCGGCATTAGCTTTGACAAGCTAGATTTTAAAATAAACAAAAGCCCTCGAAATAGTACACTTAGCTAGACATATCAGTGACTTGGAGATTGGTTAGAATTTTTATTTGTTTTGATTTATGCAAATCAAATGGCCACAGTCAAGAACAAGTTCTCTCCTATAGATAGAAAGGATTTCCTTGGTTGGGAGGCACCATGTCGCGTGTTCATTCACGCGGATAAAACATAAAGACAGGTCTTCCGTTAGAATAAATCATCGATTTTGGAGGAATCAAATTACCTAATGGGTGCGCATTTGAAAAAGTAAAAGTAAACAAAAACATTTTGTAGATGCCGCTCACCTTAAGTGCGGCGACAGTTACTAAGGAGCGTGTCTTTAAATTGACATTCGATGATAACCAGAGGATCATTAACTGAATTAATATTTTATTCGAGACTTGATGTGATGGTGATTGGTGACTGGTGAGGTCATTAGCCGAGTACGATGGGAATCCTACATGTGAATGACATTAATTGATTTAAGCGATAGACTGACGCGGAAGTCATTTGGAGACTCAGGGCATTTTTGGGACAGTCCTAATAGCTTAATGTCTCTATATAATTACAAAACTGAATTGCATTTTTGTTTGGCAACGACAGGAGTATGGGGAATTTATTTCCTAAGCTCTGGAAGTTAAAAAAGCCAGGCCCAATTTCACACAACTAAAAATTATTTTTCCTAAAAACTCTTTTGAAAATATTATTATATTTCGAACGGCCCTAATCGGCTTAAGATACTCGTATATCTAGATTTGTTGTGAAAAACTTTACGACGCACGTAAAGTACTCCTTCAGTATTCTAAGATATTGGGACGTTGCCAAAATGCCAGCATAGACTCGAACCAATACCCGAGATACGAATGCGGATATTTTAAATGGAGAAAATATATAGTGTTGCCTGTATTCACAAAAAATCCGCTGAACCTTTGCCGATCGCGTATCCAAAATGGAATCGATGACAGGAACTTATTGGTTCTGCGAAACAAGGCCCCAAAAAATGATACAGGAAACAACAAGAACGATTTTTAATACAATTTGGGGTGTTATTTCCTTTTTTGGGGCCTTATTTCCTAATGAAAATTGGGGTATTATTTCATTATGAAATAAGGCCCCAAAAGAAGAAATGAAATAAGACCCCAAACGAAAAACGAAAACGTATGGGGGGCATGCTGCCCCCCTGCAACCCCCCTGCCTGGGTTTACTGTCAAGATTTGGGGCCTTATTTCATCTCAGTGGGGCCTTATTTCATATTTGAAATTGGGGCCTTATTTCATTTTCGCTTTTGGGGCCTTATTTCCTGCAGCCGAACTTATTAGAGATGCCGCAACTGATGTGCTAGGTCACACGAACCCCTTCAGTTGATGAAGGAATCTTTTATAAGAGATTCACAGTGTTGAGGTGTTGAGGATATCGAAAAACAACTTCGCTACTACTACTACGACCGAAATTCCTCTGTCAGGCAGAACGAACCATTTTGTTCCACAAGGAAAGAGCCTTTAAACTGCGCCAATTACAGAGTATCCTTAACCATCGCATAAAGGAGCTTACTGAATGTAATATGTAATTCTATGCGAATTGAAGCTGAGCTTACTGAAGATTCACTAAAGGCTGGGTCGACTTTGCAATGGAATAAAACAAGCTGTGTGGGAGGTATTAACAAAATCCTTTTTTTATCTGAAAGGCCCATATGTATGACAGTATTGTATGGATTATAACACCATGTCCAAATGTCCGCCGCAGCTTCACACGGTGGCACGAATCCGAGTGGTCCAATCTCCCGCATAGATCCCTCTGAATTTGAACGATGGCATTCGCATTGAGCTGTGGTGACTTCAGGCAACCTCACAAGAAATATTCTAGCGGGGTTAAATCGCATGATCTTGATGGCCAATTCACGTCGCCTCTGCTGGAGATAACCA
Organism: Cheilosia scutellata; assembly: GCA_955612985.1. Taxonomy (NCBI): domain Eukaryota; kingdom Metazoa; phylum Arthropoda; class Insecta; order Diptera; family Syrphidae; genus Cheilosia; species Cheilosia scutellata. The sequence goes on along the minus strand of OY015312.1, from coordinate 116,560,080 downwards.
TATATGTACCTTCAAATCGTTCATGCAGAATGTCCACCGTGGCGTCTACTGTGTGTTAGCCGTAGCGACGCGACGTCTTGCTGGAAGCACATGTCGTATACCTCCATATCGTTCAATTTGGGCCAAAAAAAACTTAACTTTGAGATCCTGGGTTATTTGGATTTTGAACGGGTATAGATCCAAGTCCCGACACTAAATTCGCCCAGTTGATGTCTGCAAAAAGCCGATTTCTTGTGCACGGCAAGGAATTGTAGAATGGGTTGATTGCTTACTGAACCGTTTGTCTCGAATTTGCCCACTAAAAGTTGGAGAGCCGACTTTGAAGAGCCACCGCAGTGACCAACATTCATTTTAAATTGTGTAACTTGCCATAGTGGTTTGACATTAATGACTCAGACAGTAAGCCCCCAGATGAGACAGACCAAAACACAATGGCCATCACAATCTGCCAACATCGACCCGAACCGACATTTTTTTCAAAGCTCAAAGCTGATGGAACGTCGTGTACGTACCGTCGTGCGATGCCCCTAGGATAGTCCCACGACGTCCCAGGTCGTCGCGACGCACAGTTAGGGAACCACTGGTATACACAAACATATGTGTACCATATTTGAGTGTCACAAAGTGAGCTAGTTCACGGCATGTATAGCCACTGGGAACATAATTATGCTGACGTAAAAATGACGTCAGTGCTACATACGTGTGTGGCTTTTTACATGCCGTTTACTGCCAAATTAAGGCTGCTTATATGTCTATCGATTAGAGACGAGATATATGTTGCAAGTCATGTCCAGCTTTGACATCTTGCTGGTCCATTAAGGTCGGAAACAATGTCGTCGATACCTTTGATGTCAAAAAAGGATTTAGACAAGATAGTGTGTTGTCTTTCGTAATTTCTTCAAAACCATACTTGAGAAACGGGCATTGGAGATGGAGATTTAAAAGCGAACTTCGAACCCTTCCAGCAGAATATCGACATCAATCTGGACAAAGCAGTAGGGAAAGACTTCACCTTTGGTGCCTAATTGAAGAAGTAGTTAACCAAATACCACAAAAACTGGGACAGGCGCTTTGACTATGGCGCAGTTCCAGCACGGTCTCTAGAGCTTTGATCGCCTTCAGCTGGAAGACTATGTTGTGTGGGCCACCTTCTTTCTACGTAAGATATTCTTCGCCTCCTATCCTAGCTTGCATCTTCTCCGAAATACTTTTGGTAAATTTTCATACTAAACGCTTTTCTCTGGGATGACTGCGGTATCCTCATTAACAACCACTGGTTTTAGCGTATTTCTTCAGATGATCGCACAATGAAAGAGATCACCATTCTCTGTGGACAAAAAATAACCATAAAATCCAAAATAAACTCGTGCGGACTTTATTACGATACTTCGTCGTAAAATTTTCTATGAATAGCACATTTTTGGACACATACCCACGTGTCCATAACTTTAACGATTTATCATTTTCCTTTAACTATCCACGCGTGCGTAGTACGCACGAGTAAGAATCTTAATACCTCCGGCCACTATCTTTAGAATATTGCGCATGTGCTGCCATGGTATCCTCTTCTATAGCTTAGTGAATAGTTCATCATCGCCAACAACAACAATGGAACAAACACTTTAAGCCCTCGAGTATAGATCTTCAACACTTTCAGTCAGACAGACTTTTCCCGGTTATTTCGTTTTTTTTTTTTTCAACCAATACCTGACTAAGATCTTACCAAGAAGTGGCTTGTATAGACGCTTGAGTAGATTTCCCAAAACAATAATACCTCCGTATGTATGTCGGCCCCCGATGGCGCAGACTATTTGTCCAAGAGCTCTTCAGCTTCTTCGCCCGTATCTATTGAAGTGTTGAGATGTTGAGGATTCCACTTGTAAGAGCTTTGTTGCGATGCGAATTTTAATAGGCGCGTAGAAAATGTATAGTTTATCATTTCTATTTTTGTAGATTTTTTTTGTAGCAACGCGCGGGCGCATAGACTAAAGTTCGTCATGGTGTCGATTGATTTGGTGTATGCGGAAGTCACGCCGGCCGGCCGCCGCCGCACCAGCCGGCCGTCGAATTAGAAGTATAGCATCTTACTTGGGCTGCTCAAACAGTGGGGAGCTGTAGCGTATGCTGCTCTTCGAGTGATAGATTATCTCTGTTAGTATCTTAGAATTGGTAGATACCACCGCTGTTGACTTTTCTCGGAATATCTTGCCTCAGATGAGCATAGGTACGACTATTAACGAAACTGATCGTGGGAAGGTGTAATGATTTATTGAATTTTGTTACAAAAATTATGCCTAAGGCCCATTTTTTTGGTATAGGTTAGGTATACCTACTCAATGATTGGCATACAATTATGGAGACTAAAGGGAGACTTTGTAAAAATAGAATCCGGGAACACACATTTTTTTCTAAGCTAATGTTTTTGCAGAAAATCATATTTGTACGATTTTTGAAAAAATAATTGTTTGATTTATTGATTGAACAAACGCTAGATGGCGTTCTGACGATCACAAAGAAACTGCTGTTCAAAAGTGAAAGTAAATGTGTCAAATAGACGGTGTAATTGGTAAATGGAACTGTTTATATTTAAATATAAACCGCGGGTATAGAATACAAATACGCAGTTTCTGTCAATATAGTGAGAACCGGCATTATGAATAGGTTAGCTATTAACCATTTAATTCTCAATGAACTCATAATCTTATAAACTATTGAGTGGCGTAGTGAACCTATAGAAATACTACTTTACTTACTTACAGCCCACATAAACTTGATAGAAAAAGGGATCTGAGGAATATAAACTATACGTCTTGGATATCTTTGATTGAAAACTTTATAGGTACACTAGCGGACACGGCAAACTTTGTTTTGCCTGCTCGTACATTTTTATTGTCCGTCAATTGTTCTGCTTCTGGGGCCGTTTTATTTAACCGATGTGTCCGCAGACTGAATCTGTACTCCGACCGATATTTCCTCATGACTGTCGAAGAATATCGTTTGAAATGTATTTTTTTGTTATGAGATGTGTCACGCCCTTTTGTCCAATCCCGCCAGGTTTTGTAAAATGCTTCAATCAGGCAAAATTCAGATTTAGGGGAGACTGGGGCACATTTGAACGTGAGGCACATTTGAACACTGCTAATAAAACAACATTTAAAAAATATTTTAAAGTATAAACCAAAATTTTAACTTGGTAATACCGTGTTCTTCAGTCGTCGATGACTTTCGGATGTCTTTGCAGTCGTCGCCTGGAAGTAGCCGCATGAGGAGGTTTTATGCTTAAATTGCATAATTTTAATTTTTCTATTTGTAAGAGGGGTATGTAAGTGGCATTGAACTAAAAGCTAAGCTACCACCACCAATTAACGCTCCGGGAACATCGAGGACAGCTGCGATGATGATTTTTGTCTTTAATTTTTCAAAATTTCTGTTCGGTTAGTAAAATAACTCATTTTTGATTTTATAAAGTTTCTTCAGTCATTTGTAAAATATTTCAGTAATTTCAAAATTCCAATTTGCTTTTGTTAAGTCGTTTTTGTTTTTAGTAATAAAAAATGAAATTAATTTATTTTATTAAAAAAATACAAACCTATTAGTGACTTATTAGCTGCTAAAAGCAATTATAAATACTGGCGTTCAAAAGTGCCCCAGCCTAGTTCAAAACTGCCCCACATTGGGGGCACCTTTGAACATAAGGACCTAAATAAATAAATAGGCGGCGCAACAGGCGGTAGACACCCAAGGCCTAGCTTCTCGCAACCATTCGTTTTGTGTGAGTTTTCTATTTTAGGGACGAATGGAAGGGACCTACAATTTTATGCCGAGTCCGAACGGCTGAATTGAGAAGCTTTTTCAGGACAGTCATACTCTCGGATGTTTGTCAGACGTTCGCGAGAGGTGGCGCAGTAGAAAAAACCTTAAGATGTAATTTGTGTTTTTCCGGGGATCGAACCTGGGATCCCTCGCACAGTAGTCCAGCACACTAACCACTGCGCTACTGCGCCCACGAACATAAGGACCTACTTCGTTTTAAAATAAAAATAAATTATACACCCTTACTAAATTTACGTAGTTATTTATCCAAATCAAAGTTTATTTGCAGGTCTTAAAGTGAGAATACTTTACAGTCCAACAATTTAAACACATAGGATTTTATGACACCTCAAAGCAAAAAGTGTTCAAATGTGCCCCAGTCTCCCCTAGTGATTTAAATAACGCGGTTGTTTGTTTGGACAATGCACATCAATGTCTAAAATTTTACAACTTTAGCTCACATGGGTGTCAAGAAATATAGCATTTAAAATGTAGGTATATTTTTTATATACGGGAGTTACCACTCACCTTTGTCCAATTTTAATCAAACTTTCACAGAAACACCTTTGGGCCAATAACAAATATTTTCTTAAAAGTTGAGTTCTATCAGTTCGGTAGTTTTCTAGATATACGATTTTTTTTTTCGTATGGGAGGTGCCACGCCCTTTTGTCCAATTTTCAGCAAATGTGAATCTAAACCATCCTTGGACCCACTCAAACACACACACAAAATGTCATTAAAATCGGTCCAGGCGTTTAGGAGGAGTTCGATTACAACAGACGTACAGTAGGTACATTATTTGCTCCGACTATTCATGCTGAATAATTTATCGATGAGAATCTCAGCTTATCCGAAATGCCGTTACACAAAATTTGTTTAGTGACTAAATTGTTCCTAAAGTACTATCAGCGAGTATAGAAAAATTTTTGATATTACCACATAAAGCCGACCCTCTGGACGAAAACCCAAGTTGAATCCGGTTATAAAACGGAATATCGTCAGATCCGTTATCACTGGAACCTTTGACTGTACAAATAAAACAAAATCTAGCAGCGACTCAAGGAATTGATGTTAGCCCGGAAACCGTAAGAAGAGTTCTTAGACAAGCCGGAATGAAAGGAAGAGCAAAAATAATAAAGCCTTTACTGACGGATCGCCATAGGAAACTGCGCTTGCAGTTCGCAAAGAAATACAAAAATTACACCATTAGTGACTGGGAAAATGTAGTGTGGTCAGACGAAACCAAAATCAATCGGCTGGATTCCAACGGCAGAGAATGGGTTTGGAAAAGCCTAAGGAGCCTCTATCAAAACGTTTGGTTAAAGAAACGGTAAAGTTCGGGCGGTAATATAATGATATGGGGATGCATGCACTCTTCTGGGGTTGGGGTGTGCACTAAAGTAGAGGGCCGAATGACAGCACAATCTTACGTTCAAATATTGAATGAAAGCCTTGTCTCATCGCTTGGAAAATGGGGAAAAGCACTTTCGGACATTGTCTTTCAACAAGACAATCATCCAAAACATACAGCAAGTCTCACTAGCGAATGGTTTCAAAACAAAGGGATAAATGTTTTAGACTGGCCACCCCAATCCCCGGATCTGAACCCCATTGAACACCTTTGGAGGCTTCTTAAACGCAAAGTTTCATCTTGGGATCATTCCACCAGATCTATGAATGAAGGGATCATGACGTAATCTCGAATGACAAAAATCTCGAAGGCTAAAAATCTCGAAAAGTTTTTTTTTTAATCTCGAAAGCAAAAATCTCGAATGTACAAAAATCTCAAATGTACAAAAATCCCGAAAGACTATATCTCGAAAAAATCTCGAAAATAAAAAGTAAATTCGAGATTTGTTTTTTGCACCTATCCCATAGGCAAACAGTAAACTCAGGCAAGGGAGTTGCAGGGGGGCAGCATGCCCTCCCATACGCATCTCACTTTTTAACACCATTTTTTATATTAATTCGAGATTTTTTTTCGAGATTTTTGTTATTCGAGATTATGCTTTCTAGATTTTTTTTTCGAGATTTTTGCAACCCATGAATGAAGTATGGCATAGAGAGTCGAGATTGAGTGGCAAAATATTAGCACTGAAGAGTGCCAAAAACTTATTCATAGTATGCCCAGCAGAATAAAAGATGTTTTTGCTGCGAAAGGAGGGCATACAAAATATTAATTCACGTCAATTTCACAATAAAGTCTAAACTCACAAAAATGATCGAATTCGGATATTCTCATTTTGTTTAATTTTTGTTCGTTAAGTGAATTGAAACGCGCTGTAACCACTGAGCCACTGCGCCCACGTCCTACATATCTACAGTGAGCGTCGAAAGTGAGTAAATATCAATGCTGTTTTCATTTGTTTTTGGAATTTGAAAAAAAAGTTTGTTTAAATACCTATAAAACATTTTATGCAGTAAAAATAAAATAAGTTATGTTATTGTTATTTCGTTGTCAAACTTTTTACAGAATATTGTTTTTTTAGTCCTGTTTCCAGACCTAAAAGAAAACTCAAAGGAACATCGGTGTTCACTCACTTTTGACCCTCACTGTACTTTCAATTGTTGTTGTCTTTATTTATTTTTTTTAGCAAGGTCCAAAACATCGGCGTATATTTCAGTGATCTGCAACTACGAAGTCGCGGTCATAATCACAACTGGTGCCATTTAAATTAGCTCCCTCAACACTTTTGGGTCTGTTAAATGTATGCAAATGATACTTTGTTTTCTCTTTTATCTCAACAGTCGTTAAAAAGATTTATTTAACAAATAGTTGAGATATAAAAAAAAAACTATATTTAACTTTGCGAATTTGTGTTCGTTTCAATTTGTTGGTTAAATCTTTAAGTGCAAATCATTAAAGTAACCGATAAATGAATTAATACCCAGCAAATTATATTATAATGACGTGTCGACTCAAGCACGTATCTCAGTCACGGGTCTTTCATCTGATCAATCCGATTGTCTAGGTATCTATGTTTTTTTTTTTCATGGCTAAGCCAGCGCAAATAATGTTGGTACTATTTTTCACGCCGGATGTGTAAAGAGTTTAATTACGCATTGGTTTGGAATTTCTTGGAAATTTTAAAAATCCTTCTCAATGTGGGGGTTTCATTTGGTACTAATAGTTAACGTATTTTTTATATCATCAAATGGAAAGACGTTTAGTGGATATTTGAATGAACTGCTTACGATTGCGGAACTTTTATTATTTCGTTTAATAATGAAGTGTGTATAGTCAGCGGATTGTTATAGCTAAATCGGTCCTTGACCTTGAATTTCTGAGGATAACTACTACAAGCCTCGGATATGGATGATCCAAATGTTGACGACTCCAGCAAACGAAATAAGGACAACGAACTTCGGATTGCACGTTGAATGACCGGACCTTAAACAGACCGATTGCAGCCGAATAATTAGTGGAGACCCTGGATAGGTACAAAAGCGGACATAATGACCATCCAGGAAGTGCGATTGGATGGAGAAGGCACAAGAAGGATGACAAACTGTGACATTTACTACGGCAAGTGTCGCAGGGAGCAAAGTCAGCGGTTGTTTGGATGCGGATTTGTGATTACATAGAGGAAGACTTAGGCAAGAAGTCTTATGCTTTCGGAACGTAAGCGAGCGTCTGGTCACAATCCGCATCAGGGCCAAATTCAATAACGCTGATTTGTGCTCATGCCCCCACAGAGGAGAAAGATGACACAGCCAAGGAAGAAGACGTATGATAAGTGCCCTAAATACGACGTCAAGATTGTTCTTGGCGACTTTAACGCCAAAATCGGAAAGGAGGGTATCTTTGGCTCTACAGTCGAAAGCCACAGTCTGCATGACAGCACTTCCGGAAACGGACTCAGGTTAATCGACTTTGCGGCGGGGCGAAATGTCATCATATGGCTAGCAATCGTTTCCCGCACCTCAACATACACAAAGGGACCTGACGGTCTCCAGATCAACAAACCGTCAACCAAATTGATCTAATTTGATCACGTTGCGATCGATGCCTGACATGCGTCCAGTATCTTGGATGTCTGAACGTTCCGAGCGGCTCGACATAGACTCGGACCACTACTTGGTAATGGCCAAAGTGCGTATGCGGATATCCACAACGCCACAACACCGAGCAGATACTATGCTGAAATTTGACGTCGCTAAACTTCTGCCGCAAGAGACCTCCAAAAACTTTACCGACCGCAGCTCCCTTAACCTCTCAGCAAGCTCATAGTCAACCTCAGCAGAATCAAGTGCAGAGGACCAATCACACATTTGATTTGGTCAGACTTTACTCGAAGATGGTAAAAGAGTTTTTGTTATTCAGAGGTACACCCAAAAATATACTCTTTGTGGTTTCAGGTAGATCCTGCTGCTCCTCCCCTGAGACTTCACTTTCGATTGGTCTCAATCCTCCTTTAAAATGTCATATCATTGGTTGTAGCTGACGGGAGTGTCCTCTCCTCTTGATCAGATGACTGCCAGCAGCCGAAATCCCTACATGGAGAGTTGAAAAAAATCATGAAATCACTACAACAACGCTGCAATACAATAGACGTCTTCAGTTTACAAATGGTTGAAAAATATATCAGACCAAAAATAAGCTTTTACTAAAATCATCAGGAATATAAAAACCGTTACTTCGTTACAATTATTTCGTTTATTATCAATAGCTTTGTACATTTCACACTCATTCATCTTAAGATCTACACTTAATTATGTAAAATCTAATTGCGGCGAATCTTGAATCTTTTGACAGTCTTATAACGGTAGCCATCATCGGCCAAAATGCTCTCATCCTGTTCGATGGGTGCCAAGTATTCAGCACTGATGACTGGAATATCAGCAACAAATGGGGCTTCTTGTGGTGGCAGGTAATCGGCAGTTGGTAGCTCACTGACATCACGACGGTGACGGAGACGGAAACGCTTTACAGTCTTGTAACGGTAGCCATCGTCGGCGAGAACTCCGGAAGAGAGTTCAACTTCTTGGGCAACTGGGGCAATAGGAGATAAGTACTCGTTGGTTGGAGCTTCAACAGCGAGTTCCTGAACAGGTGGCAGATATTCTGGAGCAAGTTCGCTGACATCACGACGGTGACGGAGACGGAAACGCTTTACAGTCTTGTAACGGTAGCCATCGTCGGCGAGAACTCCGGAAGAGAGTTCAACTTCTTGGGCAGCTGGGGCAATAGGAGATAAGTACTCGTTGGTTGGAGCTTCAACAGCGAGTTCCTGAACAGGTGGCAGATATTCTGGGGCAAGTTCGCTAACATCACGACGGTGACGGAGACGGAAACGCTTAACAGTCTTGTAACGGTAGCCATCATCAGCGAGCACTCCGGATGAGAGTTCAACTTCTTCGGCAGCTGGGGCAATTGGAGCCAAGTACTCGTTGGTTGGAGCCTCAACAGCGAGTTCCTGAACAGGTGGCAGATATTCTGGGGCAAGTTCGCTAACATCACGACGGTGACGGAGACGGAAACGCTTAACAGTCTTGTAACGGTAGCCATCATCAGCGAGCACTCCGGATGAGAGTTCAACTTCTTCGGCAGCTGGGGCAATTGGAGCCAAGTACTCGTTGGTTGGAGCCTCAACAGCGAGTTCCTGAACAGGTGGCAGATATTCTGGGGCAAGTTCGCTAACATCACGACGGTGACGGACACGCTTCACGGTCTTGTAACGGTAACCATCATCGGCGAGAATTCCTGAAGAGAGTTGAACTTCTTGGGTAGCTGGGGCAACTGGAGCCAAGTACTCGTTGGTTGGAGCCTCAACAGGTGGCAGGTATTCTGGGGCGAGTTCGCTAACATCACGACGATGACGGACACGCTTCACAGTCTTGTAACGGTAACCATCATCGGCGAGAATTCCTGAAGAGAGTTCAATTTCTTGAGTAGTTGGGGCAATAGGAGACAAGTACTCGTTGGTTGGAGCCTCAACAGGTGGCAAATATTCTGGGGCGAGTTCGCTAACATCACGACGATGACGGACACGCCTCACAGTCTTGTAACGGTAACCATCATCGGCGAGAATTCCTGAAGAGAGTTCAACTTCTTGGGTAGCTGGGGCAATAGGAGACAAGTACTCGTTGGTTGGAGCCTCAACAGGTGGCAGGTATTCGGGGGCGAGTTCGCTAACATCACGTCGGTGACGGAGACGGAAGCGCTTTACGGTCTTATAACGGTAGCCATCATCGGCGAGCACTCCGGATGAGAGTTCAACTTCTTGGGCAGCTGGGGCAATTGGAGCTAGGTATTCGTTGGTTGGAGCCTCAATAGCGACTTCCTGAACAGGTGGCAAATATTCTGGGGCGAGTTCGCTAACATCACGACGATGACGGACACGCTTCACAGTCTTGTAACGGTACCCATCATCGGCGAGAATTCCTGAAGAGATTTGAACTTCTTGGGCAGCTGGGGCAACTGGAGCCAAGTACTCGTTGGTTGGAGCCTCAACAGGTGGCAGATATTCTGGTGCGAGTTCGCTCACATCACGACGGTGACGGAGACGGAAACGCTTTACAGTCTTGTAACGATATCCATTGTCAGCTAACAAGTTTGAGGGCTCCTCCAGAGTCTCAATCTCTTCAATAGCAGCTAAGCTATCTTGAGGACCTTGATACTCACTCGAGAACTGCCCATACGCTGTTGCCAAAAGGGCTAATCCAATAAAAAAGAGTTTCTGCAAACGAAAAAGAAGAATATCGAGTTAATCCTTGTGTACCTATATCCTTTTGCTCCGTGGTGTGTTGTTACCATTTTGAATGAACTTGTTTAATCGCTTAATAGAGCAAGCGATCGAATGATATCCAATTCTTGAAAACCCATATTATTTATACAATTCTCAGCATCACACTTCGGCGTATGGTCAATGTCATCATCTAATTTGTGCGATTCAAGAAGAAGAGCAACAGAAAATCGCGCAGAAACACTAACAAAAATGAAAGGAAAAAAAAAAGAAACGCCAGAGCCAGCTGGTGCCGACGGTGAGGTATAAAGCATCGCGTACTTCCGCACGCGCAATAAATTATGTTTGTCGATGTGCCATGTGCTTGACGCTTGCGTTTCAACTGCCATTGTCAAATGTAAATCACGACGAAGATTGAAGCACAATTTCCATAATCCAATTCATAAGCAAGTGACAAAGCGATGCAATCGAGTGGCCTGAACGAAGATATCCAGAGTGTTGCCCTGTAGATTTTTTATTTTTTTTTTTCAAAGTGACGGCATAAATAAAATCTTGAATTGAATTTTCGACAGCTGATGCCAATAAACTTGTAACTCATTATTAAAATTTGAGACACAGACACGAACATAATTAATCAATGCATATCCGAGCAGGTGCCGCCATTAAATGATAGCTTCATCAAAATATACAGTTCAACTGGGTGCGGGCAATTATATTAAGGACTTTCCAGACTTATGTGAATGGAGATAAGATTGCTATCGTAAGCGAGATACTCGATTGTTAGATTTAACAGCCTTGAGACCAATGTTTATTAAAGTTCCTTGAATATGCCTACTTTGCATATATACATATAGTAATTTGGATTGGTGTATAACTGTAGGTATATAGATTTGAAAATCCAAGCAAAATCTCATCTCTTATATTTCGTGTTTGAGCGGGGGCGGAGAGTTAATGACCTGACGCTGCCCACTCAACACTCACAAATTCACCAAAGCGCTAACATTAACCCCCAGTTTCACAGTGGAGTTTAAACTACACTTTTAGTTTAAACTCTAGTTCAATAATTAATTCAGTTTCACAGTTTCGTTTAAGCCTTGAACAGAGTTCATTTTGTAGTTCAAGTTAAGCTAGAGTACTCGTATTCTGCCGTTTAAACCTCAGATCAGCCGATTGTCAAAAACACAAATATTTGACGTTGTTTTGCGTGTTAAGAAGAAAGAAAAGAAGACAAGGAACGATTTTTGAAAAGCCGTATAAAAGCTACTGTAGAATACTGTCAAATTCTATTCATTAAATTTAGTTAGACTGAGTTCAATTGAACTGAAGTTCAGATTAGATTGTGAAACTGAACGAGTTGAATTTTAAATTTAAACTCACGTTCAGGTTCAGTTGAACTTTAGTTTAAAATTCCAGTGTGAAACTGGGGGTAAGTCTCGCATAAGTCAAAAGATTTGAAATCGATAAAATCGTTGACAGAAACATCTGGGGTCAGATCACGTAAAATAAAAACCATCGAACGACATCGTTTTCACTAAAGCTGTCTCTATCATATCTGTGACAATAGACAGAGACTGCTAGTATCGAAACGACGTCGTTGGATCGTTTTCATTTTACGCGATCTGGGACCTGGTTTAAGAAGTCAATCGAAACCACAAATTCTCATCGACTTCCGTGCACCTACCTGATTCCCTCTTAATTATCCTGTCTGTGAATACGTGTTAAATAAACCATAAACCACTGCCAGATGCAACTGTCATAGGATTTTCTAAGTATGCGTGCATCGTACTTTCGCCCCTTTGATTTATACAGGACCAATATAAAAATAATCCAGTGCCTACCACACAGCTTGTAGGTTTGTGGGAGGAGTCTACAGTCCGGTGGTTTATGATAGAAAAATTATTGAACTGATTGGCAAATGTCACCCTACGGCCTACCGTCTTCTTGTTTAAGTTTGATTTCAAAATGATTACGCCAATGTCCTATGGACAAGGATAACGATGAGTAATTGAATGCAAAATTGAAAAATAAATGTGTTGAAGGGCGTAATCCCTATAGTAACTGGTTAGTATGCTCTGGATTAGTGACCGAAGGGTCGCGGGATTAGTAGGTCCTTGAATTAGCGAGTTCGCCGAGATTGTCGAAGAAGTATTCTCCGAGATATTGCTAGTTTTCTACGAGCTGAGAGGGCTAGGCACATGCATAGTAGTTGAAGAATTGTCTGTTTCTCCTCCTCGTCCATGCAGCTTCTACCGAAATCGTTGGAAGGAAGGCCCAGCCTTAGAGTATGTCTCCCAATAATGCATTGTCCCGTGATGACATGACACCTACTAGTGTGCTCATATTTGATCTTTTAATGTTACAAGATTGTTGGAGCGCTTGAGATCCAGCATAGCCAGGTCTATTTCGTGATGGAGCAAGTGGTGTAGTTTGACCACATTCGATTATGTAGTGGCGTTTATTGCATTTTGTTTAATTAAAAGTTTACACTTAGCGAGAGGTATATAAAGATTCTCCTTCTCCGGTAGAATCGACAAAGTTGTGCCATGCCTAACGAGTTCGTCGGCCTTGCAATTCCCTGGAATGTAACTGTGGCCCGTTCTGGGTTGGATATTATCAGTATACACTTTTCTGAAACATGTAAAAATGGAGAGCTAATGAAACGCGTCTTTTTTTTGGCTTGGGTTGTAAAAACGTTATAATCATTTATTTACTTAAACATATATCAAAAACTCTCGAAACTTCTTACATTATGTGTTAAATTGACAATTATTTACATTAAAATTGACATTAATTGACAGATTACAAACTAACCACAAAGTGTGGATTTTAAATTGCATGGCATTGCCATATATGTATAGGTTATTTTAATAGATTCAACTAAATTGAATTGAATAATAATTATAATAAATATTTATATTTCGCCAACAGTGCATTAACGCCCCAAATGAAATAATACCCGAAAAGTATTGGGGGCATGCTGCCCCCCTGCAACCCCCCTGCTGGGGTTTACTGTCAGATGAAGGTTTGGGGTGTTATTTCCGAGGGCGCTATGACACATTGACAGTGGGCGATATGACACTTTTAAAAGTGTCATAGCGCCCGAGGGCCTTATGACACAAAAATGTGTGTCATAGCGCCCCAGGGCGTTATGACATGCACCCGGCCCGGCACCCATATAAGGTGAATTTTGAATTGTTCCGCCATTTCGTTAAGAGATAAGTGGCAATTTAGGGCGGTTTTGGACTTAAAGATGACCGAATCTAAGGAATTCATCGCTGCTTGACTATCGGTAAAAATGACGATATCTTTTGTGGATATTACATTATAATTATACTGTAGCTATGACAGGGCTCCTTGATCGGCATGATTTCGGCCTGGAACACGCTACAGTCATTGGAAAGACGAAATGAGCTCGTACAATTTAAATCTTGGAAGAAAACACACCTCCCCCATACTCTTGTTTCCGTTTTAGACCCATCTGTATAAAAGCAGATGGATCTCATGTGAATCCCAGTTAGTCCTGGAGGGTATGGAGGTTTCAAAATTCTTACTGAATTGAAACTGGGGGAGGTGAACCAGTGGGATCTTCATCTATATCTTCGCATTTTTTTCAACCGCGTATGTCGCCGACATTTGCCGACAAATCAGCAATGCGCTTCAAATCACCAAAGACCAACTGTCTTATAGTGTTACTGTGTTATCGTCGGTTTAATTATAAATACATTTTTGGCAAGCAACTTGAATGGATATTATCAATCTTTTGTGACAGTCAACATACGATATACCGCTAGCTAAACTCGGAATGACAAATGAATAGATTCAAGAGAAAGGTAAGAGGCAATCATTAACTAAAAGTTGAAGCCCTCTTGGTCGTGACCTTGATCTTCTGAAGCGCCGCATCATTTGCTGCTACAATTTTGCTTTGAACTTCTTCTCTTCAAATCGGTTTAATAAAATTAGTTATGCTCACGGTCTTGCCAGATGCGCGTGAAATAACTATAATAGTTTACAGCAGAGAATGTCTGCACCTAATACATAAATTACTTAATTTTTTTTTGTTTGTCTATTTTCAGTGAGTGTTAAATATTGAATAAGGAAATGCCGATTTGGAAATACTTTTGCATTTGCATGAATGAATTATTGCCCAGATCAAACTAATAGAGTGAGAGGATAATTTAAATTTAACAGAAAACCGGATATACCCCACCCATAAACTAATCGGAATGCATTATGCGCCTTTGGTTAAAGCAAACCGGCCGGCATTTAGAATCTCATTCAAATCTCATAGAACACACTATCGAAGGCCACGATATCGCATAAACTATTTTGGAATCCGCACGTTTTGTGCTCTCTAGTGACTTTTCCCGTATAGCAATATTTCGAATTTTTAATCATACCTCTCGAATAAAGAAGATTTTAAAATGGTGTGCTTTGCTATAAATAGGTAGAATGGTAGTGAGAAAAGTATCACTACCCTCTCACTGCGATAGGAATATAGTTGACCATTAAAATGGTAAGTTGTGATACGCATCCTTAGGTGATTGCGTGACTAAAACAATTTCACTTTGATTTCAGAAAATTTTCGTTGTCGGATTCGCTCTGCTTGTTGCAGCATGTGTATCTGCAAGCTTAGAGCCATCTACTGAGTACTTGCCACCAGTACAGGAAATTGCTGAGCCCGTCGAATCTTCGGGAGTCCTGGCTGATGATGGCTACCGGTACAAAACTGTCCGTCGTTTCCGTGTACGTCGCCGCCGCTCAGTGAACGAACTTCCATCAGTGGAATACCAGCTACCAATCCAGGAACAATTGACAATCCCACAACTGTCCCAAGTTGAAATTCCATCCAATGAATACCTGGCTCCAGTTGGACCATCTGCCCAAGTTGCCCAACTCTCATCCGGAGTTCTTGCCGATGATGGATACCGTTACAAGACCGTCAAGCGTTTCCGTTCCCGCCATCGTCGTTCAGTAAACGAACTCCCATCAGTGGAATACTTGCCACCAGTACATGAACAATTGTCAATCCCACAAGTGTCCCAAATCGAAATCCCATCCAACGAATACCTGGCTCCAGTTGGACCATCTGCCCAAGTTGCCCAACTCTCATCCGGAGTTCTTGCCGATGATGGATACCGTTACAAGACCGTCAAGCGTTTCCGTGCCCGCCATCGTCGTTCAGTAAACGAACTCCCATCAGTGGAATACCTGCCACCAGTCCAACAACAATTGTCAATCCCACAAGTGTCCCAAATCGAAATCCCATCCAACGAATACCTGGCTCCAGTTGGACCATCTGCCCAAGTTGCCCAACTCTCATCCGGAGTTCTTGCCGATGATGGATACCGTTACAAGACCGTTAAGCGTTTCCGTGCCCGCCATCGTCGTTCAGTAAACGAACTCCCATCAGTGGAATACCTGCCACCAGTCCAACAACAATTGTCAATCCCACAAGTGTCCCAAGTCGAAATCCCATCCAACGAATACTTGGCTCCAGTTGGACCATCTGCCCAAGTTGCCCAACTCTCATCCGGAGTTCTTGCCGATGATGGATACCGTTACAAGACCGTCAAGCGTTTCCGTGCCCGCCATCGTCGTTCAGTAAACGAACTCCCATCAGTGGAATACCTGCCACCAGTCCAACAACAATTGTCAATCCCACAAGTGTCCCAAATCGAAATCCCATCCAACGAATACCTGGCTCCAGTTGGACCATCTGCCCAAGTTGCCCAACTCTCATCCGGAGTTCTTGCCGATGATGGATACCGTTACAAGACCGTCAAGCGTTTCCGTGCCCGCCATCGTCGTTCAGTAAACGAACTCCCATCAGTGGAATACCTGCCACCAGTCCAACAGCAATTCCCAATCCCACAAGTTTCCCAAATCAGTGCTCCATCCAACCAGTATTTGGCTCCAGTTGAACTCGCCCCAATAACCTCAAATTCATTGTCGGGAGTTCTTGCTGATGACGGTTACCGTTACAAGACTGTAAGGAAGATTAAGCGCCGCCTTTAAGGCATTCAAATATCTGCTAAATTATGGCTATGAAAAAACTTGTACAAACGTTTTGTTCCAAATTAAGATAATAAAATGAATTATACGAATATTTAAAAAAAAAAAACTGTTATCGAAATATTTTACTTGAATTTCCTATTAAAAAATGTTTATTCGATTGGCCCAAATAATTGCATCGTGCCTGGGGCCGTTTAGGTTACATTTTTGTGGTCATTTGCTCTTAAAAGCTAAATTTTAGCTGCCCTCCATTTTTTGCCAAACATTAGCTAAATCCCTAGCAATATTTTGACATGGAGTGCGTTGTGGATATAAGTGTCACAGAAAACAGCTGTTCGTTAAAAATAACTTCATCGATGCGAAAAAGTGTTGCGCTTTCTTTTTTCCTTGTCTGCCATTCTTTGATCTAAAATTCTTCACTTTCAAAGGATTCCTCATCGACGTGTTCATTGAAAAAAAAAACTCAACAGAAAAAGAAAACGAACAGATCTGTCAAAACTTAGCTTGAGAAAAAATGGACAACCATAAATGGGCGTGCTAAATTTTGACAGATACATGCAGTACAGTCTGAAATGAAAATTTTTGATTTTTAGCTGAAACAGCTTACCGCTCGACTAAATGGATTCGCTTAAATTTAGCTCAACTAAATTTTGGAGAGAATTTTGTATGGGAGCTAAAATTTAGCTCGAGCAGCTTAAGGTACGATAAGATTGTTTGACACAAAAGTATTGCCACGAATTCTAGTCGTATGACTTTTTGTATTGATTGTTAAAATAGTGTCATAGACAATTCTGACAAACAATTTTTTAGACGGTAGAAATGTCAGAAAAAAAATACCCATCAGTGGAAAACTGAACTGAACTGAACTGAAATACTGAAAAACTTTAGTTCATCAGGAACTTATTGGCTTAGGTGGCACTACAGTCCGGGTCACTACTTGTGCCACCTAAGACAAGGTCTTCATCTACTGGGTTGTCTCTCTGGATGACTGTTCGGGACGGAGTGTTAGCGCCAATTCGATTTACATGTTCCAGCCATCTTAGACGATTGATGCGCAATTGTTTGACAAAGTTTGTGTCTGCATATAATAAAGGTTGTCCTATAATTCACGCAAAATTTGAATTTTGCGCCATTTAATATTACAATGATGCCAACGGAAAAAAAAGATAACAATGTGATAGCTGACAGTTCGGGGTTAGTAAAAATTGAGCGCTATACGAAAGAACAACACATTTTCATTGTTGAACAATATTGCATATATAAAATCTCCTGAGTTCTACGGGTTAGGATTCTACTCAATTGCCTGCTCTGCCCAAAGTGACAGCGGATGACAAGTGCTTAGCTCTACGTTGAGATTTTTATTTCTCAAATATACATAGGTATAGATGAAAAAGAAAAAGCCACCTCGAGGTTAGGAAGGATAATTCATCTGCACCTGATGAAAGTAATGGCCAATTAGCGCTATACATGAACGTTTAAGTGAATCTCAATCTCTCTCTTGCACAGACAGTTGACATTTCTGACACCATCTGTCAGCGGCTATAACAACTGAAAACTCGTTTGTCCACATTTTTGTATAAATAAATTTATTAACAGTTTAATTTTCAGGTCGTAAAATAGCCTACTTGCTTATATCAAAAGCTTTGACGTTGTCGTTGGATTCGTTAATCTAGAAACGCCTTGCGGTCCTGTAGTGGTAACCATCGGCTTCCAAGGTATGTGCTGGCTCTGGTTCAATTGAAGAACCAAGGGAAATTGTCTCGAAACCTTCGAAAGACGAGGCTGGAGAGCTGACTTGTACTGGTGGAACATAGGAATTGATTGGTGCCGGAGCTGGCAAGTGTTGTACTGGAGCTGGCTGCCTGATGATTGGAGCTGGAGCTTGTACTCTGATTGGAGCTGGAGCTTGATACCTCACTGGTGCTGATGGGGGAATATAATCGTTGACTGGAGCTTGCACATGAACTGGAGCTGGGACATGGACTGGAGCTTGCACATGGACTGGAGCTGGGACATGGACTGGAGCTTGAATATGGACTGGAGCTGGAGCCTGTACCCTGATTGGAGCTGGGGCTTGATGTCTCACAGGTGCTGCTGGAGGAATATATTGATTGATTGGAGCTTGTACATGGACTGGGGCTGGAGCTTGTACCCTGATTGGAGCTGGAGCCTGATATCTGACGGGAGCTGGAGCTTGAACATGGACTGGAGCTTGTACATGTACTGGAGCTGGAGCCTGTACCCTGATTGGAGCTGGGGCTTGGTGCCTCACAGGTGCTGGGGGAATATATTCGTTAACGGGAGCTGGCACATGAACATGAACTGGAGCTGGCACATGAACTGGGGCCTGGACATGGACTGGAGCTGGAGCCTGATATCTGATGGGAGCTGGAGCTTGAACATGGACTGGAGCTGGAGCCTGTACCCTGATTGGAGCTGGGGCTTGATACCTCACAGGTGCTGCTGGGGGAATATATTCGTTAACGGGAGCTGGCACATGCACATGCACTGGAGCTGGTGCTTGATGCCTGACTGGGGCTGAAACTGGAACATGAACATGCACTGGAGCTGAGGCTTGTGGCCTAACTGGAACAGTGGTGAATAAATTTCCCTGAGGTGGTGCGTAATTGTAGCCTGAAGAAAGCTCGTTAACATCCCGACGATGACGGTACTTCTTAACGGTCTTGTAACGGTATCCATCAGCAGCTAAGATATGAGCTGGCTGGGCTTCAACAACTTCAGCGGCAACACCGCTTACACTCGACACTCCACTGAAACCAGGTCCCTTCGAGATGGCTGTGTGTGTAACGACTGGGCCCTGTTGTTGAACAGTGTGAACTGTCTGTACTGGTGGCACATAGCTGTTCACTGGTGCAGCAACATTCTGTACTGGTGGCAGATACTCGCTCGATGGCAACTCGTTAACATCACGACGATGACGGAACCTCTTCACGGTCCTATAACGATAACCATCCTCAGCCAAGGTATGCGCTGGCTCAGCATCCAACAAATTGTTCGACACCACCTCTTCAGCGGGGGGCAGGTATTCCACAGATGGTGCTCCAGCGCTGACGGCGGCAATTATCGCCAATACAACAATAAAGATTTTCTGCAAACGAACACAAACAACCACAAAAAATCAGTATCAAATAAACGTCCTGGCAGTTGATTCCCTATATAATCCTCACCATTTTGCTAATTCGCTTTTCCTACTCCTCGTCTGGTGTAAAAGAATCGAATGACGCTTCCATATTTCTGATCTCAACATTTATAGTCACAAAATGAAACGCTAACAGGCCGGCTTCACCGCCTTGCCGGCTGATTTATGCCATAATCATCTACCAGGTCCCTCATCTAGTGTTCTATCGCGCGCAAGAATAGGTTTGTTTTTCCCCACCAAACTGACAAATCCGCTGCTTAATTTAAATTCGCTTTTGGTTATAAAAAACGCAAATAAATAATTAAACTTATATAAGTTGGAAGCTAATACCAACTGGTTTTCTCGCGATCAAAACTTGCGTGACTTTAGTGAGAATATACCGAAGAAGTTTGTTTAAATTTTCCGTATTCCGTAGAGTTCCCCCAAAAATATTGTCTATACGAATACGCACACCTATAAGGAAGCTGATAATGGAATTTGTTTAAAAAACAAAATCAAAAAAAGTTGAATGCCGCCCTACGGGTTTTGCTTAATATGCACAGCAATGTAAAATATATACTCTCAGATTGGTTTTCTTCTCATTTCAATTTTTATTTTTTTATTTTTATTTTTATGCGCCATTGTTATTTTTATGGGCTTTATACGAAGAGGTTCTTAATTTTGCTTTCAATTTTGCTAACATAATTATCTATTTATGGAAAAGGTTAATAGATGCAAATGGCCAGACGCGGTTGGTAATGGGGAAAATTGATTGCCATACTAAATATTATGAAAAATCTCACACGGGATCCAAGGCGCGGCGGCCGGCGCGCAGTAGGATGGCTTCTAGCGTGCGGTAAGCGTCTTAATTGCTGAGCGGTCTTTTTTTAACTTGTGGTGTAACTGTTTTGTGACCTTGATGGTGTCATCGCTAGGTGACGTAGTATACCGAATTGGAGACTGGGCCGAAGCCGCAAATACCTATGATGTCATGTTGTATAATAAGGGTACATTGAACCTACTATGAGGGATATGACTGTTTCTTTGGCAGAGCATATGAACGGATCGGTTATGGCTGGAGTATGATGATAAGGTTAAGAACTTCAAAGGAATATGATCATTAACAAGTTGCCAAGTGTTATTACAAACTATAGGTAGTAGGCTTCCGTTCTTTGACTGAGAAATGTGAAATTCGATCCGAAGAGAAGATATCCTTTTGATGGTCTGTTGTAGAAAGCTTTATGCATCAAGTCTCAAGCATACAACAGTCAGCAATGAGGTTGACACACCTTCCCCGCATTTTTAGAACGACTAACAAGACGCGATCTCGAAAATAGCTTTAAAAAGAGTAGGGGCCAGACACCAACTCTGGGATGGAGCAGATCTAGAGTCTTGAAGTATTGCCTATAGGTTGACAAAAATGCTGGCCACAATACTAGATCACTTATATCCAGATAGAACATCTAATTTTATCATCAGCGGAATGCAATCAGATACATTGTTCAAATGAAAAATGAAAAATTTTGTCTCGAACCTGATCTTGCAAACCCTTGAGGTAGATGTGACAGTGTGTCAGTCAGTCAGGACAAATTCTTTTAAAGGTATAAAAAAGGTGTCAACCTTGGTTCCAATATAACCACTAGTCTAGTGCACAATACAGAGAGAATAGACTACTAGCTTCGGGCAAAAAAGAGAATTCCATAGAGCCAGTTTTGAAATGAGTAGCTCCGCCCCTTTTTCTATCTGTGAATACGTGTTGTACCACAGAAATTACTGTAAATGTTATTAGATGCCAGTGTATGCGTGACCAATTCGCCCCCCCATTTTCTTTAACATGGCACACTCTCTCTCTCTCATTTTTGGCCGAAGCTGGTGGTCTATTCTCTCTGGTTTGTGCTCTCGTGGTTCGGAGCGGAATAAATTGGAAAATCACACCTCTTTAAAGTGACATCTATTGTAAACAATGACGCAACAATTCGAATTTCAACCGTTACTTAGTAAATTCACTCACCCCAATAGGTGTCTCTAGTATTCCATGGAGAAATCCAAGATGGTTGTCATTTTGTTTCACTTATTTTTCGCTTCGAACCACGAGCGCTAGTTTATGTTGGTGTCATTTTCTGGTCAAATTTAGTAGCAGTCCATATATATAATATGTCAATGTCTGCAATGGCTTGGTCTTAGAAACGGAGGTTCGCTCTTCCTTGTCTTCTCGAACCTGGGTGCTAAATTCCCCTTAGCTGGATCATTATTGTCCATTCGCTCGATGTGGCCGAGACAATGAATGGGACGTATTTTGGCTTTTTGGACTAGATCCACATTTTGGTACAGCTCTTAGAGTTCACGGTTGTATCTTCTCCTCCAGTCGCCCTCCACAGGAGCAAAAATCCGCCAAAGTATAACCTCTATTTTTCTTATATAAAGCTGTCACTAATTATTCTTAGGCTCAGTTTCAAATGTTGCGGATAAAGTTTCGGATATAATTAGCCGATACATACCAGATAAACGTTGCTGATATTTTTTTTCTGTTTCATCGTCAGTTTCTGATAAACAATCTGGTAGAAACATTTAACAGTCACTAATTGTTTGACCGAATGGCAATGATGTTTTTTTTTTTTCGTTTAGATACATTAAGTCATTTGTTTTGTCAATTGTCTTCGTTTATTTTGTGTTTTCTAGAAAAATTAACCAGACGTAAAACATTTTTAAGTGATTTGTGTTATTCTCTTTTTTTGTAATTTAGATTATGGACTTAATCTAACAATCTCATCCTGGCTCTGCCAAGAGGACGCCTGCTGATGGTACGGATGCTGTTTGGGACATGCGTTTACAACCGAAGCATGGACCGCTCCGTCCGGAGAAGTAGCTCCTCGACATTGAGTTCTTCACGTGCTCTGTCGTTTCTAATGCGATCTCTATGGTTCACACCAGCAATACAATGGATGAATCTAATTTCGGCAGCTTGTATCCGCGATCTTATTCTTTCGGTCGTTATCCAAACCTCATGACCATAGGTAAGAGTTGGAACAACAAACACCGAATTATAGACTGACAACTTAGCTTCAAGTACAATCATCCTAATAACAGAATTACCGTGTTGTCTCAAAATTGACCCAGCCTGGCCAATCCGAGCGGAAAATTCAGCTCCGATGGAGTGCACGTTGAACTTCATTCTGAGAGGACCCAAGGACCCAACGCACACTGTGAAAGGTAATGGCATGGATAAAGTTAAACAAAATAGTAAAAATTCAAAAATCTTCATCATCGAGGGTTTCTCAAAATAAATTGTCCTTGGCGAAAGGTTAAAACATTTAAGTCTGAAAAGAAATTATTTTCATCTTCCAATTTGTTCATATTCATCTGCTAGTTTTTGTCAGCTTTTTTTTTAAATATTCATCTGAAGAACTTAAAATTTCGTCTGAAAATCTGAATAAATCCAGCATTCTCAAAATTCATCTATTCCCTTTCACTCAAACTTTTTAAATTTTTTAGACGATTTTTATATTTTTCAAACGATTACTATTTGTTTTCAGACGTTTCCAATTTGTCTGATTATTTCTATTTATTTTCAGACGATTTCTATTAAATTTCAGACGTTTTTTTTCGATTTTTGCCGACGTTTCCAATTTTTTTTTTCAGAAAAATACTATTTATTTGTGGACGAAAAAATTTTAGCCCTTAGCGAAATACTCTGTTCCTACGGAGCCGTGTAATACCTATTCATCAAATAAATCCATGATAGGATACTTCTGACTGCTGTCTACGCCCTTCAATAAAAGAATGCTCTGAAACAATATTTTTTCCAGCCACTTCAAATAAATATTTAGTTTATCTTCCGGATAAAGGCTTTAACAGCCACTTTGAACCGGGTGATAAACTGTCCGAGACTTTATCTGTCAGATATCACTATCCGAAACCTTTGAAAGCAAAAATTGAAGTTTATCTGACATATAAGTTCCGAATAAGCTATCCGAGACTTCATCAGCTAGTCTTGAAACTGACCCTTAATGTATTACCGTGTATTACCGTGTATTACCGTTTGTTTAATTTTGTAAACTTTTCATAAATATGTATAGGTACATTTTTGAATAAAGAAAATTTGAATTGAAGATTGGTACCTTCAGAATATTTTTGACAAAACTTAGACTGAAATATAAGAGATTTCCCACGACCTAATCATGGTCGGGCGCAGTAGCGCAGTGGTTAGTGTGCTGGACTACTGTGCGAGGGATCCCAGGTTCGATCCCCGGAAAAACACAAATTACATCTTAAGGTTTTTTCTACTGCGCCACCTCTCGCGAACGTCTGACAAACATCCGAGAGTATGACTGTCCTGAAAAAGCTTCTCAATTCAGCCGTTCGGACTCGGCATAAAATTGTAGGTCCCTTCCATTCGTTCCAAAAATAGAAACTCACACAAAAACGAATGGTTGCGAGAAGCTAGGCCTTGGGTGTCTACCGCCTGTTGTGCCGCCTATTTTTTTTTTTTAATCATGGTCTCATAATTTGTATTATTGCCCTTTCGTACATATTATCTAATATAGGAGATATTTTCTATTTACTACATTCTCGTATTATACAAATTTTGCCAATCATTTGCATAAATCGAAATATGCAAATTTTTTAATATTTAACAGGTGGTCAGAAAACTACCTATTACAATTTTTGTAACTCGGAATTAGAAATAGGAACCCTTTTGACTGCTTTATTCTAAACCAACTTCAAAGAATATTTTTTTACTGTACCTACCCACTAGTCATGGACTACATTTTTGTATAAACATTTAATTATATTTTCTATTTTCGACCCATTCATTATAAGAGCCGCAGAAAATATGAATTGACAAGTGAAGCCATACGATAAACTTGAAAAACAAGAACAATTATCAGATATTTGCTCTATTCCTCTACATAATTGGCTACAAATCAGTATAATTAATCAAAATGTTTGCAAGAAACTTAATTATTCAATATTTATAACTAAGTATTTATTATAAATTATTAAATTTGATTGATGTCTATCTTGGGGCATTCTAGTTTTGCATTTTGTGATCGGAATACGCTAATAATTAAAATTTCTGATTCTAACAATAGATTATTATTCCGAGAATTTTCGACTCGCCACACAGTAAGGAATAAAATGTATCCTACATCCATCTTCACAAATTCGCGTTGGATCTTCCTTAAAGAATCGTCAAAAGATATGAGTGAACACATCAAGGTCGCAACATCAGTCATCAATCACTAATATTACCAATAATTGTTGTAAAAAAAATTAAATTTATGAAGAAAGGGTTTTTAAGGATATTTTGTATTTATAATTCAACATTTGTTTATTTCTAGAATTTGTTTATTTCTACATCCAATAGAGATTATTGCACAAGGAAATGATATTCTTTTGCTATTCTTTTTTATTTTTAGAGTGGCGTTACAGTCCGGGGTGGACCTGGGCCTCAACCAATACGATCCAGCAGCCAGCACGATCTTTGACCAGCTGTATCCATTTTCGCACGCTATGTAAATTGGTAAACGTCCCCACCCGAGTCGCAATCTTCCTCTACTGCGCCCCTACTTACTCGATGAATTTTCCTTTCGAAACAACCAAGGATAACCTCATCCGCTTTTGTAAGAGTCCATGCTTCTCCATGCCCTAGAGAAGGACTGGGACGCTTAGGGTCTCTTATAAAGGGTCACTTTAGTTGTTCGAGGCTTTGCTACTTATATGCTTTTCTTAGCCCAAAGACACAGCGATTGGTAAACGTTATTCTTCGTTTGATCTAAGCGCCGATGGCATTGTCTGAATTCAGAGCAGAGCCTAGATAGGTAGGTCCTTATCCTTAACCACCTCAAAATTTTGCTTTTATGAAGAAATTGTCTGTTTCTTGCACGAGACGATGTGGCATAAGACCAGTTGAAAATAGTTTCGAAAATTTCGACTCACTGATCATCAACGTCCAGCCCAAACCCTTTGCTCATAAAAGCAGAAATTTTGCCCAGAGACAGAGTATCCTTTATTGTGTATACAAGGAACAAGGAAGTATATTTCGAAATTTAATCCTTAAAGGGGTAAAAGGGGGGTCAAAGTTTGTATGGGACCATTGTAATTTTTCATCCGATTGACAAGCTCTGTTTGTGTACTCTCTATAAGAAAAAACTAATTTTTCAGATTTTGGAAATTCAACCCTTAATACAGGGGTAAAAGTGAGATAATAGTTTGTATGCGAAAATTTGTATTTTTTATCCCATCGACTTCAAACTCGGTTTATGTAGTCTTTTATAAGAAATAAAGATAATCAATCTTTCCGATTTTGAAAATTTTGCTTGGGGCACGAGTTATTGGCGATCACCCCCCCTTTTAAGGGGGGCCCTTTTCTTAACTAACGAACCATTTGTCGTATGAATTTGAAACTTTGAAAGGTAAGAGTTGGAACAAACACCGAATTAAAGACTGACAACTTAGCTTTGACACCAAGTTCAGTCCACCTAATAACAAAATGACCAAACTGTCTCAAAATTGACCCAGCCTGACCAATCCTACAGGAAAACTCGGCATTGCTCCTTCCATCACTCGTGAATAAGACCCCGAGATACTTAAACTTCTCCACCTGTTTCAATGGGACTCCACTAACATGCAGAGTACATTGAACAGGCGTTTTGGAGACGACCATCACTTCATATTTGTTCACGTTTATTTTCATCTCAGCTTCAACACAAACGGCTACAAACCGATCCACTGCGCGCTGAACTCAATTCAACTTCAATATTTTGACGGTCACAATGGGACATTTTATATGGAAATTTCCGCCATTGTGACTTCGTAAAAGTTAGCCTGGACACTAAAAATGATTGTAAGTACCGCGGATTGTGTCCCGTAGATAGTGGCTTAGTATGTTCTGTGCTGAGATGCCAGCGCTTTCCTTACAAATTGATCATATACTATTTGACCTGTTTTCTCCAATATGCTGTTAAAACTTATTTTTCAGAGATACTACCTACTCCTTAGATACCTATTTTCTTAGGTACGTTTCCTGCGCGATACATAAATATAAAAGAGAAAACTATAACTGACTGTAAAGAAATTTCTGTCCTGATGGATTTTTAAGCGAGAAAAGCCGTAGACAAAAGCTAGTACCTTACCTAATATACCTATCTCGAATCTAACTTGTATTGTAAAGGGTGTTTTTTTAGAGGTACATATAGAACTTTGAAATGAAATAAAATATGATTTTTTTAAATTGACATGAAATTTACTTTATTCGAAAGATAATCTTCTGGCATTATAATTTGAATATATGATTTCTGGTGTATGACCGCCACGGCTGGCTCGGACGTAGTCTAATCTGGAGGTTCAATTTTCGATGACTGTTTTCCAACAGTTGTGGCCGTATATCGGCAATAACGCGGCAAATGTTGTCCTCCAAGTGGTTAATCGTTTCGGGCTTATCGGCGTAGACTAGCGACTTTACATATCCCCACAGAAAATAGTCAAGCAGCTTTAAATCGCACGATCTTGGAGGCAAATTCACGGGTCCGCAACGTGAAACTGTATACGGTTACCAAACGTTTCCTTCAATAAATCAATTGTGGCACGAGCTGTGTGACAACGTCTTGTTGAAACCACAGCTCCTGCACATCATGGTTGTTCAATTGATGAACGAAAAAGTCAGTAATCATAGCTCTATAGCGGTCACCTTTCACTGTAACGTTCTGGCCAGCATCGTTTTTAAAGAAGTACGGACCAATTATTCCACCAAACCATAAAGCAGACCAAACAGGCAAGTTTTGTGGATGTAACGGTGTCTCAACTTACACTTAAGGATCATCATCACTCCAAATACGATAGCTTTATTTATGACGTATCCATTCAACCAAAAGTTGATGATTATGTTGACCGTAAAATGGACGTAGTGCGTAGTGAAACAAGCGCAACAATACTTAAACTGCATGCGCATGTACTTTATTTTGATTTCTATTCGTTCCTAAAATTCACACTCACTTACTGAGTGAATTCTCATAAGGCAACATTGAAAATTTAATATTATTACCTATGATATCTACTGATGTGAAATGTGAATGAATGATGTGATGATATATTATAAGATGGTAGGTAATTAAGATCTTAGGTTTAGATCTTGAATACCCAAAATACATTTTTTTCAGGCATCGCATAATGTAAGAACCACATTCTTAAATCAATCCCGAAACAGGATTGAAGTAAGATTTTTTGGTCTTGAAAAAACGAGCTCAAAATAAGATTTTCGTACTTGAAATAAGATTTTCCGAGATTACCATACTTTCGTCAACGAACGAGCTTGATCTGACACTGATATTCTTGATTTTACCTCGTTTTTCCTCTGAGTGTATTCATGTTGAAATGATAAACCAAACTTAAAATAAATCACTTGTCAGTGGCCGCCAGTTAAAATAGTGTTGCCAACTTAAAGTTCTATACCTCTAAAAAAAACACGCTTTATATATACGCTTGCGAGTTATAATGTACTTAGTAGCGAATTTTTGGGAAAATGGACACCATCACGCATATTATTCCAGTTCTTAAGATAACGGTTTTTGTTATTTTAACAGAAACTATAAATAATTAAAATAATTGTTTAACAAAAATTGTCTAATACTTCTCCGACTCTGTGGGAATCCTTGTCATCTTTCCTTATAACAATTTATAAGCGGATATAAAATCACGATTATTAACAAAACAAGAATAAAAAAAATTAAGTGTGTCCATCAAAATGCCATATAATCAATCATCTGGACAAAATTTAAAACTCGATTTCATTATACCTACATATTTGCTCACTCGGGCCAATCGGATAAATCCCAAATTAAATTATATTCTTAAACTTAATTAATGGATGATATTAGCAACATAGAAGGTGTAAATAGAAATAGAAATTAACCTGTTTCGAACTCACTTTCAATGATTTGCATTCGTTTACATATAAAGCTGCTCATACACAAAACACCAATTTCGAACGAGCTAGAATGATTGTTTTTGGTTGGGTAAACATTTTTTTTGTCCTCTCTATCGACGGTTGAATTAACTGATTATAATGAGTACCGAAAATTATACAATATGCATAGCATATCAATTCGCGATGTGTATGGGCTGTATTCGAGTTTTCTGGGCAAGTTCCAGTAATATAACTAATGGGGTGACATTTTAAAATATTTTTCATAGGGTAACCCATTAACACTTCCTTAAGCACAAACGACCCATCTTAACTCAAAAGTAACAAAGCTAACAACTAAATTTTGTTAACGTAATAATAGGCCTAAAACCAGATATTTTATCAACACTTTTTAAGTTGGTCGTCATCTGTTGGCCTCTAACTAGTCTCAAATAAATCGGTTTATTAGCTATTTTGATAGTTGTCATTCGAGTTTGCCTTATATTTTAGCAAAAGTAAAATCTTATAATTTTGATTTTGAATATTACTGTACCATATGTTAGCACCTTACCTACGCTTAAATATTCGTTTATTGAATAATTAAATTCTGTTAAATATTTATATATATACTATAAATTGGACATTCTATAATAGGTATTTAAATTTAATACCTATCTGCAAATAAACAAAATGTAATAGAAGCCGTCCTTGGTTCTTCGTAGTATAATCAAATTTTTTCCTATGAACATTTTCTCGAAACCCTAATGGAGCCGGTCTTCTGCTCTAAATGATAATAATTTTTCAAAAGTCAATGATGTAACAGAAATGACGGTCAAGTTCAATGTTTTCTAAAGAAGAACTTGAATTTTGCTCTCGCTCATCAATAATCCGAACAAATCGAGCGTTAATTATGATAATTGTAGTGGGAACAGAGAGTTGTAGCTTGTAGTAGTAGTGCTAAGCTAAGCGATTATAAAAACACTCATTAATTATTCTACTATAATATGAGGGATTTTGGCAAAGTGGCATAACATCCAGATAACTAGAAAAGTAGTTATGGTCAAGTTTGGCATAGTTGATCCACAATGACCGTTGAAGTGTAGGTACGTCAACCGGTATATAGTCGGATTTTGGAAGATTTATGCATGTTTTGAAGTTGGATCTGGAAAACTGGTTGTATCTTTTGTTTATCAACTTTTGGGGTAAATTAATTTGACATTTTTCATTGACGTATTCGTTTTGCTGATTTAATTAAGCCAAAACCTGGTGTTGGAAATGAAAACAAAAATACCGTTTTATATGAGAAGAAAGATCATTTCATCTATGTAAATTTAACCATCCCAACCAAAAAATGTTTTTTTTTTTTGTTTTTAACTTTCTCGTATATGTATATGTATCTACCTACGCAGTAAGAGAAAGATATTGTTTTCGTACAAAATTTCAAACTCGATATTTTGATCAATTCTGATACTGCGATGATAGGGGAACTCAAAAAAGTGGGTCTCGCAATTCTGTCGCTCCGTATGTCTGTCTGTCCCACCCCAGGGGAATCTAAACGCTTGGGTGGATTTGTTTCAAACTTCGTATTTAGAGTTTGTGGGCTTCCCGCTAGGAGGTGTTTTTTTTTGTTTATGCTAACCCTAATATTAACGGTACCTCCCATATAAAAATTTTACGAACTATTAAACAATTTAGATTTTTTTCAAAAACGGCTCTGCCGATTTAAACCGAAATTGATAGTTGAGTTAATGTAGGCATGCTTAACATGACTGCATACCCAGTTTTTCGCTAAAAAGTCCAGCAACGGCAGTTTTGAAAATTGTTTTTTTCTCCAAAACGGTAAAAATGATAAAATCATAAAACTTATTTTCCAGATTATGGACTATCATTATTCTTAACTTGATAGCAAACTCAGTTTTTCTCTAAAAAGACTGCGTCCATTGATATCCACCCAAATCCCTAATAATAGTACATACTTTAAGAAACTGCTCATATATCAAAAACGCCATTTTCAATTATGATAAAAATGTAACTGGCAGGTAATGCTTAAATCCATAGTAATACCTTTTGCTCAGTTTTAAGCTAAACAGTTGCAAAACAGTGATTTTTGAACCATGAATTTGTCCTTCGATTTCCACCACAATCGCTAAAAATGGTATACTTTAAAAACTGCTCATATCTCGAAAACGCCATTTTAGATTTGGATGAAAATGTAACTGCTAGGTAATGTTTATATCCTGAAGAATACATCGTACTCAGTTTTCAGCTAAACGGTTTAGTAGCAGTGCTTTTCGAATCCAAAGTTGTAACATTTTGTCAGCATAATTTTACAAAAAACCGCTCCAACGATTTTGATCAAAATACATATTTAAAACAACATAGGCATTCTAAACATGATCACGTACTTAGTTTTTCTCAGAAAACTCGAATATAGCCGTTTTATGGATATTTCTCAAAAATGACTAGGTACTACCCAAATCCCGACCATTGAGACCACATTTTTTTAAATAATCAAAAATAGGAATTGTTATTTCTTCATTGTTGGAAGCGTTCGCAATAATTACAGCGTACTCGGTATCTACGTCTTTATCTGAGCATTCTGGAGCTATCGTGTTCAAATCGGTCCAAGTATTTCCGATAGCCGCCGTGCCCAGACAGGAACTGTGTATGGTGGTAACTGTAGCTGCAGTGCGCTCGGTTTGCCTACTTTCGATGATACGAATACGAATCAACTTATAGGTCCATCTGCCTTTTGTAGTATTGTCCAATCTAGCTTGCCACGTAGCTGACCTCTCTTCTTTATACCCGGTACCACACTGTGACGAATGTCACTTTGACATTCCATTTGTAACGCACATAAGGAGGCATTGTAGGTATGACAAACTATATATATTATTGATCACCATCACTTTCTTAGTATATCTAGCGATGTCTGTCTGTCTGTCCGCACGATTACGGCCGTAATTTAAGAGGTATCGACTTGAAATTTTGTACGTAAGCTTTTATCCACCTAAGGCTTCAGTTATATGTAGCTATCAGTAAAATGCATCCGTAAAAATACGAAACAGAACAAAACTGACACATTTAACCATAGCATATCATAGGAATTCAGTGGAATACTTCGTGAAACTGAATGGGAAGTTGAACAGAAAAAGTTTTTCGTACGGAAAAATTAATAAATTCGTTTTCAAGAAAAGTTGTAGATTAATTGCTTATTTTTTTTTAGATGAACTGACTTTATAATTCAAAAGGAACATTTTAAGACCAAGATTGAGATCAACGATTAAGTTTAAGTGCTCCAAAAAAGCAAACAAATATTTTTTCGGTTGCATTTTACTGATAGCTATAATTGAAGCCAAACTGAGGCTAAGTTCGAAGATGAGCAATATCGGATGAAAACTACTACTACCTCCCATACAAATAATATAGCTATTTGATGTTAAAAATTAAATTTAAATAGCTAAAGTAAAGATAGCAAGTTTAAACATTGCACATATTGTTTTAATAATATTTAAAAATTTTTGACAAAAAATGAGCTTGGTCGAATAAAAACTACCCATACCTCCCATACAAATTATATAATTTTTTAATACTAAAATATTTTTTTATTTTTACAATAATATAGTACCGGATATTTGAGCTTCGGCATAGTCGAAGATAATTGTCTTACTGGTTTTTTTTATTGTTTTTACGTCACCAGCTCCTTGCTGACATAAGACTCTTCTCGTGTAGATTCGTTGCATTTCATCTGCGAGGATGTCGATAGGAATCATTCCGACTATAGATAACTATAACAAAAGCTGCTTCGTCCGAAATAGTTCGAAAGCCGTTAATCATTCTTAATGCGCAAAGTCTATTATGATGATGTTAGTTTCCTCCTTGTCTGGTGCCCAAACTGGTGCGGCATATAGCAATACTGAACTGACCACCCTCGATAGGAGAATTCTTCTGGCATATCCCGGACCTCCGATGTTCGGCAACATCTGAGGAAGTGCTGCCTGCTATAATGACGCTTTTCTGCTCACATAGTCCACGTGTTCTTTAAACTTTAGTCTGTTGTCAATCATAACCAACAAGGTATTTGATTGATTCCTTTGATCTTATTGATTGGGCTCCAACCTGAATGGTTATGTGCTCTACCGCCTTCCGGCTAGATATAAGAATATAATGCCTGCTGATAATAGCCGCACTCTTTAATTCGTATACTATGGCTTATTTGGTAGCTGATTCTATTTCCCCGTCTGCGAATCCGATGAGTTGGACTTCTTGAGGTAGTGATAGTCGAAAGACACCATCGTAAATTATGTTCCATAAGATGGGACCCAGAACTGATCCTTGTGAAACCCCCGTAGAGATTTTGTAGTAGGTACTTCACCTCCTTCTCAGTTTCGTACCTCAGCTTTCTGTTGGTCAAATAGTTTGTAACTATATTTTTCAGGTAGTATGGTGTATCCGTTCTGGCTAGTGATCTCCTAATGAATGTCCAATTAGCCGAATTGAAAGCGTTTTTTATATCCAGCTTTACCTACTACTGTACAGCACACTACTCTTTGGTTCCAAATCGCCATCTTTCTCCTTCTATCACTTTAGCAGCTATATCGACTACCGATTTTATGGCGTTTACCGGTATTATCGCGATTTCCTTAATCCGAACTGGTAGTCTAAAAATGCTCCTTTTTCCTCTGCAATAGTGAGTAATTTATTGTTATTGTTAGGAGGATATTCCCCATTGTGTCCAGTAGACATATTGGACGGAGTGAAGATGGTTCTCCAGGCGGTTTCTTCCCTTTTGGTAGTAATGGTAAATGTTGCAGCACCCTGACCTAGAGTCATAGTGACCTATACAAAAAACCAACACCTTCCCAAGGGACCGTTGGCATTAAGACGCCCATTGTTCCTTTTCACGTGTTTCAAAACTAAAGTCCCTCTGTTAGCCCATTTTTTTTTACATCCGATTAATATTTATTCTCATTAAATGAAATCCCTTTCAATCATTTTACTAGGAAACAACAAATGTTCCATATCGGAACCCAAAAACCACTGAAGTAAGGAAATTCGGGATAGAAATGGTCCCCCATTTTAATATGAGCAACACTTTCGCTTGACATCCTTGTTCGGTCATCCTAGCTCCTTAAATTTATTTCTCACAAATGTTTTTAGCTTTTCACTAGGAATCGTTATTTTCATATTTCTACCCTGACCTCGTTGCCCAAACCCAAAAAGGAAGTCCATTTGCTTTTATGACTTCTGATCCAAGGAGCATGCCAGAAGTAATAATGTGACCAAAAATGTTCGAAATTTTAGATTGTTTGAAAATTTCCATTCAGATATTTACCGTATGTCGTATATGTGGATGGGGTGGCGACCCTTTTTGCATTGTTCATTCTTTGCAAATGCACGACACACATTCAGATATGATAGAAGCAACAAGGTTTCGAGCATAATGTCAACATTTTTAATGCTTCTGACATTCAATTGCTCATACAGTTGAAATGGCGTGGAAGCAACAAATGGTTGCCGATGTTCGTTTAGGTTTTTAGTTTTTTTTTTTTCTAAAATATATTATAATGGTTTTGGTTTTGGTTCATCGTTCCATTAATTTAGACCATGAGTTTGGGAGCTGGAACTGGAAGTTGTCCCGTACGTGGGGGCGAAAGGGAATATCCCCTAAATGTCCTATCTGTTCTGATTATAGCTGTTGGAGAATGGGGGGAGAGAAAAGCGTTGCATATTTAGATATTTTTCAATTGTTCAACGAAAGGACAGTTGGGAATTGTTGTAAAAGGGATGGGATAGGTAGATAGGATATATGGACTCATGTGGATAGGAAATAAGTGAAAATGATTTCATGCGAACTTTCGAATTAATTTTGACATTGCTGTGAATGGTTTTTGTTTGGGCACATTTATGTGGAACTTTTAAGTTAAGCATGAGTTCTGTTAGAGGGAAGATGTTCTATGAACTTATTGTCATAAAATTTAGAAATAGTCATATCAAAGGAGTTTAACAGATTCCTGAGTGTAGATTTAAATTTTTTGGGGATATGCAGCAGCATTTAAGAGGTTGCAACTTCTGTCTTTCAGCTATTATTTTCTGGTGGATTGTCAGAAGTAAAATAATGTAAAAAAGACAATTTTTAAAGGCGCACTTCAGAAAAGGTATAAACCGACATAAATGTTGAAATAATCAAATATCTAGAATGCCACCGATTAATAATACGAATTTCGGAGCTGTCGTTCCACTGGAGACCTGTTAAGCTACGTAACGCACTTATAGACGCAAGCAATTGGACAACACGGCGAATCCAGAGCCGTAGCCTTGGACATATCAAACGCATTTGACTGAGCCTGGCATAGAGCCCTATTAGGCAAGTTAGCGTCTTATGGATTACCACAACAACTCTCCGGATGGGTGCAAAATTGTCTTCCAACCATCCCAAGGACCATCAATGCACCTTCTAGGAGACACAGTCAATTCAGGAATCACATGGCAGGACCACATAGGTATATCGCAAGATCGGCGTCCGCTAAATTGAGCTACCTATTTAGAGCAAAGAGGTACTTTAGCCCCAAGCAACTTCTCCTGGAATATTGTTCCCATATGGAGCTCGGCCCCAAAACATTCACTTAACCTACTTGACAGCATACAGAGACGAGCAGTTCGACTTATTGGAGACCCTACATTCACATCAAATCTACAACCGTTGGTGCACAGAAGACAAGTCGCTGACCTATGCTTGTTCTATAGGTACTTCCATGGTAGATGTTCCGAGGAACTCAAAGATATTATCCTTCGAAATGCCACTTTTGGGCTCCCCACGAGGCAGGCAGCTAATTCTGCAGTACACTTGACAACCGCGAGGACATCAATTATCCAAAACTCCTTCTGTCAGGACAAGCTAACTTTGGAACTCGCTTCTTGGGGATAGATTTCCAGCAGACTACAATTTGGAGCAATTTAAGTGCATAACTAACATACATCTGCAAGCATCTCGGGGCGCTGTGGAAGCGTTATAGATTCGCCTTTGCCGGGAAAAGTATGTATTTAAAAAAAAAAAGAGTAATTCAGCTTAAGGCAATTGAATTAGTGGCCTATGAAAAGCTATTGAAGGACATTAAATGCCATTATGCTTCCATCTGGCACTTCTCAGTTCTGTGGGTCTAGGTATTGATTAAAAGTCGGAGAACTGAGATTTTGGTCACATCCATATTTTGTAATTTAGGCACTAAAAACTGGGTTATCATGTCACGATAACGAACACCACTAATTGTTACTACCTGACCAGCCGAATTTTCGAAGAAGAATGGTCCGATAATGCCTCCAGCCCAGGGGCGTAACGAGAGTTCTAGTCGTGGGGGTATGAATTTCATTGAAATTCCGAGGCCGACTTATTTTAGGAACTTGCCGACTGTATAGAAATCATGAAACTCAGCCCAGCGGTTATCGAGTTCCGGATCAGATCATGAAAATAAAACAAATTGGATCATTGATTGAGTTGTGGCAACAAACATATAAAATCCAATAACAATTATGACAAATTTCGTATTGCCACCAGCCATCTTGCAGCCACACGGTACAATGTGACGTCACAATGCGATGATTTCTCCATTGCACTTGCTCATATTTGAGTTTGACATTTCGGTTGTTGCATACATTTAGCATTGAATATTTTTTTTGGGGAAACTATGTTCAAATGTTAAGTTCAAATATGCATTATAATCAACCGTATTGTACTGCTAATATTTCCATTTATATTTCTATGCTTGCTATATAGCGAAACAAAACATCTCGAAAGTCGGAGTAGTAACTTATTCGAATTTGAAAAAAATGCTAATTGATTTTTTGTGTTGTTAATTGTGGTTCACATTTTGGTCTGGCAACATTACTGTGTGGCTATAATTTACAGGGACAACAACCTTTAGTGAATGAAATAAACAACAACGAGAAATAGTTGAATTAATTTTCAGATCATATTTCGTGATCTCGATGAAAAGCAGTATCACATGTTGTTGTTGTAAGTGCATGTAAATCGATGATCTATATGGATCATAGCTGATAATAAAAAACGGCTAATGTAATCGAGCAAATTCATCAATACCGACTGTCCTTTTAAGATCGAAACTCTGTAAATTTTAGAGATAATTCTCCGATGCCGACCGTCCTTTTTAAAATGAAATCGAAACGCGCTAAATTTTAAGGAGTTCAGTCGGCAAATTCACCAATGCCGACCGTCCTTTTTAAAATCGTATCGAAACTCGCTAAATTTTAAGATGTTCAGTCAGCAAATTCACCAATGCCGACCGTCCTTTTTAAAATCGAAACTCGGAGAAGGTATGTAAAGATATACAAATATAAATTGACATTTCCGAAAGGTGGAACATTTGAACTTCTTTTTTTCTTTTTTTTAACCTTTTGTTCCAAGCTAATTTCTGAAAATTGATCGTTTTTGGCGATTTTTTTTTTTAGTTGCTCAAATTAATAAATGTAGCTTCCTTGATTTGCCGACACTTGAAAAGCGTGGGGGGTGTAGCAATCCCCACACACCCCTCTTGCTACGCCCCTGCTCAAGCCCAAAATCCGCAACAAACAGTCACGTATTGTAGATGGATTTGTTTCTCAACAATTACTCGTGGGTTTTCTGAATGCGACAATTTCGACGATTAACGAAGCCATCAAGATGAAAATGAGCTTCATCACTCAAGATTTTATTCAAAAGTTGAGGACTATAGCTGACAAACCTTCATTATTTTTAAAATATTACTCAACAATGAAAATCCGTTGTTCTTTCGTATAGCGTTCCATTTTTACTAACCCCGAACTGTCAGTTGTCACATTGTATCTTTTTTTTGCATTGGCATCACTGTGCTATTAAATGGCGAAAAATTAAAATTTTTCGTGAATTATGGGACACCCTTTACAAGAGAAAAATTCGTCTTACTCTAATTTGCTACCATATTTTACATACCCAGTTAACTTTTGACGTTAAGCGCTCCACACACGTGACACATTATATTGTCGCACGTGTCGGCTGTTCTTACCAAACTGCGGTTGGTGAAAAAATGCATAATTCAAACTAAAGAGTTATGGCCAATTTTTTTTAAGCGAAAGTGTGAGTGAATAATGCTTGTGGTCTTACTAGAGTAAGTCATTCGTGGATTCAGTTCAACGGAACTCGACATTTACGCGGCTCATGCAGGTTGGGAAATTTGGTCCAAATTTTTGGTGATCTGGGCCAACATTAACCCTCAAATTTTGTTGTGGTGGAATTAATATTCCCAAACGAATCAGACTGGCGAATGTGGATATAAATGTAGAAGATTCTACGATGACTTACATAGATAGATCGTCTGCTGTGCGAATAGGAGGTAGTTTTGCGAAACCGTATGGGGAATTCCTTGAAAAATACTTCTTTAAACATTTAAGGGGAAATAGGTTCGATTTCATCGTCATGCCAATAGAACCCACTTTCATTGACCTCGGGTTAGGAGGGACCAACAGTCTTTGGCTGTACCTTACCAATTTTGATTGGAAATTTGGCGACGTTTTTGGTCTTCTGCTCTTTGGAAGCGGCCAATGTGACCTTCTATAAAAGCTTCGGTGTCTACCCCAGGCCACTGAGTTGGGTATTTTAAGGTGCCTACTGCCTACTGCCATGATGTGACAACGTCATCAAGTCCATAATTGGATAAGCTTGGTTGCCCGAGCCTATCAATTGAGCGAAATCATTGCGAACTATAAGAAGACTTTGTGTAGCCACCCCAACTTCGATCTATAAATTAAATATGTGATAAGCTGCAGATCCCCTTCGCTATCGGGAAACCATTTCCAATCTTTTCTTAGCGATTTGGATAACTTATGGATAACCCTTATATCCGA
Organism: Cheilosia scutellata; assembly: GCA_955612985.1. Classification (NCBI taxonomy): domain Eukaryota; kingdom Metazoa; phylum Arthropoda; class Insecta; order Diptera; family Syrphidae; genus Cheilosia; species Cheilosia scutellata. The sequence continues at coordinate 116,521,651 of OY015312.1, read as the reverse complement.
TGAGTGCACTATGATCACACTGGACTTTAGTGGCATTTAAAGCGAAGCAAAATTAAAAAGCGTCATTAGGTAAGGTAACAAAAACGTTTAAAGTGGCATGACAACGTGATCAGTTTGCTACCTACAAATTTAACCGACGACTTAGACAAAGATCGATATCTTAGCGAATATATCTGTGACAAGCCATAGTCCCTCGCATAATTCTCTGTCGTCAATGCCAACTCAAACTGGATATTTAAAAATACATCAGCACACACATACACAGCCATTCGCAATAGTTTGGTATTTTCAAAACAGCTTTATTCGTTCAACTCAAACGTAAACTTGAAATGCGTTTTGGCTAAAATGTTCACAATAAATTAGTTCTACTAACACTAATCTGCACAATAAACCGGAACCCGGCCGCACAGAGGAATTTCATCGATTAAGTTAACACATAAAATTTTATTCACTGAATTGGGGAGGAATCTTCGGCCAAAAAGTTGTCACAACGCACTTAAACGTTTAGCTCGCGCTTAGATCGGTAACTTGTTCGTCGTGCAATCCTATAGTGATATCCATCGTCGGCTAGATAAGACGATTCGGTAAGTTCTTGCCGAACGGGTTGGAATGCACTTGGCGCACCATAGACGTCCTGAACATTTTCACTTTGATCCGGAATGGGCTGTTCGGCAGCAGGACGTGCTATCTCATCAGGCGCAGGTCCTATAAAATTATCTTCCTTGGCAAAGTCATACGATGGCACAGCAATTTGATCAGGCGATGGTCCTATGAACTGCGAATCTTGTAAGTCTTGTGTAATATCCTTAGACTGGGCGTACAGATCATCGAACGTGGCTGGCTGTAGTGCTTCCCGCCTGTTGCGTATGATATTGCCTATTTTATAGTGGTATCCATCCTCTTCTAATGTGTGCGCTGGTACAATTGAATCCTCTGATCCTTGGTATTCCAATGATTGTAGGGTATATTCCGGATGCGCTGGTGGAAGATATTGCGTTTCTAATCCAAGCGCCGAACCGATGACGGCCAGCAGTAGTCCAATCAAAATGGCCTTCTGCGAAAGAATGACAAGAGCAGTTTTTAAGGATCCGTTTGGCTATTTGAATGAGCGAATTTTACCATTTCTCTGTACCGTATTCTCCACTGAAAGAAATGAGCCGTAATTTTAGCGCATTTCTATATTTATAGACTCGGCTCAAACCACTTTCTGTTATTGTCCAAATATTTTGTTGTGTTCAAAAGAATAGAATAATAAAAATTTGTCTCTTTGATAAGTAATTGATGTCGACCAAAAAAAACAAAAAACTTGGCGACTGGAACGTCCGGATTGACCGGTCGGATTGTATCAGCCAAAATGCATTGGTAGGTACATTATGAAAGGATGTTGTGCTCTGAATACATTAAGGCCGCGTCATTGGATCGAAGTTCTAATTCGATTTGGTGGCTGGTACGATTGGTACAAATCTTGTCGCGGCATTAAACGGTAAAATATACTTTTATTTTGCTTCCATGAAGTATTATTGAAGTTGACGTTTTGCGATTATAAAATGGGATGGAGCTTGTTTCATTAAAAAAATAGGTACTAGTGATCTCTCATCGCGTGACGGATTTACGAGGGGAGTTCAATATATTCTCGGTATGGGGGGATACTCCAAGAATATGAGTAAATTATTTTTTGATTTTAGTAATTCCGTTATTCAAGTGTTTTACTGTAAAATTTCATTTGGCTGTTATTATTAGTTTGCTTTTTGTCTTGTGTTGAATCTAATCGCAATGGCTGGCGTAGCCAAGACAATGCACCGAGCTGTATTGTAAGGAATTTTTGGAGCTGTGTAGTGAAGATCCGGTAAGAATTTTTAATAGAATTGTTACTGGGGGCGAAACGTGGGTTCATTATGACCCTGAAAGCAAACAGGAGTCTATGCAGTGGCACAAAAAGGGCACAGGTCCCCCGAAGAAGTTCAAGATGTGTTTTGGGACTCAAAGGGAATTTTGCTAATAGAGTACAAAAAGAAAGGTGAAACCATAAAAGCC